>JACCHY010000039.1:0-600000 GCA_018907195.1 Dolichoris vasculosae | reverse complement strand
TCGGAGTAACCGTAATAAAATAAGATCGTTCGTATTCGAAACGTTGACAGCTATGACTCTCGCAAGAAAGTTTCCCGAACGTATTAATCTCCAAAACGAGATAACGATCGAGAGAACTTAGGTACAATTGAGAATAACGCGGTGAATCATTCCCGGGATCTCGAACGTCGGCAGCGGTCGAAACATTGCTCCAATTCGTTCCTCGTTAAAGACTAAATCGCTCAGCGCGTAAACGAGCGTCCGCCATTATCCCCGAGGAAACGCTCGAAATAAAATGCGACGCGCGTAGCTCCGTCGCATTAAACCGCGTATCTCGTGAGACGTTTGTCAGAGGAGAGCTGCGATAGGATCGGTGGCCTCGCGGAGCCAAGAGTCAAAGCTCGCACCTAATTCATCATAGTCGCGACGGGGTACGGAGGGGTTGGTAAGTCCTCGCATGCCCGGGAGGAATTATCCGATGTGCGAAGATTGCGACGGTGTCAGCGGGGAAAGGAGAGACGCGTCGGCTCGTTTCACCTGCTTCGTGTATAATAACAAGCCTTAAATGATGTTACGCCGGCCGTTGCGTATCGTACGTCGACTTCGCTGCTTAGTAATCCGTCGCCTCTTGCACACTATTGTTTAAGAGATATTACGCGCTTCTTTGCTGTTTTATTATTCGTTTTGGCGCTCGCAACACTGTAAACAAATTCTAGTTTTTTTCGATAGCGCAAAGAATAATAATGCAACATTGCGCTGGCGGCTATCTTAAGCTTCTCGATCGTTTCGGTCGCGATGACCGAGATCTTAAAACGTTTTTTTTTCTCGACCCTAATCGGGACTCGACGATGTCTATATTCCGTTGCGATTCTATTTTTAATCTAAATATTCTATCCCATCGAATTATCATTTATTCGCGTTCGAAAATATTTATTAAATGTATAACTTCATATTTATACGTTGTTGTATCGAAAATTTTTCATAGAAGTAACATTCTATGAAATAATATACTATTTAATTAAAAATATTTCTAAATTGAAAAAGAATTAAATCTGTTACCGAATGTAATATTTCTTTAAAATATTTTTCACTCGAAAGGAAAATTTTTCCATAGCGTATAAAATAAATGTAAGTAAATTATATTATAGTTTAGAAATAAAATATAAAAATGTTAATATTTATGTGTAAATTTTCGGCTTCTGAAGTAACGTATGCGTATTTAATGATTACACTATTACATTACATATTCAAGAATAATCGAATGCAATACAGGAATACTTAATGAATATTAAGCTGTGCAAAATTAATAAATTATTTCGCTTAATATTAACTATTAAAAATTTAGTTTCATGAAATAATCCTTACGGATACGTTTCAGAAAAAGAACGTGTAAAATTAATATCGATAATCTTAAACCAGTAATTATAGTATACGGTAAATCATTGTTAAGCTAAACACGATTTAAGAAATTTTTCTATACTATTTAAAAATAATAAAAATCTACGATTTTCTACTTTTATGATAATTAAACGCAGTTACCAAAGTTAAACATATTGTGATAGCGCGAAAAACATTTGTAAGCAACATTTATAAAATACGAAATTATGTCAATGAAATTTTTCACAAAATAATTTATACGAAAGAATTCTGTTTCGTAACGTTTGGGTTTATAAAAGCAATATTAATGATAATAATAAATTAAGACTCGTAAGGTAGCTTTCTAATCAAATTGCGCGAAATAAAATATGATTATACGTAATATGACTTTTACATGTAATAAAAATAGTCATGATTTGTAGCCATCGATAATAATTCGAAAACAAAATATTTTAAGATTATTGGGTATCATTATATTCATGTAACTAAATAAATTTAAAAAGACTGAAAAACGATTGGTTATAAAGCGATAAATCTGCGAAGCACGTACTATACCTATTTTATTATATATATTTATCGTACAATATATTATATACAGTATGTGATTTATTAGATCGTTTCCTCGTTATTAATTCGTTTTGGAAGGGAAAGTAGTGATATTGGAAATAGTGAAAATTACAAGCGTAAAATATATTTATCAAAATTTTAATAAGCTCTGTAATAGGCTGGACAATGGCGAAAGACGATTGTCGATGTATTAAACGTATAATAGAAACATGACAAAGTATCGACAAAGATTGCAGTAGATAAGGATTGTAAAAAAGGTTGGGTTGGTAAGAGCGAGAGAGGTAATGCGTGCGTGTGTTTGTTAGCGGGAGAGGGAGAGGGAGAGGGAGAGGGAGAGGGAGAGAGAAAGAGAGAACACTGCGTGCCTCTTGGTAATGATGCGCCGGGATAAAGTTATTCCGGGGCATAAATAACCCGGTACGTCAGGAATAAGGCATTAATTTATGTTATTTATCGCCCATTAAGCCGCAAAGAAACACTCGCATATGGGAAATAATGTATCATTCTCCGCATGCGGGAATCGGCGAATGATTCAGAATGCCAACGACGGGGTTACGAGAGTGTGCGTACGCGCTCGCACGCACAAGATCGAGGAGAGGCCGGTGTGTTTCCTCGGTTAAAGAGGCCGCACTCTCCAACGTCCCTTCGTACACGCGCGTACACGCGCGTACACGCACGTAGACGGACGTACACGGACGTAAACGCGCGCGAACACGAGCGTTAACGCTTCGTACGTGCCGTACGTATTATCTGCATTCGCAGTCGAGAGCCACCGAAGGATTATCGATACACGGCCGTTTTGTAAGGCAGGCGCGTTTTTCGACCTTTTAAATTTGTCGTCTCAAGGTGTTCCTCCGGGCTCTTGTATATCTTTCGCAGGGGACGCGAGCGCCTTCGTGGCCGGAAATCGAAATCTTGTGTACGCGGGACGATCGACGCTATCCTTCCAGCGCGAATGCGGCTTGAATGAAACTCGCCTTTTTCGATCTTCTCCTCCCCCTTTCTTTTTACGTCTCCTTTATTTGCTGCTTGACGCAACCGAGACGCGAATTTACTTCTAATTAACGACTAGTCATCGCGCCATTATCGATGTCCATAAATCTGGGAGATGACGAGGCAAATTGCTTTTCTACGTTATATCGGTTACGTGTGTTTTTGGACGGAGGAAGACTATCGATATAAATAACGATTAGATGTCTCAGAGTGTACGTATGATCGAGATAATTTTACCGATACAGCGGAAAAGGCTCGTTCATTCCGATTCCACTTCCAACCGAGCTACTTTTTCTTTTGCTTTTCTTTCTTTCCTCGTCCTTTATTTTTAATAATTTCAACTGATTAAGTCTACGTTAAGTTTTAAAACTCGTAAACGGATAATTTTCTCGGAGTGCGAGACTTTTAAAATAAATTAAATTTCTCGCGAACCTTTACCATTTACGTTTCATTACATTTGAGTAAATTTCTGTATTTATTCGTATAAAGTTTAGCTAATTATCTTATTACATTAATGATGTATAACGATAAAACGAGTACTTTAGCAAACGTTTAACGCGTAGTTACACGAGATTTTCGTATTTCAATCAGTCTTGTAAAAGCGATGGAAGATTTGTATTAACGCGAAAAGAAAGTTTTCTATGTTTTGAAATGATTTAATATTATATGTGTTAAAGTAAGCTTTCTCTAACCGTAATTTGCTTTTGCGACTTCAAAAATACGCGATAATACCGTTGAGTTATACCAATAAACACAACGCAATAATCGTTTTCTTGTACGTTTGTAATAGATTAAAACCACGCGATAGAATTTATTTCTTTTTCTAATCGATGAATTATTTGATCGAATCTTTATATTTCATAAAAATACTATAAAACTATAAAAAATTTTAAATTATTTCTTATAAATATTTTAACATAAATTATAAAACAACTTTAAATTATTCAAAAACTTTCCAGATGAATAATGAATAATCGACGATAATCGGACTAGATTTTCTAACCTATTTTTGGTTAAAATTATTATTCTAGATAACGAATAATTATATAAAAGTTATTCAGTTAAAATAATACGAAGCAGTTACTTCCATCGAGATCAAGTAATTAAAAAGAATAATTATTCAATAAAGTTTTTGTTTCAAAGTATTAAATATTTTATATATTAAGTTTATTAGAAACAAAGTTATTATTTACCAGAACTACTTCCATTTTATTGGCTGTTTTTTATTATCGGTAAGAGACTCGTGTAACTAATAAAAATATTTAAATAGAATTATATTAATAGAATAATTAATCATTTCCGATTCAAATAGTTTTGAGTTTATAGTTTTTTACTATCTAGTAATCATTACAGTTTTACTAATGATTACTACTGTCTTTGAAATTTTGAAACTCAAACACAAATTAACTTTTCGATTTTCTAACTAAAAATTGAAATTAAGAAATTCGAAAATCAAATGGTCATTACTACAGCTTAGGTTTATTTCTTTTAATGGAAATTTAACGCTAATTTATCTTTCGAGTTTATTTGTGCAAATTCTTGTTCATCGGAAGAAAATATTGTAAAGAGCATTTATAGTTACGAATTTACAGATTCGCGTATAGCGCGAGATGCGATTTAAATTTGGCGAGGGACTAAATTTTCTTTTCGGAGCTCTATTTACAAAACGGTTCTTTCTCGAAACCTTTCAAACTCCTTTTTGCTTTAGCACACTACCACTTCCTTCCGAGCAACATCGTCGAGAAGAATCTTTATCTTCGCAGTCTCCTAAATCATTTCGGAAGCCGCAAAACTTTACAAGTGCGTTTTGCGCCCGCGGCCAACAAAATCTGCGAAGCATCTCGTACTTCTCCTTTTCATTCTCCGGTATACAACTTGGAAAAATATGGCATTAAAAAATAGAGAGAGAAAAGCAAGAGTAGAGAAGAAGCACCGAAAGGCGCGCGAAATGAGGAGAGAAAAGAAAGCCTACGACGGAGAAACAAAGACGGAGAAGGAAAGAAAGAAGATCCAAAGGGTCTCCCAATCTTCTGTGGTTTCGCGGACGGTGGACGTAAATCTCGAGGATCGTCCAAAAGGAGGTTTGCGCGCTAGTTTCGGTCCGAGGGCCAAAGTAGGCAGCCGAAGCCTTGGGCGAATATAATGGCGCTGCGTCCGCAGACGCTAATTGCGCATTGAGGGCGCAATTTACAGGCGTTACCGCAGGTTGGCCGCAGGTCGGCCGTCCTTCGAATTTACTACCCCTCGCGGTCGGTGCGCGCGTACGCGTCGAGGGTAGGGGTGGAATCGCCGAAACCCCGAAAAACGTCTTCTCCCTGGACCGGCGAACGCGAGCGAACGAACGACTCTGTGGGTAAGCCAATATTTCAAAGGGAAGCGGAACCAAGATTGAGGTTAGGAAGCAATAGACGCTGCTGACCACGGCGGAAGATAAATTCGTTCCGCAATTGAGGCAGGCGTGCCGTAGTAAATCTTGTCTATTAGGTCTGTCTCTATCTTGTCTGTCGTTCCTCTCTTTTCCCGTAGCCGTCGAGGGGGGCGACCGGAGGGATTGGCGTGCGCTCTCTCCACGCAGGTGTGTATACGTGTACGCGTGAGCGTGTGTGTGAGACTCATGCCTGCGTAGGTGGAGCTATAAATTGGTGTCGGTACCCGTGAAACCACCACCGAGGCGTTCGCGAAAGTCTGGGTGAAAAGGGCTATGAAAAATCGCGTTCGCTTCGTTCGAGGAGGAGCGGCAAGAGAAAGTTTTCCCTCTCCGTGTCCCTTTCGGAGTCGCGCGTGCGTCGCTTATGAATGAATGTGTCTCCGAGGTGAAACGCAAGATGAAAAAATGTTAGCTCGAGCCGCGTGTTGAAGAATTAATGTCAACCGTATCACCGCTTGAATGGCTCGTATTATTATGTGACAATTTGCATCCGCATCGAGAGACTTATTCTTCTACGCATTCGTGTCCTATTTTGCATTTCATTATTAACATCTTCTTCTGTTTTAATGTAACATGTTTTCAGGAATTCAAAAAATTTTTTTTTGAAGCTGTGAAAACGAAAAACGTCTCATATTTGAGTATCTCACGAGGGTCTTATATTCGAGCAAACCAACTCGAGATACCATAAACTATTTCATCTTGAAAACGAACAATTTATTTTGAAAAGGTTAAAAAAGATTTGCAAATAATACTCGGTATAAGACTGAAACGTATCGAAATTAATTTAGAGATCTTGATTCCTAGATATTAATAGCATATATTATTATGGAACAAACGTTAAATCATTTTTAAAGAATTAAATATGTAATTTTCTTTTTAAAAGTTTATTTTTAAAGTACGGTATACCATTACTTGTCTTTCCGTATACGATTATTATTTGTTAATATTTCAAAATTTAATTATTTCGGTATATCTCAATAATGCTTAATAGTGCATAAATAATTGAATAGATAATATTTCAATTTTAGGATTCTATACTTCTCTAATTTAACAGTATTTAGCATGGGTTAATTTATTAATATCCTCTGTTCGTAAACGCATTTTAGCCATTAAAACCTATAATCTAGTGCGCATAAATACTTCGATCTGGTTAATTTTCGATATATAAATTTATATTTTACAACTCGTTTTCCTTGACAAACTTATTTTGAAATATTTCTAAAGTTGCATATATAAACTTGGATCCTCGAAGAGAAAATTCTCATCGTGATAAATTTTACGAAATGCTAAAATATAGCGCTATGATTAATTCGAACGAATGTTGTTGATTTTATGTTTTTATTATTGAAAAATTATCCATAAAGTATATTAATATAAACTTATTATAGGCTAAAATTTGATCTTATAGATGAAAAGTGAAATTATTCGAGACTAATATTAGCAAATTACGAAATATTTCAACGTCGAAACACCACGTCCAGATACGTTAATTTAAAATTAAAAATACTTTAACGGTATGAGCGCTGTGATCTTAATTTAAATAATTGATAAATTTACTATTTTATTCTACGTTTTACCATAATAAAATTATATCCATTTCGCTGAAAATTAGTATTTAATACGAGTTTGAATATGTCACGATATAATGCAACTACGCAGTAACGAATTTACCGAGTTTGCATTTTAGTCTATATCCCGTGCAATAAATTTAAAAAGTTTTACAGTGTAAAAATGTCGGGAGAGCATTTCATACGAATTTAATCAAAGCGAAGCATCCCAACGAGCGAAAAGGAAAAACTCGAAAAGTGGAACATTGTCGTTCGAGGAGTCAAAAGAAACTTTGCTTCGTCGGTTCGTGGCTAGTCTCCTTCTTCCAAAAACAAGACATCAACGGCGTGTGACAAAGCGAGGAGTAAAGCGAAAAAAAGTCAAAACTAGAGATGAAAAAATGAAAAAAATAAAGGAATAAATAAGGGAAAAAATAGGGACAGAAAGAAGTAGGAAAAAGGGACGAGGAGGATTTTGTTGTTCTCGAGTAGAAATTTGCGGCGGAAACCTCATCGCTTTGGCTCTTGGCATGACTCGACAGCTCAAACAACACGACTCATGTAAAAGCGCCTGGAAATATAAGAGGAGTTCGGATTTATGAGTTCCTTTCTTCTCTCTCTCTCTCTCTCTCTCTCTCTCTCTCTCTCTTTCGCCGCGGCCGCATACGCTTAGCGCATCCCCCCAATATTATTACACCTGAGGTAAGTTTGCTCGCTCGCTCTCGTTCCGAACTTGAGCAATATTAGCGAGCACTACACCGGCGCGCGTCTTCCCTCGTAAATTACATTTTTACAATGTTTACGACCGAGATGTTTACCCGCTTGGAAAAGTATCCCTCTCTTACTTTCTCGCATCCTTTGCTTACCCACTATTCGCGGATACACCGTACGCGATTTTCCCAAATTTTCGCTCCGATTTACTCACGGAAATGATGCGCTTCTCTCTTTCTCCGTACCATCATCTTGGAGCTTCGCGTCCAAGTCTTCAATAGTCGCGCAAAAGCTGACGACTCGCGTTGGAGCTGTCGCAACTTTTATCGTATGGTGCATCGCTGTCCCCGTGTACTCGAGATACGTGGATCTTATATTTTATCTCGTCGTTTCTTTTATTGCCTCTTGTATAATATTCTTCGTTGTATTTTCGTTCGTCTCTCTGCCTCCATACGTATGCTTACTCCTCCGCCCCCTCGCGCTCCATCACCGTTTTTCTCTTTCTCGATTGTAAGCCCACTTACGTATACCTGTAGCGACGACGACACGGTACCAAATATATTGTAAGCGAGTGCCTGCAAGTAGTCCGTATAGACTTCGAGAGGGGAAAACGTAATAAAAAGAAGCTTTACAATTGCAGAACGATGATATTTTCAGGGATCAACGGACGATAGAGTGAGATGGAGAGTCGGCGTCGTATAAATGACACTTTGGTTTTTAATGCCGTAAACTGTAATAACGACGCGGAGGGATTTCCGCGTATAGCGCTTCTTGTATATACTTAAAATTCAATAAAGTTGTATAATTTTATAATGCAACCTCGTTGGTGAACATTATTTTAACGATGATTTAAAAAGAATGAAAAAAGACGACATTTATGGTCTTATTTGTGCGCCTTTGAAAACGTTAACAAAAATACCATAAACTCTCCTCCGGTTATTTATTGAAACTATTACATTTTAATGATATAAAAAGCGAAGCAATTCGCAAAACATTATGCGAATAACTTAACGTCTTATAATCTTAATTTATTAATGAAATTTAGTAATCGTTAAAGATTAAGCAGTTAATCCGTGTAAGTATGAGAAGCCTGTGGTGCTTAAGTGCGCGAATCACCGGAATTACCATTTAAAAGGAATTTTTTTCGCGCGTAGTGTACGATCGAAAAGAAAAAAGGAACGTAGCGAAGCAGACCGATTCGCGATCTTTATTATACGCGACGAATTCGCACGCTTCGACGTACCGATCGCTGAAAAATATTCAGCCACGAGGGAAAAACCAATTTACGAGCGCGGTTTAGCCAAGCGCATTATTGCGTGCGCCGCAAAACCGAAGGTGTTTCTATGCACCAAAGCTAAAGGAAGCGACGATGGCTACGACAATGGAGCCCTCGAATATTTAGAGTGTTTGGACAGCGGCTGTCAGCCGGTCACAATGGAAAAATCCTGGCGGGTTTATACGGGCTGCAATAAACGGGTCTAGAACCAAAGGGAGAAGAGGAGTCCCGTCGTGGTTGGGGAAACCGATTCGACAGGTAGGTTTGGTAAGTGTTCGTCATTGAGTCCCGCAAGCGGTACCCGCTCGAGGACGTGTTCCCGGGTGCGCTCCAAGGTGCAAGCGTCTTTGCGCAGATGGGCCTCGAGATTTAAAAGCTCTGAAGATCTTAGATCGCTTGAATCGAGGAGCCGTCCCGGATACGCGGATTCATTACGAGGTATTTGTACAAGCGTAACGATATTCAACAAATTTCGAAAGTTGTCCAAGACTCTAAAAGCTACGTTACGAGTGAACTGTACGCTATTTGAAAAGAAATGTTCGTTTTTCGTATTATTGTCTTAAGAAACAAAAAACGAACTTCTATATATATAAAAAATATACGGAAAGATATTGAAATTTTAAACGGTGCGCTTCGATTATCGAACTTGCGAGCAAACGCGAAAATGTAGAGTTACGCGGCAAATTCGGTGCAGATTTAAAAGCGAGTTTCCGATACATCTTAAGTACATCTAGGTACATCTCCGACGTTAAGCGACTCAAGGACTGAGCAATGGAAGGCATTTTCGATGATCGCGAAGCGGGTCAAGGGACTCGATTACTTCGAGCGTGTCGCTATTTTGAACATTTAAAAGAGAGAAAGAGAACAATTTCCAATGGTCACACGCGCGCATGCGTGTCTATTCGTTTGTCCATGGAGCATAAAAGCCTTGATATTTGCATTACTATGCGGGTTATAGCGCACCTTCAGAGCCTCGAAGTTGGAGTTTCCCAAGACCCCTTTCTCGGGGTCTTGGGGAAACGACTATAATTCCAACGTAAATTAACCTCGCGTAATATCATCGTAAAGAGCCTTGGCAATATAGTAACAAGACTGAGCGAGAGCAAGAGGGAGAAAAAGTATATTTTATTGCTTTTGAAGGGCCTCGGAAGAGGTGCTTTATATTGCGGTCGATAGTTTCGTCTCTACTTCTGTTGCGACTAGTCGAGCTGCCGTTGGTGTTGCTGCTGCTGCTGCGCGGTTGTGGCAAGGATATTTTTTCTTTATTGCGCCTTGGGAAACAACGGAATCCTGTTTCTTCTCGAGATATGGAGATAAAGTACTCACGATAGTCCATTATTTATGAGTCTCCGCCGTTAATTCTCTCGCTACTATTGCTGCGCGTCTGTCCCGTGTTGTATATAACTGCGTACGATTCCAAGGTACAGCGCACAAAAGTCTCGTCCATTTCGGATGATTAGGGAGCGTTAAGAATGAATAGGTGCGTAAAAAATCTAGCACTGATTTAACCTCGCGTTGTTGAAGGAAATCCACTGGCGTAAATCACGTCGAGAAGTAATTGTGAGCACTGGTCGAGCAGCATCGATCACCACCGTCGTATCTACGTTTATCCTCTCGCGTTTTCGTCGCGCCTCGTTTGCTTTTAATAGATGTGGATCCGACGTTATCGACATAACATTGTACTTTATTAGATATCTCCTTGGTAAAGAATCTTTCGGAGTCGTTTAGGCGACGAAAATATACGTCGCGAGCATTTTTCTTTTCTTGAATTACTTTCGGGTTGAAACATCATCGTTTAAGTCACGTTTTACCTTGAGCTTAAAAGATGAGCTGCATTATACCTAATGCTTTTGTGGCGATATTGATGGATCGAAATAGATGGATACATAACGCGTATCGCTACTATCTTAGAAGCAGTTCATTTTTAAGAAAGTCCTTTAGGATCGACCATCGTTGAACGTTCAAATCTCGTTCCAAACGTTAACGTTCATTCGTTTATAACTTCGATAATTTTCCATAACGTACTCGTCCACTTAAATATTTCTATTTTCAAATATTTAAAATTTTGTTGAATATTATTATTATTATTATTACTATTACTATTATTATTATTATTATTATTTTAATCATAAGATTTTTATTACCTACGATCGAATGATCGGGAAGATTGCTTCATCCGTAAAAAAAACTCGAATAATTGGATTATAAATTTTTACAAATTACGTTCGATATTTTATCTGAAATTTTTAATAATTTACGTGATTCTTTGTATTTCTTAATATCGAAATATTAAAAGAATAATAAGTACGACAATTATTAACGTTAAGTCGTAAAAATATTGAATTTTATGGATTAATATAATGATTCGATAAAATAATTCCTTCTAAATTTGCATAACCAAAGGAGATTGTATTAAAATTTAATCACCCAATTTAATAACTATTATATTAGAAACTATCCAATAATTTAAAATAAATTATAAAATTTAATAAAAATCGACGATCATTAAAAAAAGAAAAAATTAGTCAAAGCAATCAGATTTATTTTATACGTAGCCAAGTGCATTTATCGAAGAACTTTATAAAGCTGTAAATTAGCTCTAGACATTATTAATAACAGAAACTCAGAATCCAAGTAAATTTTAATACTTTTTCACGATACTCGTTCGCATTTCAAATCGTAAATATGGAACTGGATAAAAAGAGAACGATGTTGTTAATGCAAACGGACGAAAATACCACTTAAAAGTAATTCATAGTAACGATAATCAAGATAGACCTTTAAATTAGCTATATAGTTAAATTACCGAGCGATCTAAGTGTAAAAACGAAATTTCGATCGCCATTTCGCCTTCGGACGTCAACAGCTATCCGAAATATCCGAGTAGTAAACCGCTCGTGACGTAAGCGTCGCTCGATACCGCCGCGAGCAAAAGTTTGGCTTTTTTCGAATCCATGCTCCCTGCGTTCACGAAGAAATGAGAACGACGGCAACATTCACCGACACCCACACCATCTCCATTCATCCCCGCGGCGTCGATCATTTCGGAATAGAAATTCCGTTGCTCGGTCGCGAGGTGCGCAATCGAATTCTCCGGGCAGTCTGCGGTCAGAGGAAGAGAGAGGGGGCGAAAATGAAACGTAAATCGAATTGCACCGCAAATGCCAAATCGACGTTCGGGTTGCCCGACGCCATTTCACCCTTTCACAGGCACGCGAAGCGGCTAATGGAGTTCGCGGGTTTTGACGTTCATTAGGCGACACGCTAATACGTTTCATACCTCGTTCGGTGTAGTCTTTTGCGAAGGCGCGGACTTGTTACCGCTGCCTACTCCTTCCCTTTCCTCCCACCGCTCCGGCAACGGTGGGTAATTAGTACCGGCCGGACGTGTGCACCGATGCACGTATACAGATACAGAGCGAGCGACGGTGGTATATCGCGATCGTTTCACCGCCTCTCTGCGCTCGCGCACGACCACGCGAATCGACGCATGTAAGGGTATATTTATGGGACGGGAAACAATGGACGTGGAGAGGCATCGCGGCACGAGCGAGAGAGAGGGAGAGTAATGGACGAGTGAGTATGATGAATGAACGCTGGGTGGACTTGCCAAGACAACCATCGCTGGCCCGATGATGGATGGCTCTGCGCGTTCTCCTCCAGCTGACCCCCGTTCTTCTCCGAGCCTAATTATTTCATATTTTGAAATCGGTACGATGATCCATTGCGGGGTTGCCGATGTCGATACCGAAATCGTAGCCTTTGAGGCTCGTAACTCAACGTAAACTAAATCGCGTGGTAGATAGGCACCACTGACGCGAATAGACCCCAGAGACTCGTCAACGCGTTAGAGTCGACGAGGAGTCACGATTTTAAGCGCGAGAAACGTAAACTCGAGTATCGGTTCACTTGCATGAATTAAAAAAATTAACTTCCAAAATAGTTGCTTTGAGTAATTACGCGTCGAAAAAAATTTTTCCACGATAATAACGATAAATTCGTTGGCTGTTAGCCTACAATTCATAGTAACGAGTTGTTTATCTCAATGGTGTAAGTATTACTTTTTAGGTATTACGCGATGACATAAAGATTTTGAAAAATATAAATATAATTATACCGATTTAATCAAATTTATTATAAAGTTTACAATCGTTGAAAGCCAGTTTTCGGTCTATTTTATTATCTATATTTTATAAGATATTATTGATATCATATTTTAAATTATTTCGACTAAACGAAAGTCAATGATTGTTAATATACGACGCCTTAATAATATATAATATAATAACATCTATTCTTGTAGAAAGCGCGTTAACTTTATAGTTTATAAAAAAGTTTTAGTATCGAAAACTCGTCGGAAAGTAATAATACTTAAATTTTATAACGAATATATTTTTTAACTTTGGTGATTACCAGTAAAAAAAATTTACAATATGAATAATTCAAATTGGCGTGAATAATTATAAAATAAAACTGAATTAATTTTATTTTTTCAAATACATTGAATTGATCGAATTGATAATCTATTTGAAATTTAAACGAATTTTCTAGTACGTAGTTCGACAGAACTAATGATTTATAATTACAAATATTTTAAACCAAACATTTTGAAGCAATTAAATGTTATTTTTAAAAGTGATACATATGTTAAAAAATATGTATATATTTTTATCGATTTTTTATATTATTTAAAAAATATATTCTTTATTAAGATAAAAATGTATCTAATACTTGTAGATACTTTTTTAATAGTAATAAAAAATATTTATAAATTGAAAAATATTATTTTTTGGTATTTAATAATATATTTTTGAAAATTAATTAGAATTGGTATAATTTTGATATTTAATAAAAAGAATATTCCTTACTAAAATCAATTTATGACGATAATGATTATATTCGATTAAACTATTCATTAAAACGTGTACAAAAAGTTTTATACAATTATTTAAATTTCAATAAAAATTAAAAGAATATTTTTTTAATACATTTTAAATAAAATTTATCAAATATATTTTACTATATTATTGGATATAATTCTTTCAAACTTATCTTACGATATTATTTAAATATTTTTCGCTGATAATGTAACCCTGAATGAATCGTAACCGTATATAAATAACATTTTTAAGCATGGACGTCAAGCTCGTTAGAAATATATTCCATTTTTATATTATTGAGTTAGAAATTGCAATATTTTATAAAGTAAAAATAATTTATAAAAGAAATGTGATCTCTCGAAAGAATGTTTTAAATTCATGAATTTATTTCAACCAAAATGCTAAAAATTTATATTTACATTCCCCACGTTTTAAAATCGTATACTCCTACACGCGTAAGCGAATATTCAATAGTATAAATATGTGTTTGTTCTATTTACACTTGTGTAACGAATGCATACAGACTTGCAGTAGAAGGCGAAAATGGAGGGAGAGATATGACAAGAACTCGATGATTTAACGCCTTTTCGCGCCCGACGGAGTAATGAGCCTTTTCAAATGTCGTACTCGAGAGAATTATTTGGGGGGTGATTTAAGACTTGGACAAACCCGTCCGCGTTTCTTTTTTATTGTACTTGCAGGATGT
The DNA here is from genome assembly GCA_018907195.1 of Dolichoris vasculosae. NCBI lineage: Eukaryota > Metazoa > Arthropoda > Insecta > Hymenoptera > Agaonidae > Dolichoris > Dolichoris vasculosae. The sequence continues at coordinate 585,536 of JACCHY010000039.1, read as the reverse complement.
GCGTCTATGTAACAGAAATGCTATGGTTATATATTTTAAAGTGAATATAAATTTAAGTAGAGCATGTCTTAGAATCAGAAACGGAACAACGAGAGTAGATGACGAATTTTAATTTTAACGTAATTGGAAGCATAATTTAATAGCGTTTTCATAATAAACGATGTTATAAAACCTTGAAATTATGAAATTTCAGATACAATAAATCCATTATTTCTTACGATAAAATATTGCTTAATTCGTTATATTTAGCGATTATAAATATTTATATAATTCGTAAATATATCTTTCATAAATGTAAAACTTTGATAATTGGTACAAAATAAAAATTTTAAAAAAGGTATTATCTTCACGAAAAAAAAATTACAAAATGAGAAAAAAATATTATCTCTATTAGAGAAATTCAAATGTTCGTTGACAAATATACGAAATTAAGTTTATTGCACTTTATATTTATATATAAGCACTTTTATTCGTTTCTATTTGGTGAAAAGTTTAAAAAATGTCTGTCAAAGATAAATGATGAGAATATTTTAGAGTCATTACACTTTTTTAACTTGAAAAAAATTTATTTTTTATTAAATATTTACTTATATTTAACTCAATTTTGTTCATAAAATAAGTAATCTTTAGTATACTGTTGTTAAATCCCTTTAATATGCATATAACTTAAAATATTTACTTAAACTATCACATCTAGTTATAAAATTTAAATTTTGAGAGATTAATTTTTAGAAACGATAATTAAAAAAAATTATTAAAAAAGATTGATCAACAATGTAAATCAAAATTTTATGTACTTACAGTAAAAGTGTATATATGATAAACGATCATGTAAAATTAATATAGTTTACATAAAAACTTAATATTTAAATCTTCCAGAATTAATTTAAATAAATGCGAATTAATTTTTACCGAATAATTAAATTTTGTAGAATTTTGAAATTATTTGAATTATTTATGCAAACATTGTTTTGACTCAAAAATACTTTGTTACTTTATATAAACCTTATTTTTAAACACAATTTTTAGATAATATACTTATTTTTGATAATATTATTACAAATAGTTTTATTTTAAATTTTTAGAATTTTACCCATGACTAAAGTTTAAGAAACATACTGAAATAATTTTTTTAACTTTAAAGTATAGTTTTATTTTTTGATGAAAGTTTTATAAATAATGTAAATATACAAAAAAACATATATTATATTTAATGATACTTACTACAATAAATTGTTATATTAAGGAAAAGTCATGTAATTATTTTAAAAATATTTTTTGTGCGTACTTGCGTATATTATTTCGAAAATTTTTATAGACAGGGAGATAGAGAGAATTAAAGTTTCCGCTGTCATCGTTATAAATCGAAGAAATTGTGGACAGTTTATACTGAATTCGTCTCACTTCTTTCGCCGGAACATTAAATCTAAAGTTTAAAAGCAAATCTCATACACGAAAATGGCATTATTGGTACAGAACTCACGATAGATTCAGACAATAGAAAATAGCGCTCAATCCATGTGGAAGAGAGAAATACGAAAGAACGGAATCAAATGATTAATTCGTTCGCTTTACTAGTTGTTTATAGCGCGTGGCACAAAATAAATGGGCTGTGGACAGCCGATATATATTTGTACACGTGACGTTACTCATGAAAAGGATTTTCTATTTCAACGAGGAAGACGAACAGTAGTCAAACGCGTCACCTTGCAAAAATAGAGTAATCGATGTACGACAGAAATTGAAACTTTGTTTGTACAACTCTATTTTTTTTCGCGTTCTCGCTTTTTTACTCGGTTTTGTACATATTTAGTTATACTTCTAGTTTCATATGATTTACTGCATTCAGATTTTTCATGATTTTCAAAACTTTAAAATGCTCTAACAACATTTAAATAATAGGACCAAAGAACTAAACATCGAGAGATATACTTTAAATATATAGGTTCTTATAGCAAAGATGAACCGATGCCTGATATTTTTTATTTCAGCGACGTATTCTTTGTCAGAACAGATTATAAGATTTTTTCTGATGCCCCATGATTCTTTGTTCAATGATGTTCCATTATTTTATTCTAGTACAGTTATACAAATGTAAATTTGTCTTTTATTTTCACAATTTACCAACAAACATTGAACAAACATATAATCAAATATCTTAATTCAATACCTTCAATTTTAATATTTAGAATGTATATTCATTATAAAAGTATAAAAACAAAAACATCAGTATAAACAATACTTTATTAGTATAATCATTAAACAATAGGAATATTATATTGAAAAAAATATTGCACAATCTATTCAACTTCATAATAGATAATGTAATTCTTTAAATGATGTAAATACAAATTTCAGTAATGATATATTTATAATATTATAATACTACAGATAAATTTATTCTTTAGGAATTATAGTTATAGCTTTTCCTGTTAAAAAGGTAATACATTTCAAAAATATTGGTTACAATACTTTATTTCATCGAAATTATCATCAAGCTGTACATTTGTAATATACAATAACACGAAATTTGCTTGTTTTTGTCAATTACATTTTACAACTGTTCACAAAAAAACTATTCACGATAAATATAATGATGAAATATACAAGCTATAAAGTTTGAAATACACTTAGATTTGTCAATAGTTATTCTAGTAATTAGCTGTTAAATATACTCGTAGGCAATTTGGTTGTTTCGCGCTGCAATCTGAAAAGTATACAAAGGTCGAGATTGTTTGTGAAATTTAAGGCAAGCATATTAAAAAAAAAAGAAAATAACGGATAACTTTATGACGACTTTATTTTCTTAAATGATGATGCCAAAACTTGTTTTAATAATATTATTTATAATTCTACAGGATAAGACTTTTAATAATATTATAAAACAGCAATAGTTATAATATTATAATGTTGCGATACTAAAAACATTGTTTTGAAGTAACATTTTTTTAAAGCTAAATTACAGATTGTAAAATATTTATTAATCAAATCATTTAGTTCATAAATATAAATAAATATATTTAAAATTTGAAAATATTCCCAACTTAAAATTTATATTTGTAAAAGAAAATAAGCTTATTTCAGCACATATAAAAAAGATTGCATTTATTTCTTGATAAAAATAATAAAATAATTATAATTTTCTCAATATCTGGTGAATTTTAATCGCTTTTCGATGTTGAAAATAATTTGATGCATAGAAATATGATATAAACGGATAAAAACTGGATAAAGCCGTTGCAAATAAGTTGGCGAAGATGCATGTACAATGATTTCAATAACTATTGAAATTACATTTAGGATTACGCGAATGATATATGTATAATAATTATTTTTTATCGTTCCTTGTACTCGCACACATCGTGAAAACATATTTTATTGATTGAAGATTACAAAACCATACAACCGCCCGGGCATATATCACACATAGGTAGAAGCGCGTGTAAACGTGACTTAAAGTCTCGCGCATTTACACAAGATATCTCGTACACACGTTACTAATTCATCGCGTGATTTTCCGAGGAACAAAGTTTTATTGCCTACGAGTCGACGTATCGCACTTCACTTACCGAGGAAGATGGAGATGCTTGAATTTCGCATGCGTGCATGTTTGCGAAAGAGATAACCGAGATAAATAAAGAGAAGGGAAGTAACGTGTCAGCACATTGTGCCACCCAATGCTTCGTTGTCACATTGTCTATATTCGCGAACTTGGAACATAATTTACGATTGACACTGTGCCGCGCTGTTTTACGATCTTTGTGGCACTGTACAATAGTACCTTGTGTAGACAATGTAATAAGATCTGCTATATTTGGGCGGATGCAATGAAACGTTGTCTAGTTATAAATCATAACTTCTGACATTCATTGAAAATTGAAGTTTAATTTTAGTGCTTATCAAAAATTTGGGAAAACTTTTTGCGAGACGTATCGGACAAAAGCTTATTTTTATCTCACTGTCTTTTTTCTTTATCGTAACATTTCATATTACTGATATTACTGTATTAATTAATAATTTTCGATAAATTCATTTTTTGTATCAATAATAGATTTGTAGAAAAAATTTTAAATAAAATTAACTCATCGACTTAATTACTCAAATTAACGTTACAAGATTTTAATATTTACAAAAGATATTTTCTATTAATTGTTTAAGTATCTTTATAATAACTATCAAATATTGATTTTATCACGCTACTAATTATATATTGCGAATCTAATTGCAATGGTAGTAACGATATTTTCAGATAAATTTACATCGTATTTGTACAAAATTACAGTTTTTACGTAAGACTTTATCGAGGTATTTTATTAATTTTTATTTTTAATACACAAAGGACTATAATTGTAAGTTTCTCGATGTAAACTTCAAAAATCATACTTATTACGGTAATAAAAATATTATATTACGTTTTGATGATAAATTTATACGATTAAGAAGACTTAACGTTAATACATATTTGTATTCTTCTTTGAATGATCCATTTAAAAAAGCACAAATGGCAAATTTCATAAAATTTATATCAACGAATCTGTGGATAAAGTTAAGTCTTATATAATGTAATTGAAGGCATTATCTTAGATAAAATTACCGAGACAATGTAATCGGTAAATCAGCATTAAAGATATTATTTTACTAAAATTATTTACAAGTCATGAAGTACGGCAATGATGTAAAAAATATATAAATAGAAAATTTTTTTATTCAGAAAATCTGATTACAATGTAACAATGACAAGCGTTGCTTTAAAATTATATAGGTACTTTTTTGTCACTAAAAGTAATAAATATTCAAAATAATATTGGCCAAAAATTTTACATTTAGTTGAACAGCGCACATATTTATAACTCAACTATACAATGCAGAGAATAGAATTCAAAAGAACATAAAATACATCGATTTATCAGAATTGAAACGCTAATTAATATTTGAACTAAATGTAAGTCGAAGCTTAAGGCTTACTATATAGAATCTAAGTGGATGCTTTTTCTGAAATCGTTTTCTATTTCGTAAATCCGACTTTGCTCGCATCGAGCGCTTCTTCGCGTTGGTATAAATGGACTCCCTTGCACGACGACGTCCACTTATTTGCAAAGCGCTCGCTATAAAAGTCCGGCTTATGCAGGCCACGCCTCATCCGCTCTTTTCAAAACCTCCAGTCCCATTGGGCGAACACCGCTTTGGTTCGCACTTGTATAAAACACGACGGTTAGCTCGCTAAACGAAGGACTTTTTTCTCTCCGTGTTGTCTTGCACGTATATGCGAACGAGCTCCTCAAGAGCCGCGTCTTCCTCTTTTCTCCGTCTTCATTTTTTGCTTTTTTATTTAATCGAGAAAACTTTCGCCTTGTTTACGTATGTATAAGTTTATTACCTCGTTTTTATGATTTTATGTTCAAGGCGTTTTCGGAGGATCGAAGACGTACGTCTTTATGATATCTAGGAACGAGATATTATATAACTCATGAGTGTACATTAGTAATTTGTAACTGAAAATTATAGCTTTGACCTAAATTGGTGGGAAGTGTTCTGAGTAAATAAATCTTCAAAAGTTTCGCTTATCTTTATTTTATTTATTTATTTTTCATTTTTTTTAAATTTTTCCATTTAGAGAGAATATTTATTCGCGTTACGTCTGCTAATTAATATTATACTTTCGAACGATAAATAATTAAAGTATTATATGTTTATAACGTTATTTAGAATTTATCGTCGTTCAAATATTTTTGTCGTAATAATTTGAAAGGAATACCACAAAAATAGCTTGACGATTCATCTACAAAATATAAAAATCCTTTGTTTTTAAATTTATGACCCGATATATATGTAATATTAAAATTTGCGTATACAATATTTCAAAAGTGAGATAAAAGTGACATACTAAAACGTTTAAAAGCATGTATTCGAATCAAAAGGAAAGTGAAATAAATTTAATATTCTGTAAGATTTCACATTAAAACTTGAAATAAAATTTTTGAAAACATATTTTTATATATCCTTGTTTATGAATCAGGTTTAACTACACACGTGTAATTTTTTATTTTTACTTCTTTTTTAGATACATAACTCGCCTAGAAGTTAACGAGGAAATAACGGTGTTTTAAAACGAAGAAGTTTAAGAAATTCTAAAAAGATATTAGGGAGAACCGGCAAACCACTGCCACTGTCGAACAAAACAAAAGCTCCTTTCGAGAGATCTACCAACTCTGAAACTCTGAAATCGCTAGTTTTAAAAACAAAGATCTCGAGAGCTCATCATTCTAACAACGCGAGTTTCGCCCGCGCTCGAGTCGAAGGTCGCCGCAGAGTAAACACTCTCGTTGAATAACCTGGACACACGCAATTAGAGGGAAGAAACTCGTACTAACGCGTGTATCCAACATCCGAGCGAAAAGTGAATAAACGAGAAACGGTGGGAGAGGGGAGGGGAAGGGGGAGGGAAGGGGGAGGGAAGGGGTGGAGAAGGGGGGTGAGAAGGAGGAGAGAAGGGGAGAGAAAAAAGGAAAACCGTCGAGTGTTGCTGCCGTCTATTTTAAGAGATCGTGAGAAAAACCGCTTCAGAAGACGCCGCCGTGCAAACAATCGTTCCTTCGGGCTGCCGGCGGCCCCTTCTCGCCTAATTGTCAGAAATCATCTTAGAAGTTGCTCGTCCGCTCCGTTCCCCGACCTCGATAAATACGTGCCCCGAGGACGCCTTAAGTGGCGTGTGTGCGCGCATCTCGAGCCCGACGGCGTCTTGCGAATCCGCGCCCCTTTAAGTGCCGAGAAGGAACCGCCTCTGAATCCACACGGGAGGGTGAGAGAGGCTCCGACGTCGATTAAAGGTGAAGTTTTTTTCGCGGACGGCTTTCGCTGACCGTTCGGGAAAGAGAGAGAGAGAGAGAGAGAGTCGCGTCCACTAGGAGAAGCTCTTTTTTCATAAGCCAAGTGTGACGCTGGACGGCCTGCGAGCGTTTGCATACGTTGACGAATCCTTGCTCGAAGGATGACTCGTCTTGTTAAGCGCGTGTCGTGCGGCAAATCATCCCCGTGAAATGTTGCTTCTATCACCGCAGGTGCTGGAAAAAAATTTGAACGACCGATTACGTTATGGGATGCATAGAAAAAATTGAGTCCTCTATTTTTTAATTTCTTTATCTTGGTATTTCGAAACGACTATTTTCATTTTGGATGACGTTAAAAGACAGTCGATGTCTTGATCATTCGGTCGCGAATACTTGTACATAGGAGCATTCGAATAATAACGAATAAACTTCGTTAGAATTAGAATCCTTGTATTTAACCATTTTTAATTACTTCATCAACCGTGATTAGCTGTAAGTTTTCTTTGGTTCTCTCTATTTGTTTAAATGTAACTAAATTATTTGTACGTAAGCAACTCTTTGTGATATACGAGCCTTTCTAATAAGCTTGTACGGATGCTCTAACGAGTCAGATATTTTAGAGCTAATGCGTGTTGCTCTTTATCAACTTGGTGTGTAATTAATTGAATACTTACAAAGCCAGAAAACTTAATTATATAAATTGAAACCCTTCCTCGCAAAAGTAGTAAAGTTTATCAGTACTCCGCGGATGAATTTATTTCGTATGTTAGATTGATTAAAATAAATATATTTAATAATATATTTGCCGGACAAGAGAAAACATATGTTTCGAAGTGTTGTACACTGTTCTTTTAATGCATTCTGGGCGAGAGCATTAAATTTCACGCTACGCACATCATCAGTGTACCGTTAACGTATAATTTTTGTGTGCTCCGACAGTTCGTGACTGCAGGATGACGGTGTTTGGACGATGCGCCGTACGCGACGGGGTGGAAACGGATAACCACAAAACAGCAGATTGTTATTTTATTGGTATTCATGTTAAAATTAGTAGTATGTTTTTCTTTTGTACGATTATTATCGTTTTACCAGTCACGTTAAACCTTCGCTAATAAAAAATTCAAAGGATATATGTAACGCGTATATTATTATTCGATTAAACGAACAAATTTATTTATTCAATTAAAACCATTATTAATTTATAATAATTCTTTTATATTTTTATCAAATAGTTAAAAATCATAATTACTATTATAACGGTTATTGATTTACCCGATTCCGAACAATATTTAATAAATTATTATTTGCGGTGCTCTAAGAGAAATTTAGAAGAATAAGCTTCTTTGACTTTATCTGTAATTTAAAAAATATAAATTTCATAAGAAAGAAAATATATCTATCTGATAAAAATGTAAAAGAATTATCATAAATTAACAATGGTTTTAATTTAATTAATTTGAAATTTTAAGTTAATTAATTTATTTAATTTTCGAGATATAAGAAAAAAAATTGAAAAATACACTTGTTTATAAGTACAATACTTTATATTATAAAAAATAATATGGAAATATTGATTTAATAATCATCTATATTTTGTCTTCAAAATTTCTCTAAGTTGTTATATTAGAAAATATCTGAAAAGATGAGTAATTTTAATCAATCTTACTTAGATTAAAGACTACTTTTAATTTAAAAGTGACTCATATTGTTATTGAAAGAAATAAAAATTTTACGATGTATTAGTTGAAATGATATTGTGGAAATTATAGTATTTAACTATTGTTATTAATTAACTTAAATTATGAATTTAAAAGTTTTTAAATAATATACAATTTTTTTATTATAATTCTAAATTGAACGCTAACTTTATTAGTCATAATTGAAAAAAGTATTTGAATATCTGATTTTTCTATTGAAACATTGCAGTTATTTATTTATGATTTTTATATATTGTCTATATTTTATATCATTGGGATTTTCATTTTGAATACAAATATTTCTCTATTTTTTAAATTATATTACGTTATCTATTCTTATACTATTATTAGTAATATTATTTACTATGCAATTATATTATTAATTTATCAAAAACCATTATTAATTTAAAATTTATTTACTTGTAATTTAATCCTAATTTAGCACGTATTATAAACTTTCTTTTATTATTATTTCTTTTATTTACTTCTAATAATACATCTTTTTATAATTTTAATATAGGTTATAAATTTTTAATTATAATTTTTTTATTGCGTCTTAATAAATCTAAACTGATTCATCCACTGGTACTTAAATTATTAAATATAAAATTATCTTTGATTTATTCATTGTAAGAGTTTGATAAGATATTAAAAACATAATTAAGTAAGAGAGATAATAACGCTATTTTTTACTCGCATTCTGTTCCGACTTATATGATTACAAAAAATCTTTATTAATTTAATTATGTGCTACTCACTCTAAAAAGTGTTGACGTATTTTAAAAATAATTATATGCATGTAATTTAGGTATTTAGTATTTAATTATTTAAAGTTGTATTATATTTTTATTTTTTTAGTAATAGCTGTTTGACTGAAAACATCTAATTACTTATTGACATATTAGGCATCAATTTAAGTTGATAATCTTCAATAATATAATATCACGAATATAGAAGAGTATGACTCGTTAATAAAATCTTGAATAGAACTTTATTACTAGTTAATTGCCTATTACTTGTTGCAATATGTTTTATCTTCCTTTTTAAAGATTGGAATGATAATTGAGTCTCAATTTCTTTGATATAACTTCTTGATTCCTTACATTACACATGAGTTTATTAATTTTCTAAATTAATGCTTATTACACCCTTAGATAATTAATACTGAAAGCAGTTCATCAATCATCATCGTTTTGTTTTACAACAGCAATCAATTATATTTGAAAATAAGATTTTTTTCAAACACTAAGAGTGTCGTCACGTTCTGTCACCATTTTTGGACTGTCAATTAAAAGTAAACTCCAAACAGTGAGACCGCATTTAAAAAAAAGTCTACGTAAAACCGAAGAAAATTCAGTTCAGATGTATCATTAAGGAGGTCGAGGTCAGAATTCCACCCATGCCAACTTAAAATATTCAAATCTTGAGAAACCAAATGACTAAAAACTATAATATTCTAGAGCTTTTTTATTCTTGAATATACTGATAAATTATTTTATGTAATATTTAAAACCATAATATTTATCTAATAAATATTTTATATTGAAAATCGTATTTGAAATTATATATTATTTGTAATTACTATTTTAACCTTTTATGATCCATATTTTTATTTTAAATATAATTTTCATTACAGCAAAGTTTTTATGACTATAATTTTTGATAAAAATTATGGAAAATTGAAAATTTTATCCGTTAATTCTATATTTAAAAAAATTATTGATCGAAATGGAAAGTACCCGGTTTTCATATTTTACTAGTAAAAAACCAAATATCTTATAGAATAGTAGTAGAGTAAAAGTAATAACAGTCAACAGTAAATAAAATATATTGTAAGCCAAAGTTATTAGAAATAAAAAAATTTATTCCGTAAATGGTAATTAATCTTATAAACAAGTCGTTTATTCGTAATCAAATACATTATAAAAAAAATAAAAATTTTACAACCTTTGGAAAATTTTCATTATTTGATTTATTAAATATTTAATTAACAGGTGCGGTTTTCGGTAGCGTAACTATGACAGTTTATATCTTTAGTCGTTGTTTCACATATTTTATTTAAATAGCAATTATTCGAGAAAGTGAGATCTATTAGAATGAATTATGGATCGTAGACTCGATTATACATAACCGCAAAACAATGCTTAATGTTCCGACAGAATTCACGATGTTCAAGGTTAATATTTTTCATGGCAGTTAAAAAACTGTTACTTTTAAAAAGGCTTGCATATTGCAAACGTATGAAAGTCTCATAACTATACATTCTTCGGCTCCTTGACGCAAGCAACATAAATTTCCTCGCGTTGGATGCATAAATATCTTGGCGATATAACGAGAAAAATCCGAAAAAGCTCTGGGTAAAAGTTCCGCCGGTCGGAGAAGCTCGTTTGACTCCAGTGAGAAAAAGCAGGGAGACGGTGCAACATGCAAATTCAGGCGGATGTGCGTTCAAGAATATACAGCGCCGAGTGACAGGCAGTTGACGCGCTCGCGTTCGTCCCCGTAAATGCTCGTGAACTCGATTTACGCGTCAACGTGTCAACCAACTGTCTACGCTGAAGGAACCGAAAGAACGACGAGTAGGAACGAGTTGGAGGAATGAGATACTTTTTGTTCGTCGAAGCAAAGTGTAATGCTACTTTTTATGCCCCACTTTGTATCAAATTTTCGCCAGGGAATTGAACGCGAGTGTAGTTTTAGCAACGAGTTCTCCGCTTCTACGGACGTTTCGTATCGCTTTTGCGTGTACCGCTACGAATAATTGTTATCGGCGTTTCTACGCCCACTTTGTATTCCTTACTTATTTTCTATGTAAATACATAATAAAATAACTGCTACAAGCTTATTCCCAATAATGAACATTCCTTTTAAAACGTTGTTACGTAAATTTTAACGGTTTTTTACGATTTTATTAATGGGAAATTATAATAAATAATTCCAAAGATAAAGTTTAAAATTCTTAAACTTATATTTATATTATATCCGTATAAATGCAATAATATTAGTTTTAATAAATAAAAAGTAAGTGTTTCATACTTATAGATTCTAAGTTTTATCTACGTTCCATATTAATTCTTATTGTGACTAAACTAATGTAAAAAATTTTTATAGCATTTTTGATTATATAAGTAATAATTAAAAATTATTGCATGCTAATTATTTGTCTAAAAATTAAAAAATGTTCAAAAAAATTTCAAAGTTCAAATTTATCTATCTGTTAAAAAATAGCTTCAATGGAAAAGTTTAAAATTATGTTATCATAACGCAATGTTCAAACTTCCATGAATTTTCAGTAAAATAATAATATAAAAATTTCTTTTTTTTATTTTCAGTTATAGATTTTTTAACGGTAAGTAACAAAACTGCATTAAGTAGTACAGTTAGTGATTAACCTAAATCAAGCTGTATAAAATTTAAAAAATAAACGAATAAAGTTTCATTTATTTTATTTTATATTCGTTTATTATTTCTTTTTAACTGATTTTATCTTATAAGAATATATAATAATATATGGTATAATAATACTGTAGAAACGCTTAAAAAGAAATAGAATATTATATTCATCATTATAAATTTAAAAAAAAAAACAAGACACAATTATTAAGTTATAAAATTTAAACAAATCTAAGCTGAAGTTAATTTTTGTACATAAATGGCGTTTATGCGGTCAATTTTTAAAAAAATATATATTAGATATCATATTTAATAATAGCTGGCGAAAAAGTTAGTTTTATTTATACTAGTAACAAAAAATGAGAGAGAGAAAGTAAATTTTTTAAGTTTTATAACTTTGTTTGTCTAACCTAGCAAAATAATATAAATGTGATATGGTTCGATTTGCAGGTGAAAAAAGATTCACACGAATAAGAACTCTACGTAAAATTACAAAGTCTTGGCTAAAAATTCGAATAGTCGTCGAAGATTTTGCTGACTCAAATCAAAAGGCTGAATTATTTTTATATTTTAATTTTGTTTACAAAATACATATAGGATCTATTAAATAATTATGTATTTTAATATGTATATCAAATCCCTATAAAATAAATATAAATTCTTTCTTATACGTATGTAAACAAAGTAGAAAGGTTTAAAACTAGTTATAATACATATGTTACAAAAATTTAGAGGAACCTATTTTTATTTAAAAAATCATGGCTTATCATACAATATTAAAATACATATAATAAAAATATCAAGACTTAATAAAATTAAGAAAATGAAAAATCAGAAGTAAAGCTGTGAGACGTGACGTGAAAGCTGATAAAGTCTAATGAGAATTTGTAAAAGAATCTGGTAAGACAAGTGTTGGCAACATATAGATTACCAATCCTTCTTTATCGCAATAGTTAAATTAAAATAACTAATACGTTATAAATTATTGATCTTTGATAAGAAAATAAAAATAGTTAAATAAATCTTTAAATAAAAATTTAATTAATATTTGCTTTATACTCTTAATATTCGTTCATAAGTTACAAAAATGACATTTAATTGTGAAAAATAATCGGGTTAGCTCATCGATAGAAAATATGATTTAAAATATAAAAAACAGCTGCAATTCGTTATAATTTTATAAGTCATTTAAATTTATGATAGTTTTTGTTAACAATTAAATTATACCTATTTCATATCTCTAGTTTCTAAATCATTCATCAAAAGCGAATAACGTTCAATTTCATTCTATCCATTTTATTTTATAATCAAAAGTTTGCTAAATTCCGTATGTCTTATCTTTTTGAATAAAATTTTAGGTATGCACAATGAAACTCTATTCCAAGTTTGATAGGAATATTTATGGTAATCATTGGAAAGTTCAGAGGGAGAAAAAAGGTCAGAAATGGTTATTGAACCGAGCAAATAATCAGATCTAAGCCGTTGTCTTCGCGAGGTCTGCTGCAATTGTACCGTAATTTAAAGTGACCAGAGTGGAAAATCGACTCTAATAAAGATCCAGTCGAGCAATTTCGGCGTGAAATATTTCTCATGGCGATGGAAGAAAGGCAGCCAGAAAGTTGAAGGAAAATCAGACGCATCGTTAATCCGACTGATGAAGTGCAGTCGGTCCGCGTCTCTTAGGCGACAGCGACTCGCAATCGTTGTCATAAGTTGACGCGTGTTCCGACTGTCCAGAACTTGGGAAGAGAAGAGCGGAATAAAACCAAGCGGTTCTTTGATGTCGGATGTTTACTTTACAGCTTTAGCTCGATGCGACAGCCACTGTTCCTATCGAGCGCTGCTCGCGGCCCCGTGACATCATAAATGCACCACACCGTCTCCATGTATAATCACTGCGCGTTTTAATCCAAAGCTTTTGTTTTTTGCTTGTTTTTCTGAGTCGCTCGTTTTTCACTTGACTCATCTTTAAGGCTCGGCTCGACTCATTTCATCGTTTATTTGGCCGAGGGTGGGTCGACTTCGCTATCGATGTTGTATTTTCTGGCACCTTCGTCGTCGTCGTCATCGTCGCCGCCGCTAAGGTTTACAAGCTCGGTGTAACTTCGGTGACGAGATCCACGTTCGGTCTCTTGGTGCCTTCAATGCCTTGAGCTTTACGTCGTCGTCTGTCACGCGTCGTTACTATCGCAACGCCGTTATGAGACGTTTACGATAAGATATATCGCATCTTTCGGACCGAAGAATCAGTGGATTCTCGTCTCTTGGTTCGCTTTCTCTTTTTCTCTTACCTCGATGCGACGGATTATGTTGGGTCGAGGGCGAATGTGAGTAGAGAGAGAAAGAGAGTGAGGATATTCACAAAGACTCATCTTTGGTTTTTGTCGAGTGCAAAGAAATTTAATGCGACGGTGTTAGCGAATTGTATACCCGTGTGCGCATTAAGATGATCTTCTGAGCGTTATTTTTAGTTATCACCTACCTTAGCACGTTCCGAGTCGTTACGTTTTCATTATTTTACGCGTAATATCTACTCGTTGTGCAGAAATAAACGAACGATCGTAAATTTCGCTCTTGTAATACACTATTGCGTACTATGGTTGAGGCTATGCGAAAATTTAATAAATGGACAGCGGGTTTTGTTTTTACGTATAGTCGCCAATTGTTTATTACGAGTTAATTTTATTATCGGAATTATATCAATGTACTTGTTTATGAACTTCCTTGTAAAACATAAGAAAATGTCGATTTTGCCTAGGAGTATCTTAATTTCTGCAATTCAAGCGAATGACCAGTCGTTTATAGTGAAATAGAAAGTTCCAATGCGGACTAAATGTTTTAATTTTTTTTTCTTTTTAAATTTTTTACTTTTATTTCCACCGTAATAGTTCTAGATTTAAAGTTTATTTTATGATACAACTATAACGTAAAATATGTAACTAAAAATAAAAAAGAAAGATACATTTAATTCAGTTTACGGTTGTTATAATAACTTTCGTTTAATTAGTTAGTTTTATTTTATTTATAATTATACTTAAAATAAATCGGCATGATTAAAAAATGATTTTATTAAAAGAGAAATTATGTTTAAATTATTCGATTTGTTTAATATAATAAATTTTGACTTGTAAAAACATTGGTTACATATAACGAATTATATTTTAAAAGTCAAACTAATTGTTCGAACGTGTGGCTATTCATATTATTGAAGAATAAAATATAACTTCTGAATCAAAAACTCACGTTAAATTATTTTGTGTCCAAGTAACTCTAGAAATATTTAAATTTGTTATATACAAAGAGCGATAATAATAATAAAATCTTGAAGTATAATTATATTATATTTTTTGTTAAAAAATTTTTAAATGAATTTCGATATATGTAATAAAGTATAATGTTACTTATTATTTAATTATAGTATTAGCCGTACGTTTATTTTCTTCTTACTTTGTAAATAGATTCCGAGGATAAGAAGTTATTATTTCGAGTATAACTCACTTAATTTACTTAATAAATATACACTCCAATGGTATAATCATAATAATTATATAGGAGCATCTAAATATTGAAAAAAAAACTCCTGAGAAAGTAATATAGGAAGGCAGAGGAAAATAGTGCGCTTCTATTTTCGACAAAAGCTAGTGTCCTCGTCAGGCTCGGAGAAAATTGCAGCCTTGACAAATTGCTTCTTGGGAGCGCTCATTTAACGATTTGTCAATGGCGGTGGACGGTCGAGGCAGTGGCACGATTTTCCCGAGCCTTCGCACAAGGGCGGAATCGCCGTAGAAAAAATCGTTACGCGTTATGTACATGCGCGCGTTCACGATTCTGAATTTTCCGTGAGCACGAATGACGAACCGACGCCTTAATTCCGCTAAGCCAACTACGACTGCGCGACCATCGATCAACGCTTGGACTTACAAACTGGATTCCATAAATCATTGAAATCGATTGAACGTCGCCCTCGAGACCCTCGGAGGTTTATGCTCTGCCAAAATTAACAAGCGAGCTTTTGAATTAAAATGAACCCAAGCTCGGAGCAACATTCTCGGAGTACATTCCAAGTGTGCCTAATATACTATTCGACGTGATTTAATCTTACTTTTATGCAAGTAAATAATGGTTATCGGATAATATATTACAATTTATTATTCAATTTTTCCGTGCAATATCGCGTATTTTTAAAACGATTATGTTAATGATTGTTATGTAAACTTGTACAAAGGTACTACAATATTGAAAAATTACGACGCTTTATTATTTGTCTCGAACAATTACAAAGTTTGGTGTAGTATTTTTTTCTTTCGAACGCGTAATGTAGCTACTGTAGCGTATGTCAGCTTTATGTCAACAGACTTTTTTCAAGATGAATGTAAAATATTTCAAGTGTTACGAGACAGTGTATCGTTTTCATCGCGTAGAAGAATTAACGCGATCGCAGACCGTCTCGTCTTTCATCGAAAAGATCTTGTATAAACGATGGTTTTGTTTAACATACGATTGAATAATCGGTCAAATTTCACATTATCGGATGCTTCTGTCAATACGGTTTTGCTCTTATTGTTTTTATTATCTCGTAATGTAGATATCAAGGTAATTATTTCAAATCAAACCCAATAAAAGGATAAAAAGGAAAACTCGATCAAAATACCCTCATAAGTTTATTTTGCAATGACATAAACTTACAATGGCTTCGGAATGACAATTCTAAGCGTATTTCACAGTAGTATTTGCATTGAATAGAAAGTGTAAAATGGTAAAGTTACAACGGATAGCATATCGTTATTTTTAGATACGAATCTCGTAGAAAGCGTGTAGTCATATATAATGCTTAATGTATACATTAATATTACCAATTTTTACCGTTTCAATCATCGAGTAGCTTTGAACTGCAACTTGAAAAATGTGATGTAATACAAAGCAAGTATGTGAAGGAGCTAACACATATTATACCTGTAAGACGATGTGCGATTATTAAGCGTAGAATAATTGATCCCATTACTAGGCACTCGTGTAATATATTGTTTTGGATAAGAAACTTTATTACAATCTAAAATAAACTATTTGATTTTTAGATTTTGTCATCGAAATATTATGCAGTTATAAAACAAAGTGTGTTTATTTTTTTAATAACCAAAACTACGAATTATCGCTATAGCAATCGAATGAAATTATTATTTTACGATGACGAATAAATATTGGTCGAGAATTATTATTGTCTAATGTCTTGATTTGCGAAACCAACAGAATTCATTAAGACCAGTATAATACATATTTTTAATTAATAGTAACTTTCGAAAGGTTACCGGTTTTATAAGAACAAAATTTAAAATTTATCATTGGCAATTTACTTTGATACTTTTTGTAGTTATCTTCATCAAAGTTATTATTTAATAGTCGTACACATTGAGTGGATAAAAATAAAATATTATTTCCGTGAAAATATCTAATGACATTATTTAAGTTTAACCACTTGAATTCATCCGTATATTTCATTATTACATTATTTACGAAATTTGTAATGTAATTGAATAACTTAACAAAAACTAAAATAATTAAAAAAATTATAAGCTATACGTGAAAACATCGTCGTTCATCTTGAAAAATGTTAGTAAATTCCTAAAAAAACAAGACGAAACAATTCATTTCTACGTATTATCGTAGCAATCATCGTTCATCAAACCGCAGGGATTTATATTGTCATCGAAGAGCGTCCATAGAGCATCCGAAGAGCATCCGAAGAGCATCCGAAGAGCATCCGAAAAGCATCCGAACAGCATCGCCGTAGCGCATTTACACGAGTTGTAATACGAATCGGCCACGTCGTCTGAAACGTAGCATACGCTCTTTATGATTCTCACGAACGCGTCAATCGTCGAACACTCGAAAAGAGGAGAAGAGGTTTTCGGTGGCGTGCACGTGTAAGACTCAGGCACTAGCCCTGGGCGTAAAATGAGAAGTAAGCCTTTGCTACTTCTTTTTTTCCCTTTACTTCCAAAGCCTCAAAATAGCGGCTTCCAAAAATTAGCATGAGAAAAAACGCGGAGCCTCGTCCGCTTTTCCATTATGCACTCACATTGAGCCATTCGGTAACAGCCGTAAGAACGCGATCCATAAGCTCGCGATTCACGCACGCACGCTTGACCGGCGGGTCTGTTTGCGCGGGTATTTAACGCGCGGATCTCGAATGCTACCGTGATCGAAGCAATCGAGACGCCCTCGTAGTGCGTTCCTCGACCATTAGTCCTCGCCGAGACTGTCCTAAGCAAGCATCCCACCGTCGCCGCCCCTCGATCGCCTGCGCAAACAAAGACGAAGCGGTAAGAGAGAGTTGCGGGTGTAGGCGGCGTGACTCGTGACACGCCAAGAGGATTTGCGAAAACGATCCGCGGATCGGGTCGGGAATAACGAAACTAAAGAGTTGCGCGTGTCCCGTTAGAGACGAATGAACTTTTGGTATTTGCGACGCGCTCGACGCGTTCACAGTGAACAGCTATTAATCGGGTGTAATCGCGTCATCCACCCTCGAGGATCTTTCAAAACTTTTATTCTCAGCGACACGAGTAATTATTTGCTATTATTTGGAGTTCTATCGCGCTCTCGAAGGAAATGTTCACGAATTCGCTGTAAATACATTTTTAAGGATGTTGTGGCGCATCGATCGAACGACTAACGTAAAATAATATTTAATAAAACATTTTTGTAATATTACCGAAGATTTTCTGGTATACCGAATATTTATTTGCGTGAATTATCTTTCATTGGATCCTCCTATTCGACAAATTTTTTGACTGTAAGAAGCGTAGACGCTAATCGCGAGAGGCGAACAAGTTTTCGAAACTATCATGATTACGACAACGCTTAGAGAATATTGGAGTTGCTATCGATTTTCAGTTACTCGGTTTGTAACGACCCTGGGTATATATGTCTTTACGTGACAACTCGACAAGATTGCAACTAGGCGCTCGATGGAAGTGAATTTACGAGAATTCGATATAACGGCAGCGCGCGTGCAATAATGCCGATATTATACAATTAGGACACAAAATAAACGATTGTTTTAGGATATTTACTTTTGATTATAAAGTGTCCTGCAATTTAACATAAAAGAAAACATCTGGGGTGTAATCGAGCGAAATGACATAATATCGCGCGTTACGAGCTCCGACGTCTTGAATTACCATTAATATTTGCGCGAACAGTTACAATAACGTTTCTATGATTTATGCGTACATTGTTCAAATTTTTCAAACGTCAAAAACGATATAAATTTGAAAGAAAATTTAAAGAGAGATTCATTTATTTGCTTATTAAAATAATAAATTTGCGCGTAATGAAAAATATATTTGAAACTTATTGTTTCTGTCGTTTTAAGAGAACGGAATGTATAAAGATTTTCAAATGAAATTTGAAAGAACGAAATTAAAAAAGAGTATATACGATAATGTTTGATTCATTACACTACTAACGATAAAATATGATTACAATGAAAAAGTCAATTTAGGTTAGGCTTGAATTTTCGAGAGGTAAACAACCTAGCGTTAATGTTAATTCAAATTTTACGAATTAATTTTAGAACTTGAACGAAGAAAATTAACGTTTGGTCTTATCGCAGCCATTCGATTTTGTTATCCACCATAGTTTAAAAAAACGTGATATTTGTCGAATTTTAAAAGGTTGAAATAAAGTTTAAAAAGAAGGCAAATAAAATGAAGAGAATAAAGAAACGACAGAGGAGTGTCAATCGTAGTGAATAATTTACTATATCATCGGAAAAGATTATCCCCATGGAGATGAATAGCGCTTTATCCGAGTCAACGACAGATTCGCAACGACAGTCGTTCTTCGCGATAACGCGTACGTACATTGGTTCAGGAATAAAAAAGCGCGTCGGCATAATCTCTGGGCGTAAGTTTTTTAACTTGCACGGGGACGAGGATAGACGACAAAAATGTCAAAGCGATCGAAGGCTGGGCGTCGAGGCCGTAGCCAGAGCCTACGGCGGTGCGTTAAGAGGATTATTATGTAACTGTCGAAGCAATCCAAAGCTGGGACAGCTGGCAAGGAGAGAAATGCCAGCGTCAAGTCTCACGGACGTCCACGTGCGCTTGGTCGACTCCTCCCTTCCGGTATCGCTCCTCAGAGGGTTAATAAGCAACAAGACTACTTCATTTTCTCAACCACTCTTTCTCCCCCCTGCCAACTCTCTCTCTCTCTCTCTCTCTCTCTCTCTCTCTCTCTCTCTCTCTCTCTTTCTCTCTTTCTCTCTGTGTCCCGCGTCTTTCAACCACGCCAAGGATTTATCTCTTCATTGTTCGACCCCGAACGAGTCGCATCGCGCCACGGAATCGGAGGAGCTTCATTTTCAAGAATAGACGAGAGAAAGAGAGATGATTTGTTTTAGTTATTTGTCACTTTGAGCATTAGCTCGGGCGCGCGACGCTCCTCTCGTGGCGTTGTAAGCGAATCGCTTTCTCTCTTTCTCTCTCTTTTGTATTTGTAGTGCGAACGATTTATTTTTGAGATGCTCGCTGTACGCGACCGACTCCTTTTTATAAATTACCCACATTTTGTAATTCCGAGCGATGCACGCGGCGTAAAGAATATATTTTCGGATTTTTTTATTATAAATAAAACCAAGCTACCGATCAACGAGCAGCTTTGTGGTCTAAATCTCGTTTTCGATGAGAAGATAGGCGAGATGTTAAAAAGAACAGCTGTTTATTAGCATTTCTACGAACAATAAGTATGAGTGCTGTTATATACATACTTCAAAGCAACCATTATGTAAGTAATAATGCGCGTGTGCCCGCGACAACTTCATAAGCTTTTAAAATCCATATATCAAACGTTTGATTTATAAACAAATTATTGTTCCCAACTATTGTGAGTTTCCCGATAATTTGTCATTTTTAAAGAATTTATTTCATCGAAAAACAAATTTTGAATATCAAAATAAGTTTCTCTGATTAATTTAATTTACACCGTAGGTACGCGTAGTATTAAAAAATGATTGGAATCATGGATATTCTAGATATCTAAAAATATTTTTGACCTTTTTCATACTTCGTATAAATAAATAAAAATATTGTTTTTTGTTGTAAAATCAACAGCGCCGATCATCGTCAACAATATTTATCTTTAGAAAATAATAATGATTAATTTAGGTTAAATATATTTATAGTATAATCTTAAAATTGATTTGTGTTTTAAAACTTGATAAACCAGTTATTTATTTCAATAAATTAAATACAAATTTTATGAGTTAATTTCATAAAAAAAAATTTTATAAAATTACTATTAAATCTAATTAGTGAATCAAACACAGTTTAAAATGAGCTTCATTAAATATCGATTTATAATTATCAACTTTTCGTAATATAAAATAGTATGAAAAAATAATAATTTGAAATAATTTTCAACACTACGTAATTTACTTATAGTCGTAAACTTGTACATCTACTACATTTGTATAAAAATAACGTTTAACTTGATAATAGGAAAAATAAAAATCATAAAATTCGATATATACAATTATAAAAAATTTATATTTTGCGAACATAGACTTTTTTTTATATCTATTTCGATTGGTCTCAGTTGTAAAAAGATACATTGATATCATCCGCTAAATTTATAAATATAAAATATGTAACTTAATAATATATCTTCTAGAACACAAATACTCAATTGTGTCTTATACATTGTTCAGTGGTAAGAAATTCTTGGTAACGAGCATCTTCAAATAGATTTTGAGCGGAAAAAGATCTTATGTTTATATTATAAACATTTTTTATTTTCTCAATCTTAACGTGAATTCTTTTTGCATTTATTAAAAATACATATACGTATCTTATACATTATAAACAACTTGCATTGTAAAATTTTTCTTAAAGAAAAAATCTTGTAGAAAATATTACTTCATCCAATGAAAAGTAAATACTTGGTGAAATAACAAATCGGTTAAAATGAGTACGCATTTTTATAACCCAGACTATTTTCGCTCCGACATTTTCATCTTGCGCTTTTATCGAATGTCGAATAACGTTATTCGAACTTTCGCGAAAAGTCGAGTAAAAAGAACGAGCAAAAATGTAACAGCTGAAGGATATCATTAACACTTCATTACGCAAAGTCGCAAAAGCTCGCCTATTCGAGTCATCGCGGCATTTGATGCTCGACGCGAGGGAAAATTATTTCACGAGCCGTTTACGCGTGTCGCGGTTAAGCGCGCGATCGATCGGACGACACCTCCAGGGTGAAACGCGAATTCCGATCGCGACTCGCATGCGCACAACCGAGGGCTTCTTTTTTTTTCTTCCAGTGGTGCTGGGTCCGCTTGTAAAAAGCCCGCGCCTGCGTTGACGTCGGTCACGCTCGTTTGCCTCGCGCCTGGCACTCGAATATATCACCCAGACACTCCTCGACATTAACGGGCCATTCGTCGCTCGAGTCTCGCACGCACGCGGATGCCTCTGCGAACCTGCGTAAACTCTTTGTCTCGTCTCGCTTCTATCCTTGCCAAAGGTTCCTTCTGCTTTTTTCACATTACTCCTCGAGGTTTTTCGATACAATTTTAAGTGTCCTCGAAGTGATAGACATCGATTCTACGTAATCCTCGCTACTTTATTTTCATCGATGACGCTACCAACCTTTGCTCCTACTTACGAGAATCCGTGAATCGTTCATTTTACTCAAATGGCCTACTTTGACTTAAATCTTTAAACCTAAAAAATGGAGAATAAATACGATTGCTCGAACTGTGCAATGAAAAATGAGTACTCTTTTATCGCGATATTTTAATATCTGGAAGGTAGACTTATCTGATTCACCTTAAAAAGTAACGCTGCATAAAAATGTCAAGGGAATCGCGAACTCATTGCACGTGAGCACGAAATAACATTAAGCATTAAAATCTGACTTAATTTGATTGCGTTAAACCAAGATAGAATTCGTTAACTAAATATGAATTGCGCTCGTTCTTCGTGCCTTTTGTACGTTATTTTAAATTGCTCTAGTAGCTTGAGAAAGCTTTATTGATAAAAATGAATATACGAATAATACAGTAATCTAAAAATATCGTAAATTAATTAAGAGTTGCAATTGAAAATTATATTCGTAAATGAATTATTAAATATCGCTCGATGCATTAAGAAAAAACAATATAATACGATAACATACAATATTAATTTTTAACGCGAGATTTGACGTATCGATGATCCATCGAAATTCAAAACAAATTAAATAAATACTTTGGGTCACGAAAAATTGGAACGCTGTTACTCTTGCCTTATGCATGTATTATTAATTCAATACAAATATATATTTGAACAATTTAATAAATTCTACAATTAAATTTTTATTTTCTTGAAACAAAAATATTCCTTTATTCTGAGGCAATTTTCACTTTTTCGAACAAATAACCGTAAATACCAAGAATAATAAAATATACATTTCAATTAGGTATTAAAAAATATTTTCTATCACTATAATTAAATTTTTATAATTTTTATAACATTATCATCGCTTAAAATACTTCGTTGCACGAGACAATGTTCATTTCGGTAGATCCGTGATTTACAGGAAATAACAAAACTCTTCAATTCCAATATCCTACAAGGCTCGAATCCGAGTACATTCCAAAACAAGGGATAGACTGAAATCCTTGTTTACGAATCAGCACTACAGCCAAACCGCCAAAAAATTACTATAACCCATTCCAGCCAGGAAGAGATATCGCATCTAGCAAGTGATAGAATTCGGACGATCGATGATGTCAGAAGCGATCAGCTTCATCAGCTAGACCGGACGTGCACCGCGACCCCGCGACCCCGCGACCCCACCACCCGGAATGTAAATTACTTGGTAGAGCTCTGGATCCCGTTTCCGGAAAATCCAGATTCTCCCTTGAGCTACAGCTGTGTTATTGGACGGGAGTAAGTAGTCGGTCGGGGATTTCAGCTGTTTGCAAAGCGGCCTGAATTTTCCACTGCAACTGCATATCCGGGTACTTTGGACGATGCTTGCATGCAGCTATGACGCCGACAACAACGACTATGATGACCACGATGACCACGTTGACCACGAGACCACGATGACCACGATAAGGGGTGAACGAGGGAACGTACAATCGGGATTATCGCAGTTGACGCATGCGCGTATTTATCATTTAAGGCAATCCCGTGCGATTGCGAAGAGGATCAAGAATTTATATAGACATACGCTATATGTAATAAGGCAGTTGGTTGAGGGTTGGAAAGGCAGGGGTCATTGAATTTCGAGTCGTTTTGCGGCGAAAGCAATTCTGCCGATTGTTCGTTCTCTTCCGTCGCGTTTAACCGAGGTCACCCTAATTTATATCGAAGTGAAAATGTATTACACTGGCGTGCAGCAATTTTGTATGTTCTCAGGAGTGCTCTAAGCGTGAAAATGCTGGGAATAATGATCGTTACGAGTTTTATAGATATATGAATACGTTTCATTTTCTAATAAAAGAATTCTTGCATCGATACGTTAAATATTTTTTACTTATGAGAAAAATACACAATAGCTCTATTTTATGTCATTTTTAATTTAATTCAAATTTTATCTTTATTCTATTCAAAATACTTCCAAATTGTAAAAATATTGATCAACATAAAATATCGGAAATTATCCAGGCATAAATTTTGATTTTGTAACGCATGATTTACCGAATGAAAGACGTCACATTAAGATGGTAAACATTTTTTTTCTTTTTTTTTTACAAGCGTATGAACTGCATGATACGTTGGCTCTTGCTGAAATACGTTTTGATGTTATTCTAATTACAGTTAAAATACCGTCGTTTTAATTTCAAGAAAATTATAAGTCAACTAGAATTATTTTTAACTTTTTTAAAAATAAATATTCGTTAAATATTCATCCGAGTAACTACAAACTCTTTTATTTATGAGTAAGAATTAGTCTTAAAATACGTGGAGATTTATTTTAATGAAGCAAAAATTTATTTAAATTAGAAGTAGCAGAATTTTTATTTATTTAAATACTATTTTACTCCAACCGAATTTCAGAATAAATGATTAGTTTAATGTGACCATGTATCATTTTTTTTTATAAATATATGTGAATCTGTGCTTGATATAGTTTTGCTTGACATTTTTCAAAAAAAGTTCCCATACATATATTTAGACGGTATTTGAAATACGAAAATCGTTTTATTAAAATTACATAAATCTGGTTATATTTGTAATATTAGTTATCGATACAAATAAAACTATCAATATTAAGGGTATGTCTACTGTTGCTTCTTTATAGCATCAGAATAATACTCGTTTGTGGCACAATAATGTACCTATTTTAACAAATCATTAACCCAAAATTTTCCACGCGTCAGATCCAGCTTTCGTTTTTTTCCCATAAACTGAAAAATCACTCTGGAGATATAATGCAGCTGCTCTATAATTTATGAAGATACTTGACTAAAATATTTGAGTATATTTAGAAAACGTATTAACGTATAAAATGTAATTAAGCATTTAGAGAAGAATAAGATATTTATTTATTAATTCCTGCAACACGTAACATAATTAATTGATAATATAAATTTAACCTAAAGAAATTTTTACTATATTCTAGATGTAAATGCATTAATGTTTATATTCCTATTGATATATACTATAAACAAAATTTATTAATATAAATGATAAATCGTAAAAGATATGAAAATTTTTTTCAGTTAAGAAAAAAATATTTATTATAATATTTATTAAAATATAACATCATAGATTATGTAATTATCAAAACATACTTGATATCTGTTAAATTATAATTATTTATAGCTTAAATTATAGACCTAAATATACGGGATAAATCTATACGTATGTTTATTCTGAAATTTGATAAACATATATTTTGTACACTTGGTTTGCATACAATCATATATGAAGGTAAATATGCATATATACATAGTGTATTTCTATTTTCCATTTACTTAAGTATAGATATTCAGTGATTTAAGAAAAACATTATTGGATATTTTAATGTTTAAACATAAAAATACTTATGATTAATAAAAAGTTAATTACAGAAATATAGTACGAAAAAATTATGAAGTATACGTATAAATAATAAAATTTATTACGCTTTAATGTTACTTTAATTTAATAAAATTTTAAATTATTTTAATTAAATTTAGACTTATATACACAAAGATAAGGCAATATTATAATATTGGTTGTTATTATGAAACATGAAAATGAAAACAAAATTGGATAATATAATGTACAGAATTGAGGAAAATTATTGTTAAATTACACGATTACAATTTTTTAATACGATTAAAGTTTTAAAAATTAAACTTTTTATCGTTAAAAATTCTTTAATTTGGAATTATGATAAAATATCAAAATTTATTATATTTTACAAATTGTTATTTCATATATTTAAATAAAACAATTAACAAAACCCATGTTTTTTATTTTTCTATCAAATTTCTGTTTTAACAATAAATTTTTAAATTTATAAAAAAATTTCAAAGCAATAAAATAAATTATCAATGTTTTATAAAAATAAATTACATCAGCAACATAGTTTCAAGAAATATTACTATTCTCAAAAGAAAAAATAACTAGAGCTAATATTAATTATCGTATTATGTTATTTGTAGATAGATACAATAGATTTTCTATATAGAACTATGTAGCACGTAAAAATACAATAACATACTTAAAAGAAACTTAGTTAAAGTTTTTATTTTATGCATTATTTACTACCAAATTACGAAAATGATCATGTGTAGATGTACGAATAGTCGAACAAATGCGTAACATCAATGTCAGTGAGAGTTAATGGATTCGTTACCACTAGCCAATAACTCACTCAACGCGTTTTTAAGTCGACTATCCGATAACTTTCAAGCATCTTACATATGTGCTCAATTAAAAGTAAAAGAGCACAAGAAGAGAGAGAGAGAGAGAGAGAGAGAGAGAGAGAGAGATTTTAACAACCATACAAATCTGTCCATATATCTGGTATTTATCTATAACATATTTATCTATTTAATATTAACGTAAGATTAATAGACGATAATTTGAGTGGTAGCAGTGGATGGTGGGAAACAAACATGTTAGCATCGATCTCGCATTTCCCAAGAAGCCAGCTCCGAGCGGTATCGAAAAATTAAGGTTCCTCTCTTCTAAGAGTAGCGTCTGAGCAACGTTCACGGCGTTGAATATCCCGCGGTGCAAAGAGCCTTTTAAACGAGACATAAGACTGTCGTATAAGGTCGCAGGCGACGGGTGAGACTCGCGTCGCACCTGCCTATCGGCGTCGAGAGCAACAGCTGCCACTCGCGAGTCCCACCGACTCCCCCGGGAGTTCAGCGCCTCTCGGATCGACCTGACCGGTCCCTACCCTGCGAAAAATCCGGCACTCGCGGGAGGCACAAATATTAGAGGTCGGGGGTCGCTGTTCCCGCAAAGAGCTTTCGCGAGTTCGGAGCGACCGTAACTTCGAGTTTGTCTTAGCGCGGTTACGAGCTCCGATGCTTTCACCTGGCAACCGGAGTAAGCCCCAAAGTGACACGTAGAGTCGGGGCTGAAGCGGATAAAAGAGCGCCGCTGCTACTAGGCGAATTACCGCGCGTAGCTCGTAACTTCCGGTAAGGCGCGAAAGAGCGTTCCCCACGTGTCACACTTTCCGAGGTGCCGAAGGAGAAAAGGGGATGTTGGAGGAGCAGAAACAAATATGCTGGTGTACGACGACGTGTACGTGTGCTGAGAAGCGGAGAGATGATACTGGAAAATAAGAAAGAGGATGACGAAAGAGTGAGGGCGAGAGCGAGAATAAGAATGAGAGAGAGAGAGAGAGAGAGAGAGAGAGAGAGAGAGAGAGAGAGAGAGAGAAAGCGAGAGATATGAAAGAGAGGACTAGAACGAGATGGATAAGTAGGAGCTGCGAGAGAGGGTAAAGCGAACAGGGCAACCAGATACAAAATTATCTTGGAATAAAGAGCAGCTCGGAGACTTTTTTTAGATTTATTTTTCTGCAAAAATCTTTACGATTCCCTTCACGCGATAAAATACGATTCTAGATTTTTTCAACACCCGAAAATATATACGTTCTTCTTTTTTCTCGTACTCTTTTCAAAGCAAAAACTCAAACATCGATCCCATTCAATTTCTGTAAACGACCTCTCAAACTCGCTTTTCAACTCTTTGCTTTTACAATTACAGGTTGTATTCGTATAGACATTCTATGCAATTTCTCAAAATTGTACATAAAAATAAATATGAGGAGAAAAACGGAAGAATATATATTTTTTTCATTTTTGTGTTTTTATCACCTTTTACTACTTAAATTTATAAAATATTTAATATACTATAAACTTAATTTGAAAAATCTATCGAATAATATCAATAGATTTAAAAAACAATAAATAATAATTGTGTGGTATAACTCCGTGGAGTAATTCGAATAATTTATAATTCGATAATCTGACACGCATTATTATAAACAGATATTAATTATCCAAATGAAAATATTATGTTATGTGATGTTTTAATATCTGATGTTTTGTGAAACTTAAATATATCCGTTATCGTGAAACATAACCCCATATTTTTCAATACAATTTTCAAGGATCGATAGATTGTGTAGCATTCGAGAGAAAAATAAGATTATTCGTTCGTTTGTTGAACTTTCTTCAGATTATGCTAATTACTGAGAAATGTCTTAGCTCGTGGCGCATTAGCACGGCATCTTGGACTCTTCTTTGTCGAAGTTAAAAAAAACGGTGAGCAAAAATACCAGAAAAGCAAATCCGACGTAAGCGAGCGAAAGCCGCGTATAAAAAGCAATAATATACGCACGGAAAAAAGAGAGAAGGATAAAAGCTAAAAAGTTGAGAAAGCAGAAGTCGGTAAGGCGGAGGCATTTCGTGGGCGGTTTATGGCCCTCTCCGGGGCGGACGGATGGACCGTCGTAGAAGAGAGCACGAGAGGATACCGAATCGACGCGTGTACATCTACATATTCTACTGCCT
Organism: Dolichoris vasculosae; assembly: GCA_018907195.1. NCBI lineage: Eukaryota > Metazoa > Arthropoda > Insecta > Hymenoptera > Agaonidae > Dolichoris > Dolichoris vasculosae. Next base: position 556,599 of record JACCHY010000039.1, on the reverse strand, counting down.
TACGGTCCAGCGTAACACGGTTTCTGCATTCTCGTAAACTACCCGTAGATAATGCTTGGAGGGTGCGCGAACATGACCTGGACACGCGTATGCCTCTTCTTCCACCCTCCCTCTTTCTCTCCCTCTTTCTCTCCCTCTTTCTCTCTCTTTATCTCTCTTTCTATCGTACCGACCTGTCAAGATTAGTTCGGTGACATTAAATTCTCCGCTAACGAATGAGTACGTGATTTCGTGCGCAGAAATGTCGCGCCAGATCCTGACTAAATACTTCAAATGAATGCGTAACTCCTACAGATCGAAAATGATGTTAACTCGACTCCGAAGAATTCGTTTACAGCTTCCGATGAAAATGGAGATTTTCGTGTTACTACGTTGATTCATGACAAAACACACAAATTTTATATATCATTCAAACCACGATGATAACTATTTTATTCATCGCGAAACCTCGTATCGAGACAATTCATTTATCCAGTATTGAAATTATTTTGTTTAATCGAAGAGTGAAAATCGTAATACTCGTTTCTGATTATTTATACGACGACGCATTTTTAACAGCTTGAATATTAAATATTCGTTTTCATTTATTAAACGAACCATTTATTCGTTCAAAAAATTAGATGTTCATTTTTTCAAAATTAACTCTTCAAAATTCGATTTAACTCGCTATATTTATGCTGAATAATTTAAAGCCAAACTATTATTATACATTTTTGATCGTTCATTGTCCGCTATAAAACTAAAATTTTACTTCTAACCGCTATTTTGGTTTAAAATAGTTAGCGCTACTGAATTGTCAACAAAAGCCTAGTTTCTGGCTCTTAATAATTAATGGGACAGCTAAAGTACCGAGTCGCTTATGGTTCCCGGTCGTTAAGTCGCTTATATGATCATGAATCTTAACATACGGAATGCACTGCTTATCTTCTATATAATACCCATTACCTTGTGGAGAACTCATCTTAATATTAGTACGCAAACTAATAATGATTATATATATATATATATATACAATTTACGTTATGCATTATTTACGAGATTTTTCATACTTTTTATGTTTCATTAAAGCATTTATACAACTGAAAATTTATACAAATTACTTTGAATTTTAAGGAAATTATATGCCATTATTATTATATAATTGAAAAGCCTTCGAGGAATTATTTATGAAACTATTTGGTAAAGGAAAAAAATTTGTAAGGAAAGAAACAAATATATCTATTGATACAATACATTTTTATTAATTACAAAATTTCGTAACAAATTCAATATATCCATTAAATCCCTTTGAGTTCGTATGGATCCCAATAACTAGATTAATTAATACTAAAATATCAAATTTGTAACTAATATTAACATGGTCTTATGGATAAAATTGTACCTACACGTACGTTAATATCTCAAGCTAAATTGCTGTGGAACGCCTCGAGCCAATTGAGCGTTAGCTTAATCTAATACCTAATGGCGGAATAATCCAGTTTTCGTCGTTACAGTCGATCATTACTTGAATTCTCCAAATTAGTAGAACCTTAATATATGTTCATAGGTAGAACTATGCATATCTAACATAAATAATTTGTTCTAAAACATTTTCATAACAAGCACAAATTATGTTCAAATAATTAATAATTTAATTTTTAATGGAATCAAATTTTATATTATGTATTGTAATATGTTTAAATTAACTAAAGTTTGATTGTGCTATAAATGTAAAGCTTTGGACTGAAACGTTGAACATAAACTAATGTACTAAAGTATTTTTCAATAATTTAAAATATTTTTAATGGAAGATTATAAATTTCGAGTTATCTTAAAAGTAAATTAAAAAAATGTTTATGAATCTCAAACATGGATATTCAGTCTAAATATTTTTAACTATTTTATTTATAAATATTATTAAATACTTGATTTCAAAATTTTATAATTTCTATTTTTAATTAATTTTTTGAAAGTTCAATATCTTAAATACGGAAAAACGTAATTTTTATCTACTTCTATATTAATTAAGATCAAGATTTATGGGCATTCTTTTTTTTGGCTTATTTTATTATTGTCTTCCTATCTCCATTTTAGCTTATCTAGTTCATAACTTTTTTTTACTAAAACCCTTAAGCTGTTCTTTCACTTTCTTTTAAATCTAACTATTAGCTATATCGTAGCAACAACCCATCGTAAACTTCATAATTTACTGATCCTTATAATGTGACGTAATCCATAGAGTTTCGTTCAGAAGCAAGTATTTTTTCCACTCATCATTATCTTAATCTTCTTTTCCTTCGAACATTTATCTAAATACTTTATTATTTAAAACTCTAAGCCTTACTTAAAATTTAATAAATTACTAATTAAAGATAGGTATACATTTTTCTAATGCAATTTGTCAATTTGTATTTTAATTAGTATATTAAATGAAATTAATGTTTTGATTTGACTTTATCTGAATATTTCATCAAAAAGTTGCTAATATTGTTAATGTGTGATTTAATTAACTTTATTTTTATTTGGATTTTATTTATTATTTTTAATTTATTTTATAAGATAAAATAATATTTTTACACTCTATATAATAAAATTTCTATTATCCGGAGTAAGTAGGTATAATAATAATATATTGTAAGTAATTAATTTAAAATAATACCTTTTTATTATTTTCAGAATATTAATAATACGTTTTAATATCATGTTTCATCAAAATTTTTACAATGTATCATCACATTAATATTAATTTTCAAATTTTAAATAGTTTTAAATATTTGTTCGTACTGTAATTTGATTACTTTGAAATATATTTGAATACCAAGTATTAAATGTGAATATATTTAAAAAAGTAATTTAAAAAAAGTAAAGTCTTAATCCATATTTATATTTTACTCTATCCGATGTCTAGTCGTGTCATTTCCTATGCATTAACTTTATAACTTTAACTCAGGCTTTACTTTATGGTTTTGTTAGGGATGTGCGATGGCTTAAAGTAAACTCGTCGGCTCACAATGATCCAAAGGTTTACATGGATTTACGAGCTTATATCATCTTTTATTAAAATTAATTTTTTACGTTTGTTTTCGTAAAAAGTGCATAGTATTGTTGTATTAAATACTAATACGTGTCATATGTGATATTTCATATACACAAAACCGTATACTATTATTGTATATTACAGATATAATCTTATTTAAAATTTGGTTTCTAAATAATATTAGTGTGCAACAAAAATATAAATTATAATCAAAATTTTTTTATTAATTATTTAAATTATTTATACATCTTGCAACAATAAATACTATATGACCTGTCAAAGTTGTTAGTGACATTAATTTTTTTCTAAATTATTTATTTATTTAAATATATATAAGTATTAATATAGTTATTTATTAATATATTAATTTATTTATTTAAATATATATAAGTATATATAAGTTACTTGTTTATTGTTACCTATTAAAGGAAATTATTTATTACATTAATTAAAAAAGATAAAATTGAAAAATCAATTAAATATTTGTTGTTTTTATCAATCTAATAATTCTTTCAATATACCATTATAAATTTTCAAAATAATTAAAATGAAGTTTTAAATATTTTAAAATAAAAAAATAAAAAATTATTGATTTTCGATCATCAAAAACATGTTTGAATGAAATTTCTGACCAGATAATAATCCAATTTTTTTAAAATTAAATTAACGTCGAATAAAGTTAAAAATGATATCTGACATATAAAAACTCATACTGACAACTTTTACTTTAAATGTCTTTTAAAATCTTTCAAATTTTTTTCTTTTATTATATTTTATTACATTATATATCGTTTTAATACTTTAAATTAATCCTACGACCATAAAAAATATACAAATATATACTTAAATAAAATTATTGAGCTAAGATTTTATTTTTATTTTTATGATACTTAGTTTATAAATATCAATATAAAAATTATATTAAAAACGTTATAATAATTTTTTTGTATAAAAATTTTGTAAAAATCTTATAGAGAGAAACTTATTATTTAGTAAAATTAATTAAATTATACGTTTAAAATTGACGAAAAATTATTAATAAATTATTGATAAACCAAAGCATAAAAATTCATAATTATAAAGTAAATATAAAAAAGGCAAATATACCTAAAAATATATACAATTAAATATTCTTATTGATATTATAAAAAGTTTTTGCAACCAGAGTTATATTTTAAATCTGTGATATTGAATAGGATTATTTTTTTACAATTCAATGTATAAAAATTGTTAACACTAAGTAATTAGAGAATAAAGCCTCAGATGTAACGATATAACATAAGCTTGAAATTTTTGTAGCGTTGGTAGACTACCTATGTAAAACAGAGAGTATTTGCTAAATTTACCTCTTCAAGAATGACGTGATAATCGAGTCATACATTGCAACGGTAATTAAAAAGTCGTCAGCTGAAAATTAATTTGAAAAAGGCAGACATCTAAGAAAAACTATTTTAGTAACATACATAAATTTATAATAATGTAATCATTAATCAACCTTTCAAAAATAATAAATATTTTGTATATAACTCATATTTGATTACACTACTATCATTTCAATGGCTAAATCTAAACAAATATAAGTCTTTAGCCCCACTACACGAAATTTATAACTTATATTTAATTTTATTTTGTATACGTTCACGAGCACAAAGCCTAAGAACTTTTCGAAATACAAATTATTTCAGTCAGCAAACATCAAAAGGTCTAAGTCTAGGTTACAGCGCTCGAGCAAAAACATTTGTAATTCATTACGTAAACTATATATAATCTTTTAAACAGTGTCTATCATAATGAATATTATTTTAATAATAATCTGTATGATCGATAATTTTATACAGCGTTTTACAATTTGAAATAAAAATTAATTGCAAAATATTCATTAAATTCAGTGATTATAAAAGTATTATATTTTATTATAATATATAATATTATTATTATATTCTTCAATTAAAATTAATCAATATCTAAAGTTACGTAAATAAAGACTAAAAAAATTTGTTATATTAAATATTTATTAATGTTACTGTAACTGTACAAATATATTTTTATGTTTAGTAATCGCAGCGGTGTCGTTCAGTTGGCTATTTATCAATTTCATTATTTCATCGTTAAAACAACTACTTCGAGAATTTTCGGATATGGACATGTGTTTGTCATCTCAAGTAAGTTTTTTCATGTTCGAACAAATAGATTTCTTTCATATTAAATCCCAAAAAATATGTAATTAAAAAAAAGTAATTATACAAAATCATCTTTTACTTTGAGGTGTAATTAACTCAAAGTTTTTTTGTCTACTAGCAAAGACTTAGTATTTTATTTTTTCGTGTATTAAAATTAATATTTTATAGAATTAATAATATTTTTACATTATTATACGATTCGATTAAAATTTTTTTATTTTAAAGTTTACGATCTATATCGAAAATAAAAATGAAAAGGTAAAATACATCTTTATGCGCGTTATTTCAGCTTAAATTTTTATTTTAATTTTTATATAAACACGCTAGTTGTACATAGTAAAAGAAATAAAAAGGTATTTTTTACGTTAGCTATGTTCCGCTTACACTTACAAATGCAGAACGTGTCTTTTATGTCAGCAGTTATAACCTTATTGCAAAGGAAATACTTTTTTAAAACTACTTTTAGTTTTCAAATAGCAACGATATTTTAACCCGCAATTGGTATACATTTAAACGTGAGAAATGTTTACTATTTATGCAACAGTGCCATATTTTTATATAAGAAAATATCGTTGCAATTGATTGCATCGGGGCTATTTCTACGTCAGATAGAAGTAATTATCCATTAGAAAAATAATTTAAACAAGTTTAAATCTACTGGTTGCTGCTTCGGTATCAATATCACTTATATGTATTTAAAAGGAAAATAATCTAAAAAATAATCTATAAATATATCGAAAAAAAGTTGTAAATTACGTTTTATAACGCGTTAAATTACCATTGCAAATAAAATATTACTAATTCCATGTATAAGAAACGGTATTTTTATACGGTCTCACAGCGCTCGGTCGCGCACAACCTGACATCGGAGCGCTTATTATGTAAATAAGAGTACGAGTCAGAAAATTTGATTGAACCTGTGACGTGACGTACCACGATGTCAGAAGTCAGCGACGGAAGACGGACCAAGGCAAGAAGGCTTACACAGAGCAGGCTGACGCATTGCTCTTGCACGTTCTTATTACTTTATCCGTCTTTATAAAGTGCCGACAACCAGTCAAGTGTATCGGAATGTTTTTTGAAGGGAAACGCTCGGGTGAAGTCGCTTCCACGCGCACTTGCAAATCTTGTCCTAACAACGGCGAAGAATCGCGTCTCCATGAGCGGCTTTTTTTCCAATGCTCGAAACTCGTGGATAAATACGATGTCTCCGTTCGAAGGATGCGAAGAAAGTTACACGATGGTTTATTAATCTTGTGGACATTAGTCTCCGAATGCACTCGGCACCTATTTTTAAGCGTAATTACAGAAAGTATTTTCGTGTTTACTTATAAGAAAATAGTGGAGAAAAACGTTCCTAAAGAAACAATCGACAAGTGTCTCACGATGCTGACATTCATCGACGTTATAACTTTTCGGTGCCAGGGAAGTCGATAGCCGAATCGCGTTCGGAGTGTTCCTCAGGACCGTTAGTTGTACTCGCTATTCGAATGAAACTTCCGTTTCAAATTCAAATCACACCGAAGAAAGAGCAAACGAAGCGAAAATGTTCCCGTTCGTTCCCGACACACCGACATCGGGTTCACCCTGCAAAAGAGAAAGCGCCACCGATGGACAGATCGGCCGTAATCGACGATCCATCGACTCGGCCGCATCGTTAACGCGACTGGCAAGGATCGAGGTTCGAGGATCAACCGCAGCCGCGAGACTCCGCGGTAAGCTCGGCATGTCGTCGCTCTAATGTTCGCGAGCGATAATAGGCAAGACAAGACAATACAAGACAAGACAAGACAAGACAAGATGACTAATAGGACCACAGTCGGCTTTTCTCTGCGGCTGGAGCGCTTTCGTCGTATCAACCGCAAACGCTTGGTAGCTTGGCACGCGCGGCTCCAACCTTGCGGCCCCACGCGAACGCGGTCCTCCGCTGCAGCAGCATCCTCGGGTCGAGCGCACCACCGAGGAGGTCTAGGGTGGCCGAGACACGCGTGGAATATCCGATGATTCGTTCGCTGTTGGCTACGGTCCGTGGCTCGAGGCTCTTTCGATAGGGTGTAACGAACCGTTTTTATCCTGAAATTTATTACGATTATTTTCGTCGGTTCGAAGTTTGCGTTCGCTCGCTCTAATTACTATTTGGCTTTTACAAGTTTTTCAGCGGAACTTTAAATTTCAACCTTCGCTGATTCGCGGATCGATAATTGCCTACGTTGCGTTTAATTGACATTAAAACTACGATTTTATTTTTCTCTTTCATTTCGAATAAAATCGTTAATTATGTATTCGTCACATGATTTTTATGTACTTAATCACTTAAATTATCAACCGATCGAGTAATTAAAAAAACTTTCAATTTGCATCGATATCAGCTTCTCGGGCGTTTCCATCGTATTTAATACAATTTATATTTACCCGACTAATGTGTTTTTTAATTTAAATTTAATTTTTGTTATTTTAAATAATCGATGTAACAGTTGTACAAATAATACAGAACGTACTTTAAATTAATTTTCAAAATTTTTAATATAATTTCTCATTGAAACTTTAAAAGATAAGAAACAGCAAAATAATGAAAAAAGACACGCTTAAAATATTTTACCTGCATTTTAATGAATTTTATTTTTAAATAAATTTACATTTTAACGGTTTTACACTTATCAAATTTTTCATTACTTATTTTCAAATCGATCAACGTGTATTATTAATACCTCGTGTTTATTAATTCATAATAGTATTTTTGTAACCGTTTTTACTTTACTTTTGTTTGTACGCAAATACGCCGTAATCGTGAAAATAATTATTTTTCAATGCACTAAAATTGTCTAAAATGTATGTTTGAGGTCAGAAACGTTTATATTTGTTCGAAAGTTTTAATATAAAAGCCAACTATCCACAGTTAATAATTTAATCAAATAAGACCTATAATGTTTCCATTGAAAATTTTTGTGAATAATATGCTTCTATTGAGATATTCGAGAGATTGACTATCAGAAAATATCGTTGCGTAAATTGAGAATTCAATTTTTTTTCCAGAAAATATTTCAAAAATATTGTAAGCGATAAGATTTTTATATAAGGATTACGAATCTTATGAAATTTCATGTTGACTTTTCACGATTAAACTTATCAACGAAGTAATGAATCAATAAATCGAAGAATCGTGAATTTTTCTTTCAATTATATAATATAAATTCAAACGTTTGGATCGTAATAAGAATAGTTTTTAAAACACTTTCGTAAAAGGTGCCTAAAGGGAATCGGAGTTGTTCGGAAAAACGCACAGAGCAATCGATCGTAAGTTAAAACACGATATAGTATCCGCGACTCGAGGCGCAACTATCGAAAGTGTCGAACTTGGATAAAAGACAGCAGTTGGCGTCGAAAAACAATCGGCGAGCCAAGCGAAGTCGGCCAGACGCTGCTCGAAAAATTCGATAACAAGGAAGCCGCGATAAATCGTCCTTTGTACGAAGCGTCCCCCACCCCCGTAATAAAACCTCCTCCCCCCACCCCCGTTAGACCTTAGACGGTTAAAGAGTTTCCGGGAGTAAGGATGCGCGAGGTTGAATCGGTGGGAGGCTCACGCGCTGGTTGAATGCAGCGGCACCAGGGACAACACGATCTTTGCGTGGCGCACTAAATCAAGCTCTTCCGAACTCGCACCCTGTTTCTGTCTTTATCCCGCACGCGCTTAAAGAGCCGCGCCTCCCGTCGTTCTCTGAAGCCGACGGCGACGAGGACGAAGCTCACCGCCGCGGGCGCCCACCAGGGAAAACAATGCACGTGGCGTGACGAAGGCATTGTTGAGTTTACGCCCCGCGGGGCGTCGCGGCTTAACATCCGCGCTCTCGCCTACGGAATGAGCTCGCGCCATTATGGGACGGGGCCTCATCAATTACGAGGGAAATTGCGCGCGCATTATTTATGTCCACCCGTGCACTTATACTCGGCCAAGCTCTTCTCTCTCCCTCTCTCCCTCTCTCTGCCCGATTCTTCTTCCCAGTCCGTCATCCCGTCTCTCGCCTCCCGCGATCCTTTATTTTTCGTTGTTTCGCACCAACTTGTCTACGTACCTACGAAAGCTTTAATATCTTAATGCAGTTCGATAAGTACTTTCGTTTATTATATATACTTACCCTTCTTCTTGTCAACTATTTCATTGCTTACGCTCGTTGGCTCGGAGATGCAGTTCCGATAATTTAAAGACGAGGGATGAGCGTATTCGGTCTTATTTACCTTTTTTCAACGAACATACTAGCGTTTTTCGATTATCGATCAACGAAAACATTGAGCGAACGATTCTAGTGCGACTATTCGTTCGTTCGAAAAACTCATTGATTAAACGCGCGGATAATTTGTACCGCTCGAATATTCTTTGACCATGTGATTCATCGGATACTTCTAATAAAGTCAAACCTTCGAAAGATTGCGCAAAGCTTTATGTATTTTCAATAAGTGTTTATCGATACTTCGTAGAATCTTAACTTATTTTTAAATATATTTTACGATAAAGAATTAAATGAGCGTAGACGTTTATAAATTTAAATAAGAGTGTACGCTTATGTAAAGTGTCGTTGATATATGGATATCAGAAGCCGAATAATCTTATTTATAGTACATAAAATTTTAAATTATGTCCGTACTTGAATTGCGTTAGTAATATTGAGTTACATAAGATATAATAAAATTAACTTTTTATTGTACTTAATTTATTATTGACTTATTTACATTTTGATTTGTAAACATTTTAAAAATCGACTCGTAAATAATCATCAATAAAGAGTAGAAAATTCTATTTATACAATTTCTCTCTTGATGCGTATACGTTGAATAAAATTTAACGGAAAATCAACTGCGTGAGATTAATTTAACGAGAAAAATAATGTCGATAAATCTTAATTTTTAAGGTATTTATAGAACGACTGGTAACGTCGAATATAATATTACTCCTAAAAATTGCGCTTAAGAAATGCATAAGTATTTTCGTTACCGAAAATACCGAATCTTAGTATTCGTTGGTAATAAAATTAAGTCTGTTTGATGTTTCCCGTGCGGCTGGATATAAATAACAATGAACTGTCAATGGTATAAAAATGTTAACGAGGAAATGTACAACGAAAATAATACAATAGCACTGAAGAACGTAAGGTACTTTACCGTCTCAGTTTTAATTGACGCATTTCTCGAACGTTGCCACATTTTTACATTTCAACCAAACTGTATACAAATAATACGTAATTTTACGTAACCGCTCCAAAAATTAATTTTTAAAATTCACACGAACATGTACACGTAGAAAGGCAGAGAGAGGGGGGGAGAGGGGGAGAGAGAAGCGCGCCAAATATCGGAGAGTTAGACCGAGTGCACGACGCGAGCTATATCGATGATCCGACAAAGGGAACATAAATAACAACTTTTGCACCAGTGCACATTCCCTCTGACGTAAGTGTTTGCGTGCACGCAGTGAGTGTACTAAGAGAGAAGAGACTCGACTACACGTTTCTCGTCGCGCGTGTGTTCGGGGTGATCTATGCACCCGTGCGTGTAAATGTCTCGAAGAGAAACAGAAAGAAAGACAGAGAGAGGTAAATGCATTCTTAGCGTTTGTGGTTCGTGGTCTCGGCCTTAAAGGCATCTACATGGCACGCTTTTAAATACGTGTTTATTTCTGTATGTATATATATATATTTCGTACAAAAATATCTATATATACTCACAATTAACAATATATACTTAAGATTCGAGTATTCTTAATAGTATAAATATTTAGTTCTAAATTATGGTTGATACCGGCTTTTAATTTGAACGATTATTTAACTGCGAACAAAACCTTGTAAATATTGGAAAACCTTTGTCCGAGAATCTTTAGAACTTTTCTCCTGTTTATCCGTATGAATAAATGTACACGTATATCGTGAAGATTTTAAACCTCGTACTAAGAAAGAAACGACCGTAATTTATATGAAATCTCCTGTAGACCGAACGCTTCTTAGCTCTGGTTTAGTGCTAAATATTTTACGATGATGAAACTTTCCATGATGATGGAAACATTTTCTTTTAAAGCGTAATAACTTGTTTTATTTAATTATCCATTACATAAATCTTTGTAAGTATTATTTTGTTTACTTTTAAAATCAAATAATAAAGATGTAGAGATACTATCGCGTGATGTACAAAAGTATTAAATTTAAGCGAAAGTTTTAAAAAATGACACCCAAGCAGATCGAGTAATGTTGTAATATATTTAGTCTGACAAAAACATATTTAACCTTAATATATATCGATGTATTTCACGTGTTGCTGAATCCACTTTATCCATACTTTGATCAAATGTCTTCGGACGTAAATGGATTAACGATATTTCATTTTATCTTTGGTTTTACAAGTTTCGAAACTTTTCTTTCATGGATCATTTCCTTCATATTTCAATCGCTTGAAACAATTTATATATTTTTTAAACGTTTAAAAATAAACATTAAACGGCTTTACGATATGGTTTATTATAATTAAATTATAAAGGTATTTCATAAGTTATAAAACATTGCATTATCGATAATAACATTCAAACATTATGATAAAATGAAAAAAATACCTTGAAACATTTTTTTTTAAACTTATAAGTCAATGTTGTTAAATTTCACACAAAGGACTTTTATTTTTCATGCTTTATAATGACTTTTATATTCGATAACGATAAAAATATATTATATCCTTTATTACATGTAAATAATATTTGAAATTGCACTTGAGATAGAAACAGAATATAAAGTTGAAAATTAACCGCAAAAAGTTTAAGAATATTCTTGGGATTCTTGCATGAAATTAGATATAAAATTAGCGAATACAAACAATAAACATGCGTTGTTTATCAAACTAAATCAACTAAGTATACGTTACAATTAAAATTAATACGGGAAAATACAGCGAAATAAATAGTGATCTAAATTTAGTTATAAAAAAGAACAGCGAATAATAATCATAATAAGTAGAATAATAACAACAAAAAGAAAAACAATAACAACATTAATAAATAGACAGTTATCAGAGGAAAAGAAATGTAAACTTTCCAATGAAAGGGAAATAAAATATTACGTAAGTGAAACTCATAAGGATTTACAGAAAAGAAAGCAGGCAAAGACGAAGTCCTCGCAAATCCAATTGTGTCAGACTTTAAACTCAAGCATTTAGTTCGTAAGAGTAACCGAGCATAAATTTAAATTAAGAAAGTTCTTTTTTTATAATTTGATTTAAACCTCGATCGGACTCAAAGGTTTACAAATATCTGGCAAGGACACGTCTAAACACGCGGGTCGAGTGGTTTCCGATACCTTTCGAGCGCGGTTTCCTCGCCCGAGGGTTCGCCGTGCAATCTTGGAGTTCCACCGTGGCGTAAGCGCGTTTCGTAAATCCCGAGCAAGAGACAGAAATACAAAGGCCGGGATTGCTTCGACGGGGACGACGACGCCGACGTCAGCGTAGGGCCTGGAGTGAGACCTCGTCGGCGACCGGTAATAAAAAAAGATCTACCGTAATGGAGCACGTACCTGTGCTGTACTCAACCACGCTGATATAAATCAGGCGAGTATTGTGTTTATAATAATTAGGGCGTATTGTTTCGCATCATAAACCGAGCTCGCAGCGGTATATACAAGGATAATAACACCACCTAGGTTACGGCATGCTTTTACTCTTTATTTAAATACCAACCTGTATTTTTTTAAAACTCTACATCGAGTTAAGCGTTAATGATTTATCTTTATCAAATTATATATTACACCGAAATTTATTTGACCGAATCGTTTCGTTATCGGTCAATCTTTTTTTATTTTCCAAGTTTTTCACCGATGAACAAACTGCATACAAATATTTTCGCGCACGAGTTCCGTTACGATGTGATTTTTAACTTGTTTTCGTCGTTACGCAATGAACGAATTTCGAAACATTCTTAAAAATGAAACCTCGGAAGTGGATAAAGATCTTTTTTCAAAGCGAAATCTCGTCTTGATTTAAGAGTCCAATAATCTAAGACAAAGCACAGTACAAGCCCACGACAAGCCCACCCATCAACTGCAAATCGTGAAAAGAAGCTTAAGCGTTGAAACAGGAAATATAAAGTAGCGTGTCTAATATAAGCGCATTTAAAGCCGGGGAAACGATCGAGACCAAGAGATCTATCCCATCGATGCGTGTGTCTCGAATAACGGAAGCGAACATCGTTTCGTCGTTTCGGGGTCTTCGGGGATCTCGGTGACTGGCCGAGAAGATGCCTCGCGTAAGATGGAACCAAGAACCGAGAGGATACTCTGGTCGGGTCGTGGAAAAAGAGTCAGCGTGGCACGAAAAACGTCGCGACAGCTGTCGATTTTACGTAAAACTCTCCTCCCCGTCTCGCCCACCACGAGAAAACCACGCAGTACTCCTCTTACACTCGAAACACCTAGGATGACAAACTTGGTCCGCGGGCGAAAATACACGGTCTCGTACACTCGACGGTCGTCGGTCGTAGGCGATAAATAACGTCTAGGCCTGGTGTCGCTTGGCGCTAAAGTGCGAGGAAGCGGTACGAGGGCGGAGAGAGAGAGAGAGAGAGAGAGAGAGAGCGGATGAAATAGCCACGGGATTCGTGACTCTGGACGGCGACAACGGATTAGTCTTTGGCCACGTTTATGTAGAGCGTCGCCATGCTAATCGCGTTGTTTACGCCCGGGAGTGATCGCTGTCGCAGCCAGATCGAGATTAAGCGCGCGCTCTATATGTGGTCCTGCAGACGTGTAAAAAAGGAAGACGCCACGGAAGCAAACGAAGAGAGAGTGAACGAGAGAGATGGAGAGGGAAAGAGATGATTCGTGAGTTTCCGCGCTCGGTACGACGATAAGCCTTAAAAGATGGCCTCATCCACTTGGGCCTCCTAAATTGTTTCGACAGTGGAGTCTGGAACACCGTTATTCATGGCTTATTCATTTCCCCGACTATATATAAATACTAGATCGAAACTGCGGGTATTTTGGATCCTCGCTGGAAAATCACGTTAGCTTTCTCGCATTTGACTCGTGGCTTCCTGCGAGGATACATTTTTAATCGTTAAATTATCGACTCGACCAATCTCTTTCTACGGTTCGACTCCATCGATCACTTATTATTATTTTTTAAGACGTCTTTGCCTTTTGTGCTTACCACACCGAGACTTTGATTGACGTTTCAAAGCTTTCGAAAAAGAGCCCTTTTTCATTTAATATGTGTCTCTGCCACTTTTTCGGTTAAACCTATACAATATTATTCAAGATAATTTATTTCGTAAAATTAAAAATGTTGATAAAATAAAATAAAACTGGGTACGCAAAAATATGTTGTTCGCGCGAAGATGAAAATATTAAAAACCACAGTATCTCAAACTTATTTGCTCGTGACTTAATTACTATCTTAAATAATGATTACGATCTACATAAGATAAAATAGTTTTTTATAATCGAATCTATCGCATTCTTTTAGTGTAGAAGATATTTAAAATATACCATGATTTATAAAAAATAGTTTGTGTATTTATAAAAATTTTGCAATTTTTTTCGGATAAAATATTCATTGAAAAATATCGATATTAATGTTAAATAGTGTTTGAATCCTAAAAATATTACTATTCGTTCGTTTATCTTTCGTATTTTCAAATAAACAAGATTACGCTGGAGAAAACGATAATAACATAAATAAAATTTGCCGTTCGCTTTTCAAAATTTTTAAAATCAAAGTCGCATACTTTGACGTGGGACTTCGACGTAACTATACCGAAAAATAATCTTACATTTCTCTTTCTCATTTTTTCGCTGGAAATACACTTTTTAAAACGCAAGTTTAAACGTTCTGAAAAAGAAGGAATTTATCGCACCAGTTGGAAATTTTTCATCTCGATGTGATGTCCGAGAAAATCGGGCTCTTGTCAAAAACTCGCAGCGTAAGCTGTTTATAAGTATCGGCACATCGAGTTTAACGACAAGTTTAGCAGCTGAAAACCGGGGAGCATCGAGTTCAGGGCCACGAATCGTATCAAATCGAATCGAATATCGGTGAACAAATATTAGCAACGAGGCAAAGAAAATTTATAGACGGACAAACTCGCGGTGATGTTCGCACAACCCGACCCGAAGTCTGCGTACACATACAACGACCGATACCGTAAATCACTCAAGGTCATTATCGTCGCGTTTTAGTCGAGAACAGAATGACTTTATGTAGTCTCGTTCTCTCCTCCACCTCCGACCCTCGAGCGGGAAAGAGAACTAGACAGGCGGAGCGAAGCGCCCGCACGGGGCGAGGCATTTTCGCGCGGGTGATAAATATTTCCGAGGGTTAACCGACGGAGCTCTATAGATTACATCCCTTCCCCCAACCCCTCGCCCTTGGCTAATAAATACGTTATTGTCCGCGGTAGTGATCCACATCACTCGTGCGCCACGGCTAATATCTAAAGGTAGCTCGCCTACGTCTATGCCTCTACTAATATCCGTTTGTGCGTGCGACCGTTATTGCTCGATCGATATAAATGCTTTGACGTCACTGACGAATATCGACTCACGGTTTCTTTACTTCTATGCCGGTGAACAGACTCGTCAAAAAATTCCTCTCTTCCCCTATCGCGAACGAGCGAATAAAAGTTCTCTTTAATACTACACTCGTATTTTTGTCACTTTCAGACACGAATAAAGTAGAGTTTACCGCATTATTATTATTTTGTTCTTTTTCCTTTATGAAACTGTAGTTAAATTTTTTTTCGCGATGCATCGTTTATCAATACTTCGAGCGTACTTTTATTTTGGTTTCTTTTATTTACACGGTATCCGATTAAAAATGTAAAAATCCGACCGATCGGAGTTATCGATTTTCGTTAGAACGCTGTAGTCGTTGGAAGAGTCCTCGTGAGACGCGTAACCCGGTAAGCCGAATTTTCGAAGCTCGATGAAAATACCTGGATGAAAGCCTTCTTCGCGGTACTCGCAAGGATCGGCTCGGTCCGGCGCGAAACGCTCGCGCGGAAGATACAGCCAAGAGTTTGGCGATATATCGTAGCGGAGTAATCGGCGCGATGTCGAACGCGTGCGTGTGAGAGAGCGCGCGCGAGAATTACAGGGGCCCGTTGGAAGGTAAGGAACCGACTGCGCGAGATGCTTAGATAAATCTTTCGAATTATCAAAGGGGCTCGTGGCTGTAGCGATAATGTTCGCGCGGACTTCCATCCTGGCCAATCGGTTTTACATGTGGCATACGCCGTCGCGATAACTCTAATCGATCGATCACTCCACGCACGCGTGCGCCTGTATGCATATGCGTGCGTGCGGTACTTGCAACGTTAGACTTATCCAGGATCGGTCGCGTTCTAAGGTGTCGCGAGGGAACAATGGCAAATTTCACACTTCCCTTACCTACGTAGACACGTCCGTATCTACATATCATATTCTACGAGCTACTCGTTCGCGATCAATCGATGTTTTTCTTTCTTAATTTTTATTTATTTATTTATTTATTTATTTATTTTTATTAATTTACTGCACTGCGTAATATTTACTTATTCCATTATATACTTGTTTTACTTTTGATTATCGTGACCGAAGCAAGAGTAATTTAAAGGAAATTTATCAAGCAACTGTTACGAATGAAAATTTGCTTTGGAACTGAAGGCATTATTTAAAGAAAATAAAATACTTTAAAAATGCTAAGTCAATGGTCGGACGATAATTCATGGTGCACCGATTTACACGCTCGTAATCGTTAATAATTTAAATTATTCTACAAATTATTCTACAACGTCCCTCATCGAAATTCCAATGAAAATTAATCGATTCCAAATCACGAATCGTACAAAGTTTTAGTGTTATTTTCGTGTAAAAGGTAATTACATTTGCATAAGTGTAATATAAAAACTTAAGTGTAAAAGTTAGAGCGATCCGAAATGTTCAAAGTCAGGAACTCGGTTTTAAAGTTTAGTTGTAACATTAATACAGCTCCGTGGAAGTATACCGTGTGCAAACATCGAAACCTATAAAACACTGCAATTTCCCAAGTATATATTTTAGTTGGTATTAAGAGCTTCGCAGATTGAGGCAACATTCGAGTTTTCGACAACGCGTTGTATTACGAAATACTTGATTTTTAACGAGAACGCGGTCCGTGGATATACGTAAATAATAAATTAAACCGCGATCGCTTAAGATATCGATCGAAGGCGGAGTGTAACGTTTGCATCCAAACGTATACACGCGGACTTTAAACTGAGCGGCGAAGCGGCAACTCATTCTTGCATTAATTCGTTAACGAAAATATTGCGTGCTTCCGAGGCCGAAACGAATGGCGCATAGAAGGAAGAATAAGAGTGCAGCTAATTTTTTCTGAGAAAAAAAGAGGACGCATTAATTTTGCGTCTGTTTTTATGGTTGGAACATAAGTCAGTGCTCGACTCTCGGAGCTGCCATAAAACGCATTAACCAAGATTCATCTTGGCTCAGCTTTTATTGACACGCGTGTCAAAATGGCCGCGTAACGACCCTCGACAATCTGTACGCGCCCGTCGTTTTTCACGGTTGCGCTCCTACGACGACTCCTCGCTCCTGCCCAAGCCCGTATGCGCTCCTCGCACGCACACGCACGCACACGCACGCACGCACACGCACGCACGCACTCCCGAGGTGACTCCTTGCTTTACGATCGAAATTCATATAAATCCATTTATCACTCGCGTTGATACATATACCGAGCGATGCTCCAACGACATTTAACGCGCCTATCATCCTATATCCCCTTTTTATATCTCTCGCGATTACTCTTTTTTCCTCACTTTTCATTTTCTTTTTTACTCCTTCTATTTTTTTATGCTTTTTTATATCGTGTAATCTTTTTTAAAGATATATT
This sequence comes from Dolichoris vasculosae, assembly GCA_018907195.1. Lineage (NCBI taxonomy): Eukaryota > Metazoa > Arthropoda > Insecta > Hymenoptera > Agaonidae > Dolichoris > Dolichoris vasculosae. The sequence goes on along the minus strand of JACCHY010000039.1, from coordinate 538,509 downwards.
GTATGAGGATGTAGATGCTATAAATCGGGATGATTTAGAGAACAATATTTTTGTAAGCCAAGGAAACTATATGAATGGCATTCGAGAAAAAAATATACGTACTTTTTAACAGTGTAAAACATAGACGAAGATTATTTATCGATATTTTCTCTATATATTCTTCTATATTTTATAGTACATATTGGAATTTTGTAATACGTCAACTCTTTTCACCATGAGTTATTTTAGTTAAATTTATCATAAATGTAAATTATTTATTCTTTATATTTTATTCTTTATTTCGAACAAATAAAACGCTTAAGCTTATAACGATAGTTTTAAAAGAAAAATTATATTTATGTTTGTTTGATACAAAATTTACCAACTTTATAAATAATTAATTAAAATAATTAAATATATCAGCAAAATAATTAAAAATACCATGTTTAAGAATTTTGATAATTAATATCGAATATTGTTTCATTATTCAAAGTGATTTTTTAAAACTTATTTGGGATAATATTACGTTGTAATCAAAGCTATTATAAGTAATTATGTTGTTCAGTCTAGTTGAAAATTAATTTGTTCGATAACTATATTTAAATGTAATGAATAATTAAACTTAATTATTTGGTTGAAATACGTTTTTTAACGTAAAACCGATATTATTTCTATTATAAATTGAGCTTTTCGTTATTATAATATAAAATCGTAGTACTGATAATTTAAAAAAAAAATAATTTACAGAAAATTCAATAATACTGTAAAATATTAAATAGCATTGATATTTTAATTTATAACGAATACTATTTAATAATTTAATATTTAATAAATATCTTAAAATTAGTCGTAATGTATAATATTTTCTTTAACATAACAGTATATATTTTTATCGATGTATAGAAATATTCTTCGCACATGCAACCAAAATTTCTATTACCTTCGTCGATATCGCCTCTTTAGTTTTTTCTTCCCTTTCGCTTTTGTCATACACTTTTTTAAATCTCTGCGCAACAGTCAAATATTCAGGTGGATACGCATTCAAAAGTATAGTGTGATCGTATATATGTAATCCCGAACTGTAACTAGGCAACTCGAAGTAGGATTTGTGACATATGTATTGTATAGATTTTCATCCGACAACTGTTCAACAACTGCCGAAACGATACTGACAATGGAAATTCCAGCCGGAAATATTTTTAATAATTGTTTTGTCGAAAATTCAGTATATCCTCTATGTCTCTCTCTCTCTCTCTCTCTCTCTCTCTCTCTCTCGCTACATACATGAAATAAACGGCTGCCGTAGATACCCATGAAATATAATTTAAGAGGAGGGAAAAACAATAAAAGAGCCACCATAGGCATCCTACGCAATCACCCCCGTGAGCATCAGCTTCACTTTTTCGCAAATTCAAATTTATTGGAGAGGTAGTTAGCTTACCACTGTCCGACCGAAAAAAGCTATTTGACATCAATTGCTATGTGAAATCGAGAAAATTTTTTTTCATTGTTTATGGTTATGCGTAAGCATTTTTTTAATTATCGTTTTATTGCACTTGACAATGCAGCAATAACACGTTATAAGTTACACGAATGAAAGATTCCATTATTGAAACGTATACGCTAGATGTGTTAATAATTGAAAATATTTTTATTTATTATAAATATATATAGAATTTCATTTAAACGCTGCAATTTAAAAAAGATAATGCTATTTTTGATTCTCGAATAAAATTTATATTTAATTTAATTACACTTGATCGTTTCTGCCATTACTATTACATAAATAAAATGTGTAAATTATTTATACATTATGTAAAATGCAGAATTCGTTTAAAGCTTTGAGTTATAAATAGAATAAAGAAAATATTTAAGACATACTAAAACGATATGTACATACTTACCATATCTTTTCCGTCACGAGTAATAACATTCGCAAAGATTTAAATGGAATTATAAAATTTTTAATTTAATTTAATAAATATAGCGATACGTTAAAATAAAAAATGGGATTATTTATTAAATTTTTACGTATTCCGTTACTCGAATAAAAGCAGACGATTTATTTTATCAATTTAGAAAAGGTTGATCATGATAAACGAATTGTATAAAGCATCAAAATAAGTACTCGATAGGAATTCAGAGTTTTGATGTAATATTCGTTATACGTCCGAGAAACATCGCAATAATATTTACAACGCAAGCGTAAAGATAAGTTAAATAATCGTGAAAACTAATATTTAACTTAAAAATTAATCGTAAGCAGCACCGATAAGTTTATTCGCTAATTACTATTAATATTAACGCTTATTAGAACGAGAAAAGGAAAAATAAGATTTTGCGCCTCGAGTTTTTTGATTTCGTATTAAAATGTCCGAAAGCTCGTTATAACGCTAACGTGGAGTTTGTTTTCATCGAGCGAATGCCGTTAAATGCGCGCACTTGTCTCGAAACGAGCGCACTCGCAAACCTAAGGGGCTTTATTCGTTAAATCCACGCGTTATCCATTTGCTGCAGGAGAGCATCGAATATTCAAGGACCGTGGAACTTGCGCCCAGAGCTGTAAGACTTCCGATTTTTTCATCTTCGAAGACTCGCTGCATTGCTTTAATCTAGAAATCTCCTAACCTTCGCCCTACGTCCTACGCCCTACGCCTGCGCCGAGACGCTCGTTAGCCACGAGCAGTTTCCCCAGAAGAGTATTAGCGGCGTTATAGCGATAGTTAAAGGAGGTCCTCGTACCGCTGCCGAGGAGTGACGAGGCATGCGCGCATTCAATGTATAATTATCCTGGAGCCGCGCATCCACGGCGACGAGTTATCCGGTGCGCGGCTATCCGAAGATTTCGACTGTTAAACGCGGAGATGAACGAACGAAAGAGGCGGTTTTCGTTAGCGTTGCGCCCGAACCTTGAGGCACCCAACGATGATGTCGCACCTCGGGACTCGGATGATAAGTTTTAATTATCGTTCCAACGGCACTCGGTCCCGTCTCGAAGCGATAAGAACGAAAAGGAGCGGCCCGAACTTTCATTGCCTATTGCTCGGCGTCGATTCGAGATCCCGATACGTCGATTCGTAAATAAAGTTTTTGTGACGCTGCGCTTTTTTTCATCTTTTCGTCTCACCGTTTTTCTTTCGATCGTCCCTTCGCTATGCTCGCGTGTATTCTTGGCTTTTTGTAGTCGAGAAGAGCATGCGCGTTACGATCTCCTACATAAACTGTTGACGATCAACTGAACTTCCGACTGAAAGACTGAAGAATGCATTATTATTCCGAGACGAATTTTAAATTGAAAATAACATTTTAAATGTGAACTGCGGATTAGATATTGTATGTAAGTTTAAATATTCTATCCGACAACCTTCATCGATAATATTAACATTATTTCTCGTTTTTTTATTTTTGGATAACTACATTTTGACCAAGCTTTTAAGTTTTTCATAAAATTACTAAAAGTATATTGTTTTCTTTTTTTTAGAAGCATAATAGTCAGGTGAATACTTTATTTTTAAATTAAGAATCTTGATTATAATGATTCATTGTTTTTTATTTTATTTCGCGATTGCCCACAACAATCCAAATAAAATGAACTTTGATTTGAATCGGACAAGAAATAAAATTAAAAATGAACGATAACAAATAGATTTCGATTAAAAAGTAATTAATAAAAAACTAATAATTTTAATAAAGGAATAACGAACAAAATAATAATAAAAATATAAAGAAACGAATATCGGTAATATTTATGAAATCAATATTTTTACTCTAACAATGATTTATTGCGCTTAACTTGTATCGTGCAACTTAAAATATTAAAATGTTATAATATTGATATTATTTGTCATACCGTAAATAGAATATTCACTAGTAATATAAATTTTTACCAAATATAATAAAGAATATATTTTTTAATACTCGAAACATAACACAACGAATTAACGATAAATAGTTAACGATTTAGAAAGTTTTTAATTTACACTCTATTGTAAGATTTATCGAGTCAAGCGGATTAAGATAGATCAAACATATAGATACAATACAAAATAAAAAAATATCGCGTCAAGCTTTTGTAAGAAAATTGGTAACAAAAAGATCTAAAACTAGATCAAGATGAAAATTAAAAGATATCGTTAAAACGAATTCAAAAAGAAAAGGATGCTTTTGTATCGATGGAGTGATAAAGATTAGAATTCATGATACTAATTTAAAATTTATAATAATGTTTAGAAGAGATTTAGAAATTTTTCACGTACATATTTTACTCAATCCTGTTTACATATCCTACTTTTCTCATTTTTGTCCACCTAGTTGACTTTTTAAGGATTTTTATAAATTCACAGAAACATTACATTGTTTCCTTTGCTTTTACCGTGAATTTTCTTTGTTCATTTTTTACAATGCATCGAAGTTATTATTTTCCGTTAACCAATATCGCTTTATCTTTGACAGATCAAGAAACGCTCATAACTATTAATAACGAGTTAATTTAAATATCCTTGATTCAGTTGGAAATTGTATTTGGATAACTGTAAATTTGTTTGAAAGACGGATGAAAGACAGTTCTAACTTGGCAATATCCTAATAAGGGCTCGTAAAACTTTTGTAAATGATGACTAACTCGACGCGTACTTCCTCGAATAAAATCATAAACACCCTGTCTTTTTCTCTCCTCGGTCGACATCCTAGTTCATAAAAACATAAGATTGTAGTGTGGCCGCATGACGAGCGAAGTTGACGGCGGCGAAAAGTGCAATATCACAGAGCTGAGTCGAAAGACCGCACACTTTCACAGCAGGTATAAAAGTTTTAATAATGGCAATCAATGAACAAAATGAAGCTCGTTCGGCCCTATCGTTTCCTTGTATATAAGTATAAGGAGCTTTCCACCGTTGTTGGGTGGTCGACTGTCACCGAAGTGCTCGCAAAACGGTTGTCGGTGCGTTAAAAATATTACAATAGTCGTCATGACCAAATCGACCTTCGGTAATTATTGCATTGTTGGAAAATCTATGAACGCGGCGAAAAAGTGAAAGAAAATTGTATAAGGTAATAACAAAGCCGATACAATTTTGCCAAGTGTATAGAGTAAGTTTGACATTGGCGATAAGGTCGATTGGTTTCCGTCCATTCTGCGAGCGGGAATGTCACCGTTATAAATATAAGAAGCCGTAAAATATACTTTTTTTCTTCGTGGCGGCGCTTGCGAACAAATTATTTTGTCATGAAATTCAAAATTGATGACGCTATTTTTAATTGAAAAAACTTTTCGCGGGGCCATAAAACATGTCGCAATGTAAAACGATGAATTACTGTAATTGCAGAAAGTTGAGCTCGAGTTTAAAGATTATCACTTTGTGTGTACAGCTGCGCGAGTTAATGTTTGATTCTTTCTCATTTATATATGATTACAAAATTATATCACATGATTTATCAACCGTTAAGCATTATGCGAATTAATTTACGATATTTTGATACGATTTTTTCCGGTAAATTTAATTAACCCAAAAAATCACTTCGATAATAACTGGAATTTTATTCTCGAAATATAATTAATTCAATTTATAGATGCACTTTATAATGTAAAGTAAACAGACATTGTAATAATATTAATAGTGGAATGGTTCGTTAGCAAGTTCGTTTATACTCTAATAAATAAATTGTCTAAATCTATATTAAGTTATGATAACAGATTGTTTAATAAGTAGTGACAATTTTTAGAGATGTAAAATTTTTAAGTTTATCAAGTTAATTGTCTGGATAAGCGTGAATCAGAGCACAATACCAATGTTACAAGTTACAAATTTAATAACCTAAAAGCTTGTACTAACGTTCAAGTACGAAATTTCCTTTATCTTCCGTTTTTTTCAAGGCGCATATATTACGTTACAAATGGTGTAAATGCTGTATGACACGCGGAAATAAAAGCATAAAAGAATTTAGGTTTACAGGCCAATGATGAAAATAGTCATGCATCCAACGCGTTTTTTATTATCATATCCGCGAAGCTAAAGTCGAATACGCAATAACGTAGCGAGAACGACTGCTCGTAGGGAGTATCGGTTTAAAGTGCCGGTCACTTCAAAGGTTGCGGCCCGAGTGTATGCTCGAATTAAAGCCATAAACCGTAATTGCTTTTTTTTGCACTACGGGCATAAAGCCATAAACTCTTGTGTACTTTATGCGAGTCGTGCCTGTAAGTCTCGTAGTCTCTCTGTGCGTCAGCCATTCAAATCTGCTAATGATCTGAAGTTACTACGGATATCCGGAGTAAATTGGGCCTTAAAGTACTAAAAAGTACAGTTTAGATTGCTTTGCTCGAGGAGGCAAGTAATGCTCTAAGTTTTAGTGTTGCGTCTGCGCACTGATTATATACAGTAGTCTCGATAAATAATATTTCCGATGGCTTCGTTTTTAAATTAGTCACCGTTATATAAATATTAAAATACAATCTGGTCTAATTTAAAATTCAACTCTATTAATACACATACAAACACACACACACACACACACCAGTATTAAATTTTATTTGAAGTAAGCTTAATCTCGTTGGCAGTAGCCGTAAATATATGACATTTATAAATAATTTGATAAATTATTTTGCAGACGATTTATTTGTGTACACAAATAAAAATCATGAAAACATATCCGAAGAAGATAGATTGAAACATAATAAACTTATCGCGTAAACATATTTAATTATTAAATCTTAAAACAGTGATGAAAGTGATTTATATATAGTGTTTATTATACGTGCTGCATTTTATTAGTTAAAATTATAAATTTACTTTATAAAAGATATAAACATTTAATAATAACCTAGTTCATTAGGAGCGAATCAACTTTAATTCAATTATATAAAGACAATATAAATCCAATTATTATGTTAGTTCGGAAGGTATCGTTTTACAAAAAATTAATATCCTTTTCAAAACATGAAAGAATTATTAAAACGTAATTATTACCTAATCATCCGCTGTAAAATAAAAGAGCTATATTTATTAATTTTAATTAATTTAATCAAAATAATTTCAATTATATTGAAGCAATAATTATTAATTCTTGGGTATATTCGATTTCATAATCAGTAATTTTCAATAACTTAATTTTCACTTTTATTAGTATAAAAAAAACATAAATATCCTATAAATAACGTACTTTTAAAATCTTGAATACATCCTTTAAATTAAATACTAGTAATATTAAAAATTATTAAAAAGGTAAATATAATTTATTAATTTAATGTCCAAAGACAAAAATTAAGTACAAGTTTTTAACTCATACTTTATCAATTGTGAATTAAAACAAATTATGCGTGCATAATTAGCAAGAAGAAACGAATAATTTTTATCTCGTTAATTAAAAAAGATACTTTAAATTTCACTAATAATTTGCGACATTTTTATCATCGCAAGCACAATCGACACGAGCAAGAAAGTTGTATTATCGAATGTGTATCGATTAACAAAAATGATATTTTCCTTCTTAAATGGAAGACTTACATTAATTTTTTTTCAATTTCAATTATCATGTTTTGCATTCCCTGACTCTCTCATTCTATTTATGTACGTTCACCATCCGTTCCACTTGCATTTTGCGTTATAATTGAAGCACCGACCCATACGAACAGGCTTATTGGACTAAACTATTCTGTAAATGATGCATTTGCATTATAATTAGCGAGTGGACAGAGAGAGATATGAATAAAACAGCGGGTCTGCCATCACATTGTCATAGAATCGAAGCGTATCAGTTTATAATCTATGGAAGTAGAACTATATATGTATTCTATGCGTCGTAGCGTATCGAACAATGTTTGTCATTAAATACGCTTTAATGCATTACCCTCAAAGCTCCCGTTAATCTATACGATTCGTCCAACGTTACAAACCACAGAACAATTGTCAATCCATCCGCGAATTATGATTGATAATATTTACTTTATCATTTTATAACAATATAATGTCGTTGATCATACTCACGTGTAATTTTTATATTCAATACCACATTATTGTCGAAACAAAGCTCGTACTTTTTACAGTCTAATGAAATGACTAAACATATTCATTATTGTTGTACTCTATTTACAAAAATAAGAATAGAGAAAAAATAAGCTTTAATTTTTCTATTTAAATATAAATTGTTTTATTTTAACTTTAAATTAAAGTTAGAAAAAATATATATTTATCTTTATTTTATACGAAAATATCAAATAATTCAGAAATTTGCGTTATGAGTAAATTAAAATTTTATTAAACTAATATCTAAAACTTGGTTACTTTTTGTTACATCGATAGTTTTAATTAAACTTACGTCTTACGATTATCGTGTTTTTTATTAGTAAGTATTTTAATAAATATAATAATATTCTTAAAATCTGTGTTTATAAAATTCATTATTATCGAATTTAATATTGAATACAATTATTCAAAATTGGGGATATATTTTTTAGTTTTTTAACCATACACACGTACAAATTGAATGTTTATATGTAAAAATATATCTTTAAACAAAAAGATTTTGCTAGTAATGTTTTTTATTGAAAAATTAAAAATATTTTGAAGTTTTTATGAATCAAGCGAAACAATGAAAAATGGATAATTCGATCATTTAATAGAAAAAAGTAATCGTAAATCATAGAAATGAAATTGTCATTGTCATTCGTTAGATGTCGCTAGGTATCAACAGAAGTTGTTCAAGAAATATATTTAAGAATAGATGTTAAAATCTGTATATTAATACTTTACATTTCTTATTTACAAAAAAATAAATTATTTTTGCCAGTCAACATGTGCAATACAATAAAGATAATATTGTCGAGTCATATTTTGGACATCTGTATATTCTTTTAATAAAGTACATCGTTATACAATTTCTTTATTATTTCAAATACATCGAAGTATCATTAATCAATTGATATCTTTTTATTTTTTAAGTAATTAATACGTTTGATTGTAACGTTAAAAAAAAAAATGAAAGTTATTTAGTACACTTTGTGAACGTTCGCATTATAAGGTTTGAATAATAAAACATTCAACAATATTAAATATTTTGACGTTGAGTTTGTTTAAATTGATATAAAAAACCTAATATATTATTTATTTGTGTAAGTACCAATGCATATTATGTCACAATATATTATTTTTTGTGTCATTGAATAAATGTCAGAACGATAATCATCGTGATTAAATATTTAAATAAAAAAAAGTTGGAAATGAAAATCTGTATCAAAATTATATAAATCTTGGGGAAAAAATCTTATTTCTCAATTAAGAATCGCGGAGACATTCGACAAAGGAAAAGAATTTTTTTATAAAGTTGGATCGGAGGGTTAAAGATTGTATACGGTTAATTAAAAAAGAAGGAAACGTCAAACATACACGGTATATCGTTACGTGAATCATCGATCAAAATAAGCACGCGCGTATCAATATTCAAAAACTGTAATCCGATTTATCTATTAGTCGGAATTGCATCGTATATTTTATCGAAACGTCTTACGTTGAATTTTAAATAAAATTGTAGGTCAAAGAAAGAAATGAAAAAAAAGCTCGAAAAGCGAAGCGAACGAACGTTTTAATATCGTTGGAGTTAAAAATAAAAAAAAAAGTATGGCGTATGAATTCATAGACGTGTTTTATTGCAACATAGGACCCAGTTAAAATAAATAAAAGTAAATGTATAAAATTAATCTCAAAGTAAATAAATATAAATGCACGCCAAGAAATAACGGATATAATACCGAAACACGATAGAGTTAAAAATGTCTACGTGTATTTATCTACTTTAATATCGCGTATCGTGGATGCTTTGAAGTGACGAGAAGGACTTAGTAAGCAATAAATAAGAGATGCAAAAGCGCGGGATAGAAGCAAAGCGTAAAAAGGTTTGTCGACTCAAGGAGAAAAAAACAAGAGAGGTGCGCGGAAATTCGCAGTTCGTCGTCGTTGTTGTCGTCATCGTCATCGTCGGGCAATGATTTGCGGGAAGGGCGAGGAGAAGGCTCGCTAGGTCCATCCGTCTCTGTCGGGACCGACAGCGGCGACCGGGAAGCCCGAGTCTCGCCCTCCGGAGTCGCGGCGTCGAGGTGGGAGTGGCGGTCTTCCCCCTGGCGGGCGGCCACGAGAGCGCAAGAGGGGAAGTGGAGCACACGCAGGCGGAGGCAGCGCTGCGGCCGTAGTCTCGCTTCGGAGTCCGTCCGGTGAACGTGTGCCGCAGACATCGAACTTCCCCGTTGCCGCTGCTGCCAACTTCCAGGGTGACTCCACGAACGCGCAAATCTGAACATGAGAGGCGATCGAGAGGCCTTTCCGTGACGCGCGCGTCCAGTCGCAAATGTGTCAGTGAGACCAAAGAGATAGAAAGAGAGAGAGAGAAAGATAGAGATAGAGCGAGAGAGAGAGAGAGGAATTCTCTACCTCCTCGGATCCCGACGCTTTGGATGACGTGCGCTCAGGAGTTTCATGGATTTCTTAGCTCCGTCGATTCTTCGCGACGAGGATTGTAAACAAGTGAATGTTGCTAGATTCGGTGAGACAAGGGTGCTTATTTGAATTTGATTTGTGAATTCTGTGTTTTTATTACGAAAATTTGTATAGAGAGAGAGAGAGAGGGAGAGAGAGAAAGGAGACATGTGGTGTTAGAATTTTAAAAGAGAAAAGGTGTGCTCGCAATTTGAAAAAAGGAATAAAAAAGCGGGAGAATAAAACGCCGAACGAGTAGAATAGGATATAAAGAAATAGTGCGAGGAAGAATAAACGGAGATAACAAGAGAAGACACAATGCTGACGTCTAGTGCCAATCAGTATCTCCGTCCGGAATATCTGACGCCTCTGCCCACGACGGTAAGAGATAGCTCAACCTTCTCCTTCTTCCTTACTTTTCGTCCTCGTTTTTTCGGTTTATCTGCAGCTCCGTCAGAAACCAATAAGCGATTCGACCGAGTTAAAACGCGTGGGTTTTGACGTTTTCCTAGTAAATAATCGGGATTTCGCCGCCGGCCACTTAACTTTTGCGCGAAAAGATTTGTCAGGCGCGCAGTTTCTCACGGTAATTTCGCATCGGACGATTCGATGCTCGGATGCACCGATGCTCCGTTATGACGCCGGATAATATTTAAATTCGCGTACCGATGCCTTACCTATGCTCGAACGTACTTTTCGTCACGGCGATTACAGCGATGCGATTGCACGCGTAGTTGTTTTAGCGTTTGGTAATTTATTTCACCTGTGGCAAGCATTAGGAGATTAATTAGCGCGAGACTTTGATTTAATGCAACGGTAAGCGTTCGAGAGTTGTTTTCAAATATACGTACGATACGCGAAGGAAGAGAGTTATTTTATAGCTCCCTGTGCTCCATGCAAATCGAGAAAGTCGTAATGCGAGGGAATTTACGAGTCCGTTGCTTCATTGCATACATTTTTACCTTAAGAAATAACGAGGATCGGTTCGACGCGATAGTACATGGCATGATAGACGTGACAACGACCAGCGTTAATATCGCGAAAATTCGAAGCTTACTCGAGTATGTTAGAATAAATCTCGTTAATCTCCTCCGTTCGCTCTCGACGCGATTTAAGCGAATAAATTGCGCGATAGCATCGTCGATCGATCGGAAGCCAGAGTCGCTTGACAGCGCGAATCTTCCGCACGGCGATCGTTTGAAAATAGTTGTCCGAGACGACGTTTTCTTCACCGGAAGTCCGCAGTGGCCAATCGCGTTATCGGAGGAACGCGGGAGCGACGGAACGCGAGTCTCGCGGTCGGACCGACGGCCGGAATCGGTTAACGCGACGCGACGGGATTTTCTCCGATACGCCCCTGGAGTGACTTGTGTTAAAAGGAAACTAGAGAGACAGAGAGAGAGAGAGAGAGAGAGAGAGAGAGAGAGAGAGAGAGAGAGGGAGAGAGAAAAAGTTTGGTTAAACTATTTTCGGGTGGGGACGAGCGAACGAATACTCTGGCAAGCTTTCCGGTCTCACGCGACGCGTTTCGATTTATTTGCCGCATAAATCAAGCTCTCTTTCGCTCGCTCTTTCTCTATCTGATTCATTCTCCCTCCCTGTCGCTCGCTCACTTTCTCTCGCGCATACGTTGCTTTTTGTGTGCCTCTCGAAACAATGCGTATTTTTGTATGCCGTGCACCTATACTTAGCTCTCGGCCTGGAAATAAATTTACACAAACGATGTAAGCGGAGGGCGACGGCGCGGGAGAAGGGGGTGGAGAGAGAGAGAGAGAGAGAGAGAGAGAGAGAGAGAGAGGGCGAGCGCTTGCATATCTTATGCCGAGGAGAGGACTCCGGCTGAGCTGGACGTCGTTACGTTGTCAGATGTCAGCGATAAACGATGCATGATGCGCCAGCGTGCGTTTATCGCTTGTAACTCCGATCTGATGTTCGCCCCGACTTTTGTGCAATCTTCCGACGACGTGCACGCGTACACTTTTTCTAATTATTATTGAAAATTCTTTACCGTGTCTGCCAATATATTTAGCCACTGCAGTGATTGAATAGAGTCGTATACGCTTCGTTATTCCCTCCTATTATTCCTACACCGATAAACGATGTTTTTTCTACTTCTTTTTCACATATTTTATTTCACGTAAGCATTTTTTCGATCGATAGAAATTTATGTTCGTGAATAAATTTTTAGCAACTAGCGTAAATTTTTTTTTTTTTAGTATGCAGCCCATTTTGTTGTTTACAATTGTACCATGAACGAAACCTCGACTTCGGATTTCGCGCGATAATATAAATCCATGTATTTTAATGAATAATAAATATTCCGTCGAACGCGTCGAAAAAGATTAGATTGTGTGAAGTAATGTTTGTTCTGTCAAAAGAATATACTTGATATTTCACCTGTAAATTTATTAATAATTAAAGTCTATAAACGAAAGTATCCGTTTGTATTACTATGGATATTCGCACATATATTAAGATTTAATGCCTTTAATTTACCAGTCCAGGCATAACTTTCTAAATGCTTTTATAGGAAAACCAATAAATTTTTATTTTCTATAAATAGCATTCGGTTTAATAAAATGTAAATAATCGATTGTCATTTTTTGTTCAATAACATTAATTCGAATTTTAACGATCTTATTTCTATATTTCATTGTCTGCTTTGAATTTTTTGAATCTATATATTTTTTAACCAAACTTGAGTTTATTCAATTTATATGCTACACCACGTATTCGATCTTACGTTTCTTCTTTATTTATAATGTAAGATACGTTGGATATTAATAAGTCGAAATAAGCATAGCACTGATACTTTAAATATAAATATTTAACGAACATTTTTTCTCGAATAAAATACTTTTGGTAACTTTTTCTAAAATATTACGTCCTTTGAACAATGTCCAGAATTATATAATTACGCGAATAATTTAAAGAACGTTGGTCAAAAATAATACAATTGCGCACACTTTAAAACTTATGCGTTGCTTATCGCTGTATCTTATAAAAATGTAATTTTTATCCCGAATCGATACAACAAATGCTTTAGTAGATTATAAACAGAGATAATTAATTCATTGTGAATGTTTTATGACGTTAAAAGCGGCATTACAAACATTGATTTAAAGATTTAAAAAGTCGACAATTTCAACATAGTAATTTATGAAAATGCAAAATCATACTGTCAAAAGAAAGTACGAAAAATGATCTTGATTTATGTGGCCAACTAAGATAAATGCATTTTCATACATCTTACATGTAGTCGCGTGTAAGAAATAAATGTCAGAAATTTTTATTCATACCTCAAGAAAGCGTAATAAAATATAACAATACGCTACGTAGAACATTACACTAATTTTTATCCGGATACTCGTACGTTCTTTGCAAATTAACAAGCTCGTAAATCAATGGCTTAGAATTATATTATCGATTTCTTTGCTGATAGCTAATATTTTCAAAGTTGAAGTAGCACTACGGAAACGATCGGTCTAAAGTGTTCCCAACGAAGCTGAACTAATTAGCGCGAATACAAAAATTGATAATTTAACTGGAAGACTTTTTTCCGAAATGAAAAGTATAAGCAACATTTCACCTGTCAAAAATATCACAAGTGCGCGAATTTCTCGCATCGAAAGATAAATTTAAGTTCCGAAAGCAGAGTGTACACGGATGCACGGATTCGTCGCAGCAAAAAAAAAGAAAAACGAAAGAAAGAATTAAAAAAAAGAATGCGAAAGAAAAATAAGAAACGAGCATCGAACAGTTATTTCCACTATAAATTTTCTCAGGCAGATAATACGCAATCGCGCATTTATTTCATGAAACATTCATTCGTCCCCATAGTATAAACAACATCAAACGCGACTTTCGATTTTATCAGTTTCCTCGCCTCGATGGCGACTCTTTTCAATTAGCGCGCTCGCGAGAACGAACGAAACACGATGCATTAAACGAAAGCCGCGTAATCGAGCGACGCGTTAACGTCGATGCGAAACGAGGAATATCGGCCGAACCGAGGACCGAGTGACGAGCCGCTAAAATTCTCTGGCCCACGTTGGTTTTTCATCGGAAAGTCGCCTTTTCTAACCTCTTCGGGTTCTTGACTTTTACGTTTTATGCTAATCCGTCCGATGCTCCTTCTTACGAACTCGCTAAATGTATCCGACGTAAAATCAACTTTAAAATATTGTTCTTCGAGTTTATTCGATATTCAGTGGTTTTTCAAAAAATATTATTTAAAATTAAATAGTTGTTCGTTCGTTCGAACGATTGTGCAAAACATTTTACAAATTATATTCACTCGAACGGATCCAACGTTTTACCAATTACTTGCAGCACATTCGTTAATGCAATTATAATTTAATAAGTTTTTTGACAAAATACGGTATAAAAGTTTTCACTTAAATTTATAAATTATGATTATTTAAGAGATATTTGGTCGGACAAATGTTGTAGAATTACTATTTCGACTATTTCTCGTTGCGTATATTTTAACCTTTTACTAAAAATGTATTCATTATTACTAATAATTATCGAAAATTGATTACTTGCCATCGAAATTTTGACACTTTAACTTCGAAAGTATAAGACACGTAAATTAAAGCGCAGGAAGCAAGTAATTGACACGGCAAATTTATGTTTATTCATACACAGCATAATATATAGCATTCGCATTTTCTTGATATTTATAATATTATTGGATATGAAATAATTTATTTACTCGCTTTGTAAATAGAATATTATTGAATGTAATTTAAAACGTAATTAATTTTTGTATGTTTGACAATTTTAAATTTTAATATATACGTAAATAATATTATATATCGAAATCCAGTGTATTATTTTACAAACAAGTTTAACTAAACGATATTCGATAATTTTGTATAAAAGTAAATGAAATAATAAATAAATTAAATTTTAATTTTATAAAAAATATTAAACACCGATAAATGAGTAAAAATAGATTACTATATAAAACTAGTGCGTACGTTTAAAGTATATATCTTTTCAGATGTATGAATGGACTCCAGTCATCGAGTAGACAAAACACGTATTCAATTATATTTAATGATTTTAAAGCACTTTAAACTTACTTGCTTCTGAATTTTATCAAAACAACTCGAAACTATTAGAAGATATTATTTATCGTAACATTAACGAAGTTGCGTCTCTTATAAAGAAAATTTATATACTTTTTTACGTTTTCGTTGAATCGCGTTTAACTTAAAATTTTTATTTATACCATAACATAAATGAAAAATATATTTTTCAACCCTTATTATCTTATGAATCGTGCGATGCTATTTTTTGAGGTATTTAAGAAAAATAAAGATACTAGATTCTTTTTACAGCAAGCTTTTCTGAAGACCTTGTAATGGATGAAAATATAAAAATGTCTTAAACATGACTCGAAATAAAAATAAAAAATTACTTTATTTTCTATATGGAATTGACTAAAGAAGTGCGCGTGATTATTTGAAAATATTGCTTTGCACGGAAGTCGCGAATATTTGAACAAAGTCTTTTATTTATCATTAAACTAATATTGTATAAATACTAATATAAGAAAGTTATTAGCATATTTGGAAAAGTGTTAAACATATTTCGAGATGATACACGATTAAATATTTTGTAACAACGTGATCGGATAAAAATGGTCGATCGTGTATTGCGTGTTGCTGCCAACCGTTAAAAATTGTGATTTTAAGAAAAACATAATTAAATTTTTATTATATAAAAAGTTAAAACTTCAAAATAATCTCGAGTATGTGATGTCGGCACGATGCAGCTGCTTTTTAGGTTACCGTTTTTGCTTTTCTCTTTTTTTGATCGGACCGAAGGATATCTGTACCTCTTTAGTAACGTTAGTCATGAATTATTCTGCAACCTTCGTGCGACGGACGCTCGTCTCGGCGCAAAAATTGTAGCAATTTTCACCTAAAGTTAATTTCAAAGATTGCGTGATTTTTACCTTATTCGTAAAACCATCGTTAAAAACATGCTGACGGTAACATTTACAATGTATTTAGTACTAACTGCTCAATAGAACTTGAGCTCTCGTTGCGGTTGTTCACATCTCTTAATTAATAAATTGAAGAAACGTCGATAGTCAAATCTAGTGTTACAGCGTTCAAACCGTCTTTGATTATAAGTGAGTTGCAAGCATATTTTTTTAGATTATTACGCAATCATTTTCCTTCTGTCACATATACCATAAATCTGTGACTATCGAACACTTGTCGTTTTGTACTTTTCGGTGCGTAGAAACGTATGAACTATAGTTGTTCAATCTATTTCTTAACTTTGTGTATAAGAGCATACATTTTTTTTAAATAAAAATACTACGATATTCACACGATTAATCTATCAGTTTCTGTTTTTGCCGTTGAAGCCTTCGATAGTTTCCTTGAATGCTGGAAATAGTGTTTCCATGCTATTTATTATATGATTGATATATTTCTTTCTAAAACCATTAATAATGTCATAAAAAATAATTTTTATAGTACACATGAATATTTTATTATTACCGTCGACAAATTAATTACTAAACGATAGTTTGACCATTATTAAACATTATTAGCGCGATATCATAAATATTTCATAATCATTATAGATTACAATTTTAATACTATAAACTATCAATTAAATAAGCATATTTAGTTTTTATAATGTCTAAAATGGATTAGTCGCTAAGTATATGATATTTTTATCGTATTAAAAAATGTATAAATATTTTATGAAAACGTGTTTTAAACTTCTCAACGCATGATTATTTTTTTATAATTTATAAGAAAATCCACGTCATTTATTATCGAATTAAAATAAAAAATTTTCGATAATAAACGATACTATTAAATGCGACGGAGTTTAATCTGTTTTACGAAACAATAATAAATCATTAATCGTAAGTTTAATAGTATAGAGACTAAATATATTAAAATTTTATTCCAATAGCTCGATAAAACATAAAAAAAATAGAAAGCAATTTACCAATTTGACGAAAATCTATTGAAAACGAAAATTTAAAAACTTATTTTTACAAATGTATAGTATCTCCTTTTATAAAATTTATTATTTTGCACATAAAATTATTCACGCTCTCTAAATTTTCTCTCGCAACTTAATTCTTAATATTCGTCATAAATGTTTGGAATAATCCGATTAGACACCTTAAAATTTGCTTTTCATAAAGTTAAACCATCATAAATTTCTTTCATACATTTCTTTGTAAAATCTACGATATTTCTACAATTAAATTACACTTCATTACTCTACATACTTTACAACTACAATGACTATGGCTATAGTCACTTTGAACTATATTTAACCAAAGATAACGATTCGTAAGACTATCTATTATTGTTATAAATGGTACAGCGTATACCGGTAAACTAAATCTGTCTCGCTCTTTCGGCTTCATTCGTCTACTTCGTCTACAGACCCGCCAGCCATTTCCTCTCGCAATGAGATATAATTAGCAGTAAATTTTCACGGCTTTTCGCGCTCGCGTTCCTGCACGCCCACGTATATCTATAAAGCGCTGCACGAGCCTATTGAACATTGCCGCTCATAATGACCGTGGCTGTAACGGAGCTTTCTTTATTACGCCAAATTTGCACCTTAGGGGTTTTTTCCCTTTTCCCTTTTTTCTTTATCCCTTTTCCTTTTTCCCTTTTGCGTTTCATTCCTATCAAACTTTACGAGGCTTTGTTGGTACAATTAATTTTATCATTTATCTATTACGTACTTTTTAGCTCAACGTTTATCCCATTTCGAAAAATGCGAGCAAGCAACTTTGCTCTCCAAATTAATAGCTCATTCAATAAACGTTTCTGCAATAAATTTCCTTATTGTGTTATCGAACGTTTTATTGTTTTATTATACATCCGAGTGGATTATTAAAAAAAAAATACGAACGCCTAATGCGTCGCGAGACCACACTTACGAAATACCTTATTACTACACGCATACATTATTAATAATTGCGGATCGTAATGAATTTTAATAAGCTCTTAAAATCCGCTCCACGAGCCCACAATCGTCGCGAGTTTGAAAGTCGCCTTTGTGAAACACGACGATCGGCTCGCTCGTTAAATTTCACGTTGGCAATAATTCTCGAGAGGCTTCAATCATCGAATCAATGCACGTGTCCAATTTATTTATCCGCGCACGTAAAACTCTATTACTGTCTCCGCTCGCGGACCGTAATCTTTCGAATTGAATCGTGCCGGGTCGTCGCTGTCGTCGTCGTTGCTGTCGTCGTCGTTGCTGTCGTCGTCGTCGTCGTCGTCGTCTTTGTCGTCGTCGTCGTCTTTGTCGTCTTCGTCGTCTTCGTCGTCTTCGTCGTCTTCGTCGTCGTCGTTGTCGACGTCGTCGTCGTCGTCGACGTCGTTGTCGTCGTCGCACTCGTCGCTGTCGTTGCCCACAGCGATTCCGGAGCACGAGCTGCGTTCGCGTTCTTGATCGATTGCCAAAACGCTTAAATTATCTGGACTACTTTACACTGGTACGTGCCAAGCGGAATGACATTAATCCATTAGAATCGGCCAGATCCGCAGCGAGAATTGCTCTCTCGCGATACGAGAGAAACCGATGCTCGCCGCTTGAACATCTGTATAAACACTCGCGCGAGTTTTCATGCATACTTGTAAATTAGCGCGTGCAAGGACCGGTCGAGCGTCGTGTCGAGCGTCGTGTCGAGCGTCGGGGAGATTGGGGGAAGGCCGGCGAGCGACGCACATAAAGAAAGGCATTAAAAGAGTGACGTTTGTCAACGGGGAATAATGCGCTCTCTGGGCTTTATTCCGTCTGGAGATTTTATCGCCCGTACTTCACGCACGCATCATAAACCTCGCTCCATTTCAAAGGCTCTGTACGAACGCGGCCGGTTTATAGTGGCTCCTTTCGGTACCGGCCGCGGTATGTTCTTTCTTCCTCTGGAGCTTAGCGAAGGCTCGCGAACGGAGAGACGAGGCACGACGCCGCCGACGACGACGAGCACGACGTCGGCAACGTCGACAACAGACCCTCGTAGCAACTTTCGCAACCAATTTCGCAAACGAGTGCTTTACAGAGCTCCGGACTCGCTCCTGTAACGTCGTTTTCTTGGATCGAACCTCGTACGCGGATCACGTACGAATGCCACCGTGTGCCGCACCCGCGCACATCGTCTCCGTAACGTCCCTCGCCCTCCCGACGACTTAGGTACACGTAAACTTTGCCGTTTACGTGCGTCGCGGCGCGGGTATCCGTCTCCTGATTTATAACGCGAAGACTTTTTCTCCTCGGGTTCTTTTCTACTCCGAAGTGGCTTGTTAAAAAAACGTTATCGGGTCCCTCGTTCTCCCTTCTCTAAACCGCGTTCAAAATGTAACGCGATATCAAAATTAACCGCTTCGATCGAGCTTTTCAAGGTTTCATTGCATTTCATTTCATTGCTCGTTTGATCTAAAATAAGCGACCCATAAATTTATCATTTGTACCTTTAAATATCGTACGCGGATTTCTATTTATAGCCCGGTAAATGAATCCGACGGTATTACTCGTGTTCGTTTACGAGCGTGCACGCGTGCAAGGAAGAACGAGGGACCTAGGTCGATTTCTTTATTGGAAGAGAAAACAATTTATGCTTAAGAAATAATTATTTCCGACGTTTCCATTAGAAAGGATAAAGAATAATTTCCGATCTACTCGTGAAAGACGATCTCAACTTTTTGCACGTTTGTATGTTTCAGCTGGACGCTAAGAACAGTCCGCTCGCGTTACTGGTCCAAACTTGCAGTCAGATAGGCGTGGATCCACCCTCTGGGAAATCGCTGTTGACGCCTCACGACAAATCCAGTAAATCTTCGAAATCCTCGTCGGACTTGGCCAACCGAGACAAGAGCTCTCCGTCGATGCATGCCAACTCGACGTCCTCGGGCTCGTCCAGCCACTCCTCGTCGTCGTCCGAGAGCGCCAAGTCGAGCAGCTTCAAGCCCTACGAGTCGTGCATCACCCGCGACAAGGCCTCGAGCCCCGAGCAGCAGCGCGTCTCCTCCGTACACTCAACATCGGGCAGCAATTCCCGCTCAAGGACACCCGCCAACAACGGGAAGCGTTGCTCCAGTAACCAGAGCGCCTCCTCGGGCGGCGGCAGGACGATGAGTCCCCAAGGTCGCAAGAGCATCACCCCCGGGAACGAGAACACCAGGGAATCCCCGAGTTCCCGGAACGCGGCGAACGACGGGGCCTCGTCCCGATCGGCCTCCGCCAACAGTCCCGCGCTCCAGTCGGCCTCGAAGTCAGCCTACAGTCCGGCCCAGGGCTTACTCTCGTCCCAGGACCTCGCAATGGGGGGCTACAAACCCTCGGCCATGAGCCTGATCTCGTCGACCTCGGGCTCCGCGGGCGCCACCACGACGACGACGCCCTCGGCCGCCTACGGACTGCCCTATCCTCCTCAGCTGACGCCCATGGACGCGATGACCGCGAGCTCGCTCATGTCCCAGCATCACGCGGCAGCTGCCCTCAAGAACGGCCTCGCCGGGCACCCGTACCTCGGGTACGCGCGCATGAAGACGCCCTCGGGCGCCGACACTCTCGTACCCGTCTGCCGGGATCCCTACTGCACCGGCTGCCAGCTCAACAGCCACCTTCTCGCGGCCACCTCGCAGTCCTCGCCCGTCAACTCGGCTAAAATCGCCACCAGCCAGGCGAACGCCGGTGGCGGTTGTCCCGCGGGTTGCGCCCAGTGCGACCACAAGCCATCCTCGGCAGCCGCCGCCGCCGCCGCCGCCGCCGCGGCCGCCGCTTCTTCGCCGTATGCCGCCTATGCGCACGCGCAACTGGTCGCGCTCGCCGCCGCCTCGCAGATGCCCTACGTCTGCAACTGGATAGCGAGCGACGCGGCCTTCTGCGGCAAGAGGTTCGCGAGCTCGGACGAGCTCCTCCAGCACTTCAGGAGCCACACCGCCGGACACCAGTCAGCGGCGGACTCGAACGCCGCCGCTGCCGCCGCCGCCACCACCGCCGCCGCCCTCTCGCTCCTGACGCCACCGGGTCTCGGACCGGGACACCCGCTCCTCTCTAGGACGTACCCCACCCCGCCGCTGAGTCCCCTCGCCACCGCCAGATACCATCCTTACGGCAAGCCCTACGGGGCACCCGCGCTCTCCTCGCTGGGGCTGCCCCTCCCTCCGCCCCATCACCCGCACCCCGGGGCCGCCGGACTCCCGCCCTACTTCTCTCCGTACTCGCTGTATGCGGGCTCGAGGCTGGGCGCCGCCTCGGGTATGCATCCTTGAAGTGTCCTGGACGCCGAGGAGCGTTGAAGGAGCGGCTCGTCCGTTTCTCGTCCGGTTCTCGTCCGGTTCTTCTCCGGTTCTCCTCCGGTTCTCCTCCGGTTCTCCTCCGGTTCTCCTCCGGTTCTCGTCCGATTCTAAACTCGCGCGAGAGACGTGGCAAATGCCCGCACCGCTCCCTTTCGATTATTCGTACGTTTTAGTGAAAGCATCGTCATTCATTTATGCCTAAGACTCCATTTGCGCGAGCCTTCATATACTTAACCACACGTATTTTCGTTTGCGTACATTTGTTCCGACGATTCTCTACCCAATTGCGCATAACCGTTCTCCGATCTGTAAAACTACGTGTTTTATGTATTACTCAAATCGATATTTCGTATAATACTTTCCTACCGTACTTCTATTATATTTGAAGCTTTTGAATTCGTATACCTTTTCCAAGAGTATCAATTTATTATCCGTGTATATTTTAAATCACGTAAATGGCACACAGAAACTTTTTAATCTGAAATTAATCGAATTAAACTACTTTATAAAAATTGTAGAAATTTACTAATGTAGTATTTTATAATCTAACGATCCAATAGATTGTCCATCAATGTTAACTGCAATGGTAAATAAACTGACGAAAATTCATTTTTCTCGAAACCAAATAAATTACATTGTTTTTGATAAATTTATTTTTGCCAAAGTCAACTGTTAAAATTTATGTAGCGCGCAAACGTTTGAGAAAGCTGACGTTGAATGAAATGAACGGTTCATTTAGGTATTTTTGTCACTCGATTACCTAAACGTTAGATTCTCTTATTAGTAAGATCGCGTAACGTTGAAATCAAACATTCTCCATTCGATGAAGATAAATCTATTTCAATTATGTATGTACTTATATATTAATAAACCATGTCGAATATATTTCGACTTTTATTTAAAAAATTTACGCTTTTCGTACTTTCATTCATATTTGTTTGTATTTGATTTTTACAAAAGTAAAAATTTTGTACCTTTTCCCATGGGTTTTATAACAATGATGATTTTTTTTAATTATTTGTTTTTATCGAGAATCTAACAATTTTTATATAATAATAGTAATAATTATATCGCAAAAATCCCATCAAATATCATTATTTTACAATCTTCGACCTCACTTTTCTTGAAATAATATTTTGTGCACGACAATAAAAAGATGTTTTATTTCTTAAATCACATTTTGACAAATCGATTGAAAATTTTCTATCTAAAAGAGTAAGTAAAATATATACGTTTTTGTGATTTTACACATTTCACAATTAATCAATGTATCAAGCTTTAAAAAATTTATAAATTTTCAGCACATCGACGATATATAAATTTAATTACGTACTAAATTATAATTATAATTGATTAATTTTATTCTTTAAGCACTAAATATTTAAATAAAAAATATTTTCGTTACTAAGAAAGTCACTAAAATTTCTTAAAAATGACCCACTAAATATAGATATTAAAAATTGAGGTAAAACTTCGCACGTTAAAATGGGTTGTTACCGACGAACCCAATAAGACCGCGTTGTAGCGGATGTTCGACTGTGATTCTTTATTTCTGACTTTCTCAACCCCCGATTATGCTGAGACTGGAAAGAAAGGAAAGGAGAGACATAACGGAGTGGTGTGCAACAATAAAGCACTACAAACTTGTAGGGAGGTGTGAATTATTCGTTAATCAAGACTGCGGAACGTCATTATCGTTATCTTTTTGTGTTTTTTGTTTTTTTTTGTAATTTTGTAATTATTTTTAACTTGAATTCGTCACTTCTCAGATTCAATGTATAGATGGTAAATAAGCAGTTATCTATATTTCCGAGATCATAATGCGTATCGCAGAGAGAACGAAAATTGCTTCTTTGTTCTATATCGATGTGGCAATGACATCTTTACATCCTTTTCCAAATGGTGTAGTTTATGACCCGATGTATGCTTAATGAACTATAAAACCAATTACCTTGTGATCCTCTTTATTAAATATCCTTGTTTCGTTTCTCGATGTAAAACCTAATATATTTGTATTTCTTAAGAATTCCTGAACTACTAAAGTTCAAATTTCAATAGCGAGTAGTAGCAATGAAAAATAACAGTTCATTTTAAAAGGTACACGTAGTAAAATATTTGATTATCGTTTATGCGATATTAACGTATTGAATTTTGAATCCGCGTATAATCGGCGGTAGGAAAATTTATAATAATAAACTCTCAGCATTAATGTTTCCGTGTTAGTTTTTGGCTTTAAGGGACTAGAGGGAAGAAGACTATGTGAAATAGCAATGAAAGAAGAAGACGAAGTTAAGAACAAGTTGCGAAAAAAGCGCTGGAATCTCAAGTCTAAACTTTCAAAATTTAATATTAGGCGGAGCTACCGATGATTTTTAGGGCTCCCGGACGATCGGTCGATGTCTGCACTAATCTTCTTCCCGTTTCATTATTTATATTCGGACACGCGCGCGCGCCTGTTAACGTTGATCACGAACTCCCGGCGAATTACTACTGCGCCTGTAAGCATAAAAGTTGTAAATTTGTTCATAGATAACACCCCCACGCATATGTAAGCTATACATACGTAGCTTGTAACAAAGAGAGAAACAGAGTAAGCGAAGCTGAGAAAGCGCATGGAGATAAAAAAAATGTGAGCGAGAGTGCGAAAATGAAGAAGGAAGTAAATACGTTGTGGGACAAAAGTGCTAACGATAAATATATAAATAAATAAATATATATATATATAATATAAATATAAATATTATAAATACATAAACAATCTCGTCGTCTATTTTTGCGTAACCAAAGTTCTTTACATAGTAAACATTTCATTGGACTATCTTAGGACGTTTGTACGTCGACGCGCAGATAAAAATGAAAGGAGAAAAAAAGAAAGTAGTGAAAGGGATAAGTTAATAAACAAGAGACACAAAGATTATTAATGATTACCTATATCAACTATAAACGCTGGTTGAAAATGAATTTATTGTCCTGGTAATGTTATTAATAATATACGCGTATCTATTGTTAATAATATTATCCGCTATTATATTATAATTATTATCTCTATTAATATTATTATTCGCGTCATCTGTATCATTCGTATCATCACAACTACAATTAATACTATTGATTTTAACATTATTATTATTATTATTATTATTATTATTATTATTATTATTATTATTATTATCATTATCATTATTATTATCTTCATCATCATCATTATCATTATTATCGATACATTTATTATTGTAATTATTATTATTATTATTATTATTATTATTATTATTATTATTATTATTATTATCATAATACTATTATTATTATCATAATACTATTATGAATATTATTGAAAAATTTTCGTGCTATTCATTTTTATTATCTGGCATTGAAAATGCCGCAGAAAGTTACTCAACGCGAGGTCTATTCTTTCGGTTTTAGTAGCGGAAGACAAAAAAACATAAACGGTGCATCGAATCGTTGAAGCGATTGCTTGTAATGCGAAAAAGTTTTGCTGTAATTTTGCAAGTGATAAAAAAATCGTATCGACGTTTAAATTACAGAGTTCAAGAAATCGATAGCACTGGCGCTTATACTTTTTCTTATTATTATGTACTGTTTTTTCAACCTGTCATTCGATTAAAAAAAAGGAAAGAAAAAAGCCACAAATACAACACATTGTTTCACACAGAAAATTTAATTTTATATTTTTAATAATACCTACCATTCTCTTCCCTTTCATATCCTTTTACTTTTTAAAAATATTTTTAAAATCTATTTTATATTTGGTATATTATTTTTTAGAAAGATTGATAAATTTACTTTTCTAATGAATTCTTTTTCGTATACTTTTTTAAAACAATAATATTATAGATTGTTTAAATCAATATTTTTATAATTTAGAAATACATTATTCTTGTTGTACTTAAAAATAAATCGTTTCATTCATTTTATGTATTAATTTTTACTTCTGTTCTGTCATTTTTCCAATTTAATTGTTTTATACTTATATTACTTGTCAATTATTTTATTCGTTCGAGAGATTCTACTATTGAAATTCTTGAATTATGTATAATACAAGTTAACCATGAAGATATAATTAAAAATTAATCTGAATTTCCAACGAAAGTACTTATTGGAAAAATATGTATACATTTATGTTTCGAATCTATAATCGCTATTTTCGTAGTTCTTAATGTTCAATGTATAATATTTATAATATTTTGATTAATTTACCAATAATCATTAAATAAAGTTTATATTTGTAAAGTCTGCTCTGTATTTAATCGATTATACAAAATCAAATTTCTTAATTACACTTTAATTTACAGCGTAATAATAATAAAAAAAATAAATATACGAAATTTTTAACAAGATAAAATTATTTAAATTTCCTAACTGTTTTATAAAACTGAAGTAAGAGAAAAATTGCTTTAAACGTATATATAAAAAAATAGCTTTGGTAAATCAATGATACACGTACATCGATTTACATATGATTTTCATAAAACAATCACATTGGTACGTGATTCGATGCTAACGTAAAAATTATATTTAATAAAGGAGTAAACCTTTGAATTTGTAATTTAAGTTAAACTAATTATAAATTGCTGAATCTTTTACTTATCAATGTAACTTACGACTGTAAATCACGGTAATAATTAATCCGATATTTATCATTAGACGCACAACTAGAGAAGTAATAATTACTTTAAAAGAGCATAAAAATGAAGGTACAGTGCCATTTAAAGTAAAAATAACGTATGTCAGAATAAAATATAGCGTTAAAATTAAATGCTAGATAAATTACCAAGACGTTCGCTATACATACTGAAAGGTATTTGAAAGGAAGATTTCAAAAACTACATAGCATGCAAAAACCATAATTTACACGCATGACACGCAAAAATATGAAACAAAAGCGATAAAAAGTGATTTAAAGCGTCTATTAATAAACGTTAACAGAAGACAAAGTACGTCATGATTTCTCTTGACAGGCTCCAAAAGCTACTGCAGCGCGATATAATTTGGGTGTCGAGCAAAAGGTCTGAGCTTGATTTTCAATCGAAAATTAGCGTTGATGATTCCAGTCACCGTCGTTAACTGGCAGAGCGATTGCTCTCCTCTATGCATCATCCCTCTTCTTATTTATCGATCCTGTAATCGTCCGGAGGCGTCGAGAAATATTCATCGGATGCTGATGCACGGACTCGGCCAGTTTCCGGGCTCTGATGCGAATTAGCCCTCGGTGTATCCAATCGAACGTAACACCGGCATCGCTGAGCGAGAATTACGGCTCGTGAATGTCATTGTGCCTGTTATATTACAGCTCTGGCCTTCGCAATATTAGTACAAGTATCACGCATGAGACTACAACGTAGCTTCAGTGGCGCAGAGAGGCCGAAGGGTGGACAGGAGGAGGGCCAATAGAGGGTAAATGTATAATGCGCAAGCTGGGGACTATTGCCGATACTAGTGGCTGTGTCTATGCGGCTGGGATTATGAATTCATGATGGATCGAGTTTCTAATCAGAAACTCGTAAATTGTTCATTTCAAACTTTTTCAACGAAATATACTCTAAAATTTCCCTAAAAATCCTTACGCGAATTTTAAACTAATGCTAAATAGTTCTGAATAATGACACGAGTTTAATTCTAATATAATAGATTCTTTCTTTAAAATCAAATATTGTTTTAATGTTTTTTTCCTTTTTTTTCTTTTTTATACAATTCCTGTAAATAAATTTAACTTATATTTTCAATATAATAAATATTTTAAATATTCGTTTCATATGCACGTAAAAACCTTTTATTTAGTGTTAAAAAGATAGAAAATATTATTTACTTAAAATTAAGAAATATCTTTTCCGAAAAAAGTAAAACAAATACAATATACATAGGATTCTTTTTCTTTTATATATGGATATCTAAATTAAGTTTTTATTTTTTTCTGATAAAATGAGCATTAACGTACATGTACTTTTGTGAAAAAAACAAAAAGAAACGATTTTACAAATTTACCGTTTATACGAATACTAAGCGCTGCTATTAAAATCATATTGCTCTATTGAAAATACTTTAAAAAATGAAATGTCTTCGACAAAATTTAAAAATAGTAATTTCCACTTTTGAACTAAATTCAATAATAATATTTTATTTTTCGTTACTTTATATATAAACAAAATTTTTTAATTAATTCATATACTAAACAATGGAATGAGTTTGTAAACATAAAAACTTTTTAAATGAATTAATTGATTAGTTTAATGATTAGCAGGTTTAATATGTGATATAGGAATTTCTATATTTATATAATCTTAGATAGTACTAATTCTTTGAAATACAATAATTTGGTATTATACGTAAAAATCTGAAACACACTTTATTATCAAGTTTTTATTATGTCAGAAAAAACTTTTATATATTATAAACAAACCAATAAAATGGTTTTGTGATTATAATATTATGTTTTTATTAATTTTTAGAGAAATATTTTTATTTAATGTAATTTTAGAAATTTTCAAAACAAATTATAAATTTTATAAACAATGCTGTATTTATTGAAAATTATAAATTCTTTAATAATATTAATATATATTATATATATTATTTTTAAATTTCGTAATATTGATATAATAAAAATTACTAATAACAAATTTGATGGAGCACGAACTAAATGATCATGTGCGAAACGGGGTAAACAAAAGTAAAATATTTTATTTGATATTGTTCATGTATACTTACAATACATCTGTATACAAAATAATTATATGCGTTTATTTATGTTATTATTATTTTTTTAAAATATATTAGATATTTTTTTGTGTAATTTAATAGTAAAACCAAGTATTTGAAAAAACATTCCAATCGAAAATTTTGGTATGTTCTGGCTATTATACTATAACTTTGAATAAATGCAAACTAAATCCTACAAGTGCGTACCTTTTCTTTCATCTCCCATTTTATGATTTTAGTTTTGACTTTTTTATGAACGGTATTTCTGATTTTTTTTTTCGATACTTTGATGCTTCGCTGATTTTGTGGAACGGAGAGGCGGTATGACATTATATCGACGATTAAAATTTATAGTTCAGTGTTTTATGACTTGGAAAGTTTTTGACGTTAGAAATATTATTCTCTCGGATTGCACTATGAAGTTTTTATTACGTAAGAAAAAAGATAGTAAATTAATACCTTTTATTCTAATTTTTACACGTAATAAATATATATATACATCATGCAATAGATATGATCAAAGCTCAAATATTTGAAAATATTTTAAAACTTATATGTAAAATTTAATTTTTTAAAAATGTGCATGTTGAGAAAAATTTTAAATTCAAATATTATAAGTTTATAGATTTAAAAATTTCAGTATTAATAAAAATACAAATCTAAAACATTTTTTGCTGAGAAATTTATTGAAACAATGTGAAAATTTTAGAAAAATTTTTTCTATAATTATAATAGGAAAAGTTATTTGGATAAATATATTTCTTCAAAGAACTAATAATATATTAAGTAATAATGTTTTAAGAAAGTAATATATGTACAGAAAAAAAAATCAACAAATTATTTATATTATTGAATATTAATTAAATATTTATATTTTAAATACAATTTCTGAATATTTAATAATTTTTTTGATTTTATAACATAATGATTTTTAAAAAATTTTTTAATTTTCCAGTCAATTTAACTAGAAAACTTAAAAACTTCCTTTTTTGTCTATTTTAAAATTATTAAAAAAATAATTTTATTTCAATATTTTGAATTCAGAATTAATTAAAAATATTTTTTAAGAATTTATAAATTATATTTTGCTATTTATAAGAAATAATTTAATATTATATTTATTATAGTTTTAGTAATCCTTGCGTATAAAGGTAAAAAAATAATCGAAATAAATGTTTCAAAAAAACATATAATAAATATAATATGTATGAATTTTAAATTAAAAACTTTTATATATAATTACTTTAAAATATAAAAAATATATAAAATTTAAAAATTATTTTGGCATCATATTTATAATACATATTATTCATTTATATATACAAAATTTTATTATAATCGAGTAAATAATTATATGTACTCTAAGAATTGTTTTTAATAAAAAATTCAATGCGTATGTTTATAAAGAGAATAATGTTATTATAAATAATTTTAAATATTTGGAATTAGCAAAATGTTAAATGATGTTCAAATAAATAAAATTATTGATAATTCGAAGAAAATATGTTTGGTAATATAGCACAATTATTCATATAGAAAACTCGACTCTTATAATTAAAATCCCCCCATGAGGTCGTATGTTTTTTGGTAGTATCACCTGCCAATAAGTTTTACTTCTCGTATCCACTTTCTTCCACTTGATTTCATTACTTAGATGCTTCGGTTACTTCTACTAATTCTTAGAATTGACTGTTTCATCGAGTTTAGCAACTGATAATGAATCACGCCTACCAAGTCTCATCAAAGCGCTCTACGTTTTTTCATCGTTAATATTGAGTTCTGCCGTTGATGCGATAACTTTATTCTAGTGTATTCATAATGTTTTCGATGAGATGATACATCATCGTTTTTCATCGCCAGTCACGATTATAAGCAGAAAAATTATACTATAAGATTTTTAATATCATTTATGATATAAAAGTGATTAAAAATCGTTGATTCGATTAGTTCGAGTTATCCAACAACTTAATACTGCATTTGACAATACATTCTTGCAATAGCTTATTCGAATTTATTTTCTGTAATTTTTTTCGGTATATTTTTGAGCTAATAATGACAATTCATATTCTCTAAACTTTTTATACTTTATAATTTCTTATTATATGCATTTTAAGGAGTTTTTATTATATAAGAATATATTTTTAGATCCTCGAAACTATTCTTTGTAATACTTACGAAACGACATTATTATGACTTTATAAAACTCTTTGATAGAAAGAGCTAATATATATTAAAAGATTTAAATTTAAATTAAGTTTACTTAAATTGTGTATACTCTGAATTAATTTTTCAAATAAAATATTTTCTGAATTATTTTTGTCAACATTTTAAAATCGATATTATAATCAATTCTATGATTTTGTAAAATATTTGTTATTATTTTGCAATTTTAAACGAATATACTCGAATTTTTTAATTATAAGTGTATTTTAATTACAATAATATAATAGGTTAATATAAAATTTATTTATTGATTTATAAAAATAATATTTACGATCATTTTGCAAAAATTACATAAGTTTAAAATTTTAATTATTCTTTTAAATATAAAAATTTTAACTATATTATAATTGTTATAAATAATGAAATAATTATATTATACATGAAATTTTATAACGTTAGATATTATCTACGTCACTTAATTTTGTACTTGCACATATAGTCTTTTATATTTATATTATACATCTTGTGAGGATAATATAATAATCACATTAGTAATTATCAAAATATAATATGTTTCAAATTGACTATTGTGTAAGGATCCCAGATATTCAGATTGAACCATTTTCTATGAACCTTTTGGGAGAACTTAATCGATGCAAAGAAGAATTCTCAATTTATTCGATCAGCTTCGATTACTTACGTCTACCTATTGTTACCAACAGCGCTATTAAAACCTTGGGATTTATTCACAAAGGCACCGCGAATCTCGATCATTTATTAACACCGCGTAAGGGAACAATACGAAAAACTAATTAAAATAAAAACGTTGTAGATAAAAAAATTCATCGATAAGTATTTAATAATAAAATTAGGTATCAATAAATTTTATGTATCTCATTCTTAACGTAAAAGCAATCGTTTTTCATAATGAAGAAAAGATTTCTTCTACTTATTCGCAATTATTATTAATGTATAATATCAAAATTTTTTTAATGTATCGGAACAAATAAAAGTACTAAATTTTAAAGTTTTATCTGAAAATATTATAAATCGAACAGGTATTTACGTAATATCAAAAGGACCCGCATATTACGATGACTAATAAATTTATAATAACCCACATGCAGATTTCAGGATCATTTGTCATTGAATATTTCCTACGTTGTTTGTATCTTATAGTGATTTACGTGCGAAATCATATTTTTCAATTGCTTAGAAACTGTAGAAACTTAATGCAATTACCATTAAGATACAATCTTATAATAACGAAGAGTATCTTTGTATGGAGACAATAATTCAATAGTTTCTCGTATATTTCGAATATATTTAAAAATTCCAGATTAATGGATGAAAGAAATACAAGATAAGGTAACGATCCAAGCCTTGGTCCGATTTTTCAAATGAAACGAATGGGCGCGATAGTAAAAATTCACTTTCTACCGCTATCTCCGAGTTTTCCTTTAAAGTACAATGCCGACATACGCGGATAAAAAATAAGTCAGTTTAATCGGTAGCGATAACCGAGAAATGTACTTGGAAATATGTAAGAGCGGTATAGTTTTGGTCTCAGCGCTTTGAAAGGCATTGGCTTAATTAGAATAACTGGTAAAACGGTTGACTCGTTGGCTCCCTTTGGTCTCCTTTTTACGGGAGAATGAAACTCGCGCGTAATTTCGCGGGCACTTACCGCAATGGCACTTGCGAACGAGCAGAAGGGAGATCATAAGGGAAAAAATAAAGGAAAAAGAAGAGAAAAAAGATCGGACGCGAGCAATAAGCTCGTGAAGGCTCGTAATTTTACAGTTGAATAAAGGGAGGCAGCGGCAGAGGAGAGCAGGTCGAATATATCCCTTCGCGCGTATCGTCGAGCCCAAGTCCGCCGTGGGCAAAAAGCGGAAGCAGATGAGGCGCGGAGAGAAAAAGTCGAGGCGGTCAGCTTATGCACGCGAGCAGACGTGAACGAGTAGTATAAGAGGATGCGCGGAGGTTACCGAGTCAGCGCCAATCCCTCGCTTGCTGCCGGCCTTTTGAGTGATTTATGAACAGCCGCCAAGAGAAGAGCTTGGGCCACTTGACCTATTCGCCTCGTTAGAAAGGATAATGTATTCATGAGGGCCGCTCGACCTCGGCGCGCTCGGATTTTTGGTTCCGCGACGCCTTAATATCGCTTTTTGTATAGATGTATACCTTTCGAAGTGAGAGCCATCAATTTTCACCGTAACAAAACTACTTTTTAATAAGCTTTTTTCAGACCCGATTCCTTCATTGCTTTCGAGAATTACGAGCCTCGCGAGGGCTTGCACGAGGTGCACGTGTGAAAGCCACCTAATTTTATTGTTTGGAGAAAATTAGAAATGTATGAAGTTCATCAGGCGTAGGAGCGTATAGCTCGTAAATTTTTTCGGCATTTTCATTTTCTTTATTCTTTTATTATATTCCGCAGAATTTTCATTGCTTCGTAACTACTTAAATTGTACAACGAATATTTACGATTCTTGTACTTCGTTTCTTTGCGAACCTCTTCTCGATATCTACATTTTTTGGCACCATCTACATCAATTAAGATTGTTGCGATGTGGAAAAATTTTTACGTCGAAAGGTATAAATCATTTATAGATATTTTAATCCATGTTAAAACTGTGATCATTAGCTCGAAATATTTTACCTTCTATAATTTATTTGTGTTACTTTTAAAATATATCCGAAGCGATAATGAAAATACGTTTTATATTTGTAAAAATGGAAAATTTCATTTTTTTTAAAACCAATTTCTATGTTTAACTTTTTCAGTGTATATGTAATTATTTTATTTTATTTTTCAACGAATAAATACATATAAAATATTCTCGTTACAGTGCAGTATTTATAATGAATTTGTAAAAAATAAAGTATAAGTCATGAGAATGTAAACTAACATGACTACTGGATAAATTATAGAATAGATGGAATATATATAATTCGTATCATTTGAGTCCAATGTTTTAAATACTAAATTTTGTAGTGATCTTACTTTACAAATATATTGACTAATAAATTTAATACTGTCGTTAGATGTTTTGCTTATGTACGAGAGTATTCAACATCGTGAAAGTTTGATGCCTTCTTTTAAAAATTCTTTTATTAAAGTTGAAGTTTTGCTTTCGCATTTGATAATATTTATAGGTAAATATTTAAATACATTTTATATACATAAACAAAATTTTTAACAATTTAGTTTTGACAGAAATATTATTAATTCGAAGTAAAAAAAAAATAAAAAAAGTAGATTTTCAAATATTTATTTTTATTGTAAACGATTCGATGAAATTATCTATATTTTTTATTTTTTAACAAAAACTTATAACCAGACAAATATTTCCCTTGAGAGTTTTAAGTCATAAAAAAAATGTACGCAAAATTATAAAATTAATTAAATTTTTAAAACAACTTATTTATTGAAATAATATAAAAAATAATTAATATATACTTAAAGAATTAAAAATATGAAATATAGATCTATTTTATCCAAATTGCAAGAAATGCATTAGCTCTTAAAGTATCAGAAATAATGATACAAGGTATATGCGCGTCTGGTCATCTTGGGATTACGATAAAAGCAAGTTTTTGGTTGAAGTGGCTCGTCGAGCAGTCTCTTCAAGCGATACGTTCTACATCGAGTAGAAGGTGAATGTATTTTACCTAGTCAAAGCTTATGCTTAACGCAAGTGGCCATTTAAGTGTTTATTCAAACGGTGAGCATACTAACCGAAATTCAAAACAAAACAATCCTATGTTATAATGTTAATGCTAGTTGTTGAATAAGTAAACATTTGCTTAATGTATCGCATACTTTGTCAACCTTTTAGTTATATTGATACGAATAAAGATAATTAATTAAAGTATATCGTAATCTTATGTATGTAAAATATTTCCTTTTAGTAAACAATTCTAAAATAGAAATGTAAATGAACGTACAAATAGAGAAATTATAATTTTAGTATAATGTAAAGTAGCAAAGTTAATAACTGAAAACACTAAGGCTATAAAATGATAAGAATAATTAATAATATCTGAACAGTTCAAGCCTAGTTGTAGACACGATATTAAGTGCGAACACGATGCATCGACGGTGCGTAACCAAATGTACAAAATTACACTTAACTACAGGGTTTCTGTGCCACACCGCAACAATTACTGTCACTTGTCACGTAAAATTGTTCTTGAGTTTTCCAACGACTTCTCAATTACTTTAAACTTTATTAACTATATATATATATGTAATTTACTTAGGTTATTTTACTTTTATTATTGATGTAAATAATTTTATATTTTTTACTTTAAAGTGCGATCATCATTTTCCTTTAATAATACACTGAAAGAACAAAGAGGAATACTCTTGTTATATTAATTTAATCTTACGAATTTAAATATCTGTATGATTTATTTTTTTCGAATTATTAGAATAAACATATCTTCTTTGAGTGAAAAATCAGCAAGTTTTCTTTATTTGTATATTATATTATAATTTCTAGTAAAATTTTATAATTCTAGTTTTACTTCCTTTCATAAAATACGATTAGGGGGTCACTTATATAAGAATTGCTACTTTATCGTATTTAACGACTTATATAGAGTACTTGATCATAGCCTAAATTTTAAACCCAGTTTAATATCTTCTCATTTTATCTTTCTTTACTTTAAGCTCTTTGATTTTCTCCTTCACGCTAAAGTTATATAAATACTTCTCTTTTTTTCATTTTAATAACTTTTCCCGATTATATTAATTTACATAAGTTTATAAACAGTCCAGTAAAATATAATTCTTCTATTTCTTTAATATATAAAACCCCACCTTTTTTAATTTTCTCGAAATTGAATTTTATTTACTCTAGTTATTCTTTTTTTGTTAAAAAATTTTACATTTTTTATTTTACATATACATAAAGTACTACCACTAATAAATGCTAATATATAAATCGTAAATTTTATTTAACGCATTTTAAGTAAAAGCTTTTTTAAATTTTCTGATTTATTATATTTTTAGAATTATTATCATATTATGAACCAAATAATTCATACGTTTTTTACTTACAAATTTAATCTTAAATTCTATTTTGGCACGTTAATTTATCAGCTTAATTTTTAACGAATGATATAACTTTCTCAAATTCTAGTTAAATAAATAAAATATATTTCTTATCTGTATGTATCATATGAATATTTAAAAATAGTATCGATATATTTTCTTTAAAATTTAAAATGAAAATGATAAGTGTTTTCGGTACAAAAG
Source organism: Dolichoris vasculosae (assembly GCA_018907195.1). Classification (NCBI taxonomy): domain Eukaryota; kingdom Metazoa; phylum Arthropoda; class Insecta; order Hymenoptera; family Agaonidae; genus Dolichoris; species Dolichoris vasculosae. The sequence goes on along the minus strand of JACCHY010000039.1, from coordinate 502,609 downwards.
TGAGATGAAACATGTATTAGCTGCTCTGAGATCTAGTGATAATAGTCCATTATGAAATAAATGAATAAGGGTCACGAACTAAAAAACTATAAAATTGTTCTAGCAAATTATATCGGTTAACGGCATAAAATACGAGAACTATTCATTTATTCATAATCGTTCGTTATTTAGTTTAGATTATGAATATGATTTTAATTACATATTATATTGTTTTACGAAAACTTCATTTATCAATATTTAAATTGAATATCATTATATTGGATAGAAAATATGTTTTATAAATTTTAATTCCACGTTATATTTGTCTAATTTATTTTATCTAATTAAACAGAATTTAAATTAATTTAATTCGAATATAGTAAACTGTTTGTAGTATAAAAGTGTTGCATTTCTCTGTGATGCAATTATAAAAATATTTGTGTTAGAAAAATATTTATATTCTTTGGATATTCGCTTTAATTTATTGCAATGCCATTTCAAACGTAAAATAACAAGTCTTCATTCGATGTATAGTAACGAGGTACCTAATACCATTGTTAAATATGCATGTTTTATAGCATCTATTATGTTCCTATTAAATATTTTATTATGAGTTTTTACCTGACATAAAAAGAGTAGTTTATTTGATTACTATGTATACACACATTTATTTATTTGTAATTTAAAACCAACTGCATCAATTTTGATGTGTCGAATATCAATTGATTCATCTTAGTCACATAAGTGATACAGACAGTATGGCCAACGTTGAATATAGTTTAAGTGGTTATATATTTTTTCGAATATATATTTTTATATTTTTTTACTTATTTTGTATTACTATACATTTTTTTAAAATAACGATTATTTATCTTTATACGCAGTTTTATCATATAACATAAGAATCACAGATATATTTTTGTAACAATCTATAAAAACATTTAATTTACACACAATATATATTTTTTTATAACATGTATCATGTATAATTTTCATTTTTGTCTAGGTATTTATATGTAAAAAGAAAATGTATTCCTTTTTTCTTTTAGAAAAATTTTCCCTATAAAATTATATTTACCTAATTTTTTATTTACACATTTGGAATAATAAAAATCTTTAATAAATTATACTTTATTATTATTTTTGTTGTTGTTTTTATTTTAATTTATCAAAATTTCCAATACCTGAAAAGTTATATTCATATAAGTAACATTCATTTAATGTTACAATATTTAAAAATATGTCGGTGCAAATTATTTTTAAATGCAAACCGAAACTGGTTTCTTATAAGTGATTTAAAAGCTATATTAATTTATTTGCATACAAATCATCTTTGTTTCATTTTTAATTTTTATATTAAAATTGAATAATAATAAAAGAACTTACAAAATTTATATTTTTATTATTTATTTAATCAAAGTTATACTTTTAAGAACTTATGAATAAACATTGAAATTTAATTAAAAGATATATTTCTCCAATTTGTAGTAATTTTTGTTATTATCGAATAATGATTTGAATAATAACAAAAAGAGTTGTCAATGTAAAAAAATAATTATCGACATTATTTGAATAATATTCTAATTAATATATATTTGATTGGATACGTTCTATTAATTTTATTCATTTATAATATAATATTCCCAATGTCGCGAATATAAATTCATATTTATGTACAAAGTTTTTTCAATTTTTAAACATTTAAATGGCATAGAAACGCTAAAAAATAAAATAAATTGAATCTTTAAAAACAAATTTTAAATTATCATAATTATAATTTTATTATCCGTAAAACAATAACTTGAACCATATAAATTTCATCACCGCTATTGTATAAAAAACATATTCTTTTAATTGAATATATAATGTTATACAACATAAACATGATATAATACAATATTGTATAACAGTATTCATTATAAATATTTATAGAAATTGGAGAATTACTTATTACTAAATCAGCTTCAGATTAATCCATAATTATTACCGATCTTTTTATTTTAACATTTCACTTTATCGTATTTAATGGTTGATTTAATTTTCAGAATTTTGACGGGATAATTTCTTATTAAAAAATGAATAGCTATAATCCATGACGGAATTAATGCCAACGGTTAGTATTTAAAAGATTTATCTTCTCTTTTGGTCTCTTTTTCTCAAAATATCCGATAAATCGATCTCGAATCATATATATTTTTCTATTTAATCAGAATTTTTTAAAAACTTTGAAAAAACTATTACTAAACTAAATAATGATTTAAAATTGTATCGGAATATATTTACGAGTGTAAATAAATTTTCCTTAAACATTTGTAATTTCATTTTACATCGTAAATATAAAAATATAGTGTGGTCTAAATGAAACAACTATCGTCGCTCGTTAACGATTGGACAAAAGAGCACAGTGAAGATGTAATTCACGAATTTTAAAACGTTTAAATTTAATTTAATTATACTCCATTCAGTTTTCTTTTCTTACGAATCGAATAAAAAAGTTATGGCGAATGAAATTTTCTTCGTAAGCCACGTTAAAACGCATCATTCGAATGGTCATATCAAGCTCGGTAAAATTACGGTATTATACTTCAACGCATTATATATTCGTTCAACGGCATTATAAGAATTCACGCGCGGTCAAGGCACGACGGTGCCGATATAGATTTCCCAAAGAAAAAATGAGGCTTTGAGCGAGTTCGGCAAGAGGTCCGGGAATCAGGGGGCTAAATCACTCGCCGTAAATTTAAGCGAGGCAAGAAGTTGGAAGCGTTGGAACAAAAAACGGTGGATAAAGGAAAAAGGAAGGAAAGTGGGGGAGGCCGAGGGAAAAAAGCGAGCGGCGAAGCGGCGAAGCATGAGATGCCACGAGCGCGTGTCTCCGCACGCTTCGCTACTTGCCGCTTTCCAAGACAAACGACGCGAAGGAACATTCCGAGTGGAAGAGATTAGTCCAGGATGACGGACGGCAGGCGAACGAATTTCGCCCCGCGACTCGCGGACACTCCACGACCTCTGGAATGTCAATTTTTCCTCTCGTTTCACTTTTCTCGTTCTCGCTCTACTTTCGCGCTTCGATTGGCCTTTCTTTTTCCTCTCTTTTTTTTTCTTTTGTTTTTCATAAAGATTCGTGTGCCGCTTCACATGCTTTACTTCCCCGCGGCGAACGATATCTTTCGGGCGGAGACGCTGTTTTATCTTCGTTGGTTCCTTTGCCGCGCGCTTACCGATCGATTTGTCTTCGTTTTTTGCAATAAAAGTGCGCGAAAGCTGCTTTCTCCAATATGCGTCGCCAAAGAAGTTCTTATATCACTGGGAAAGAACGCTTTTTTAACAAAATTATTCCTCTTCTCGGTAGGTAAAGTCTTTCCATTTTTTATACGTCTACGATGTCCGCGCGTCGAAAAAAGACGTATTCTTTTTTTGCATGATTCGCTTACGACGGAGGGTTCGACTTTCGAAATATGACTTGTAATTTGTTTTCGTTGACGACGTGCCCGCGATTCGATACCGGCCGAGTAATCCGTTATAGGATTTTTTACAATTACACTTATAAATAAGTATTGGTAGCGTACAGAATACTTTATAAAATATTTTAAAAATATAATTTTATCAAATTAATTTTTAACTTTTATCGTCCGTAACAATTACGATTCTGCAAAAAAATTTAATTGCGAAGGAAAGAACGATTTGTCTTGGAAATGATATCGAGTTCCTTCTCGCACGTACCTTGCAATCGTCAACATTAATAAACTTCTTCCACAGTCGAAAGCATTCAGTGAATGCAAAGCAAACTTTCTCTCTTTCAATATACTTCCGACGAGCCGACAGCCTTATTTATCGTACCGTACAAGTTCATTTACAACAATGAATGTTTGCAAAATCATAAATTGCTCCGAGTCGATTGCAATAAAGTGGTGCGGTCGAGCGCGAAAATTCAAACAAGCGCAAACCGCGGCGTTTCGCCCCTCGCGGATGCCCCGGGCTGCGTCTCGATCGCGGGTTCCTGCGAACGCGAGGGCCGAGAGCCCGAGAGCGACGTCCTCGCGCGTGACTGCGCGTATTTGTACAACGCGATTTGGAGTCGATCCCTCGCTGCGGGGAAACTCCGTCCGAGTTCGCGGTTTTGCTAACGAACGGGTGGAGGATGGCGCGAGGGTGAATTGATCGATAGTTCGCATCTTTCGTTATTGGTGCCTTTCTTCGACCGAAGTCACGGGAGGCTGGACTAGCTCCTTTTATCGGGAGCGTAAGGTGCGCCTCCAAAGGGAAATAGATTTATTTTTCCCCTATTTCACAGCCACAATAACACAAACCTGGTGCAGGATTTTCTTCTTTACCAAAACTCACACCTGGGAGCTTCGCATGTATGTAATAATGTATAAGCTCTAAATCGAAAATTTATCGCGACGGTTGAATAAATAAGGATAGTCGTAATTCTCTATCCGTTTATTCGGAGATTAAATGTTGAAACGTTAAAAAAAGTGATCCCTGTGAAGCCAACGCGCATTGTAGACTCGAAGATGTAAGAGGACCGGAGTGGGGGACGATACCTTGGTATTTATCTTTAAATCAAATAAATGCATAAATGTAAGCGATAAAATATTTTAAACGCGTTATTTTTATAATGGGTTTTAAGTATTTATATTCAATATTATATATCACCGCTCTTAAATCATTGCTTAGCATCGGTCAAGCATCAGAGGGGAGAACCTTCCGTTTATTTCGGTAATACGCTTCGTCACGCGATTCGATAAAGCGGCGCAACTTGTTCATTGGCTGAACAACTTGATTACAATCTCGATTACGATCTCGATTACGATCGTCTACGAGAATTAAAAAAAAACGCTTATTCGGGTGAAATTCGCTAACGGTATTGATGAGCCTAAACGAGCGTGAAATCGTGAAATTATACTAATGCGTAAATAGTTGATCGTAACCGTCGCAAACTTTCGAAGGATTTCGAAAGATTTGAAACCCGTCCGTGTCGAGGTGTTCGCATCGCATCCGTAGTCACCTTGGTGGGCTTCCGAGTGAACCGTCCTCATCGAGAGTTAGCGCGAAGGTTTCCGGGTCTCTATGTCCGTGACAAAGCCGACCGGAGTCGATTAAGGTTGCGCGTGCGTTGGGGGTAAAAGGTCGGCGTGCCGCGGGGGTTGCCGGGTCTCACCCTCGTGCGCTCACGCGTGAAAGCTAACGGTGGCGTGCGTTACGGGTTTTTGTGCCGGATCGCGGACCCACGATTTTATGCTTCGCGCACTTCTTTGTGACCGAGCGCAGCGTCTCCTCGACGACTTGGATCCATCGGTGCAAATTATATTGGCCCGGACGTGTTCCGACTAACCGCGGTGATTCCGTTTCTTTCTCGGTACTTCGCGGGTATTTGTATGCTAATGTTGCTTGGGCTTGAAGAAAAAACAGAGGGAACGCCTTTTGGAGAAGAGCGGACGGCTTTCTTTCTTTTCTGTTCTATTGTCAAAATATGATTCGGAGTAGGTTCGCACGTTGAACAAACTCCAAAGACGGAAGGTGAATACTTTGATACAAAATTATACCAATCGCTGGGACCATAATTTTATATTTGGACTGCATTGAATTAGATTTTTTAATTCATGTTTTACCACTCGGATTTAATGAATAAATAAGAAATTTAAATAATATGCCGTTAGTTAATAAGTTTAGAATGTACTGAATGATAAGAAATCGATCGAGCTACTTTCAATTTTAATTGTAATTGTTTTGTTACAACTTTTCATTTTTTAAACTTTTAGATCGATTTACTCGTATCATTTTTTTTATACTTTTGCAGATTATAATTTATTCTACATCGATAAAACTCTTGTTTATATCTCAATATTTTTTGATAGATATTTTGTGCATAAAAATAATCTGTATGAATTAAAATAATTTGAATCGCTAAATTACACATTTTATATTCCAAATTCTAATATATAATTTAATACATTTATTTTACTTATTATTTATAATTCTGCGAGTATATAGAACTCTAATTTATTTTAATAACATTTGAAGAAAAATAATTAATAACGATAAATCCCAAAATAGGAACTAAAACATTTTTTTTAAACAAAAAAGATTAATATTGCATTAGAAAATTATCGAATATTAATCGAAATGATCTCGTTTTAACCTAATTTAAATTAATTTAGTTTAAAAAATTAATATATGGTTCGTAATGTATATTATTATGCGTAAAAAATGATAAAAACTGTTCAAATTATGGTATACAGTATGATTTTGTGGTGTAGCTTTAAAAGTATTACTGCCGCAATTGCAAATGAGTAAGTTGAACCATTGTTCTGCCTAAAAAAGATTTTATTTCGTTGTACGTAATCATTTTTTTCTTATTCGATCATTTAAAAGATCCAATAAAAACTATGGTTCTCTGCAGTTATTGTTCTGTCTTTTGTATGAGACAATGGCCATAACCTTTTTAGCTGAAGGAGATATTTTCGCTTTTTTATGGACCTTACCGTCTTCGAACCACTGATCCGACGTTTATTTTCTTTCGGATTAATAAAGATGAATATATATTTTGTCAATTACTGTGAATGATACAATAATTTATTTACTTAGACTTTTTGTAGTAGCTTTAAACTGTGTCTAGACAACGTCGTACTTTTATATTTTCCATTAATTCGAGTAAAGGCGGCATTATCTTATACAGAATTGATGATAAAATATAAACCATTACATTGACATTTATTTAAAAAGGTTTGTACTTTCATTTTTAGATTATAGTCCTTTAACCCTTTTTAACCGTATTACGGAATTTTGCTCATTTATAAAGTACTCATTTGAATAGGGTTATACAGGAGCAATAGCATCATTTATGCTCGTTCAGCCATATCGAAAATCACTAAACGGCTAATAAATCATTCGGATCGAAGATGCAGACTCATCGTATTTATCAAGTATGGCTTTAGGTTTGAATATTATGTTTTCTTTTTAAAACTAATGTTTAATCAATATATGGAACTCATTTTTATCAATTTTTAGCGATAAATGTCCATCGATCCGAACGAATGTCACTACTAGTTCGACTAATCAATCTATATCAATTTTGATACGTATGCCTTTGAGCCATGCTGGATATAAATACGCTAACAACATTCGTTTGGCATTCAAAATTTTTTTTAAATTTATCTTAAACCCTCATATTTTTTAGCATTGTAAATATATAAAATAACTTTTAAAAATGAAAAATAATTTTTTTATCAATATAAGTCTACATTTACTAATAATATCACTTCACTTTTGCAGGATAAAAGTGAAGAATAACTTATCATAGTAGTTATATTTTTCTTTAAAATTAGCTTTTATATATACATTGTAAAATTTATATAAAATATATGTTATATGTTTTAATGAAATATACTGCAGTTGCATTTTGTAGAACAATTGATTTTAAAAACGTTTATCACCAACTTAAATCCACTTTATTTCTTCTAAGATTTAATGTTTTTAGAATCAATTTATTAATTTAAAATAGTCACACTTTTTTATGATATTCAGAAATATTATTAATAAATGCGTTAAAATAAAAAAATTATTTTATTAAACTTTTGTTATGTTTATCGAAACAGAAAATTGTCCACCCGTCAAAATGAAATTGAGCGAAGCTTTGTGTTCTCAAACGTTAAACGCTTAAAAGTTATAGAAATTTAACGATCAATGTCCCCAGGAAAAAGGAATCGCCCCGGGCGACGATCGAGATCGCCATCGTAATACTATTCGCGCTTCGGTTCAGAAGCAATGACAAAACGAAACGTAGCAGCTCGCAAAGTCTATCCTCGGCTTTAATCTTGTTCGTCGGTGATAATTGCTTTTTAATCACGAGGCGCAATCGACTAAACCACGTTGAAGCGCGTAACTTAGTTAGCGGCTGCGAAACCGGATGAACCGCTCTATAACGGCCACTGGCCAATACAACGGCGCAAATTGCTTGACCTGTGTATTTGATAAATGGGAGACCAAAAGAATATGCGTCGTAAAAAATATTCACACGGAACTCAGACCAAGTTGGTTAAGGTACTCGAAGATTTATTTTCTAGCGGTCTAGTGAATCTCAGCGTTCCTGCCAATTGTAGCAGATTTTTATGGATTTTTCAAGAAAAAATGAAATGGATTTTATAATGCGTGCTCGTAAGAATGGAATTCGATGAAATCAATTTTATATTTTTTACCGTAAAAGGAATTTATACGAATACTCCCGTAATTTTTTTTACTTCGCATCGTATCGAGTGTTGCAATCGTATCTTATTCCACTGATATTTTTTCGTGAGTATTATGCACTTTATTCGGTACAGTTATAATTATTAGTTTATCGATAAAGATATAAAATAGAAAAATATCAGAATTATACACCTATTTGTATTGATTAAAGCTAGCTAATGAACTAATATAAAATATCACGTGATATTATTATATTTAAGATTATTTATTCAGAAAATGCACAGTTTTTCTTGAGCTCGATATTATTACCGTTAATAAACAAATATGTATTAAGTAAATTTCTTTTAAATATAAAAATTATCTTATTTATTTAATAGCATGTTTTAATATTATAATTATTTAACTCTTAATTTATAATTTTTTTTTACCTTTTAATAACTTTCGCGTTATAGTTTTCACGCGTTACTTGAAAAATAATAAAATCGAGCAAATATAATCGCAAAATATTCGATATAAATATAAATAATAAAGTTGGGTAATTTACTTTCAAAAATTTCAAAAATGTTATAAAATTAATTTTAATTCCTGATATCGTAAAAATATTCTAAAGGTTCTCTATATCTAGAATCTCTAGAAGTTATTAATCGTATAAAATTCACTATAAAAATTATATATTATATGTATCGTCAGTTAATTTTTAATTTAATTTAATTGCTTGAAATATAAGTAAATAAAAATGAATAAAAATGTATTTGTCATTCAAGAACATTTTTCCAATTAAAATACAATTTTTTAGTTAAAGAACGACTTCAAACCTGTGTCTTTAAAGATACAATTAAAATGAACAAAGTATAATTTTTTTTACTAAAGTTATAAATTAGCGTTATAAGTCTAATAAAACTAATACAAAATCTAAAACTCAAAATACCAAATTCTCAAAATTAATATAAAAATATAAATACTTGAGAAAACCGCGATCGGTAAATACAAAGTCGGTACGTCTAAAAATTTATCTTCTAATAAATTAGACGTAATTACGAGTGCATTAACATAAATACGAATAAAGCTATGGAATTTATAATTTTCGATGACATAGTTTACGTATATTATTTTGGAGTGTTCTCGAATGAAAACACGTTTTCGTAGTATCGTGCGTAAAAACCGGTAAAATAATCTAGGATAACGCATACGCGATCCTTGGATTTACGACGGAGGTGCGCTGCTAAGAGAGATAGAGAGTAAAAAGAAGGATACCCCCAACTGGGCTAAGAATAATCGTATTCCCGAAAAGTCCCAACTCGAGGGAACTCGCACTTCCAGGTCTATGAAATCAAACCGGGTCGCCCAGTTTGCGGTATCGTCCTCTCGACGGGTGCGCACTTTTACGAGAGACTAGGAAGGTTCGGACACATTGACCTACACTAGTGGATGACGAAACATTTGAAATTGAAATTTTTCGAAGAAGGGGCGTGATCGGATGTGCCGCGTGCGTTAGAATCGCAACGAGTTTTGGATAATAAAGTGGATTTCGAGAAATCCTTTGGGCACAATTTGCATGAGGAAAGGTTACATAATGGAACGGTGATCTTTTAATTACAATGGCTCATGTCCTAATTTATGTATCAACATTGCGATGATATATTATATAGTTTCTTCAACAACGACTTCATTTGCATTTCTTCTTTTTTACAGCACGAGAACAAAAACTGCTGAAAATATTAACAATCCTTTGTTACGATATTACTAAACTTATACCGTTTGCATAAAGTTGGCAGAGGTTTAGAACAACAAATGGATAAAATATTTTACCCAGTTTAACGTTTGCAAGTATTTTTTATCTTTTTTGTTTAATATTTTACATTATTAAAATAACTGTTCCATATTATATAAAAAATCAATAATGCTTCTTTGGTAATATATGGAAGATATCGAAAGATCATAATCGAAAGTTCTTAATGAAAAAATCGCAAAGGCGTTTGGCGATAGATTCGGTGGAGCGAAACTCGTTCCAAATCAAACTTTCGAGTTTTAAATTTCAATTATTTAAATAATTTCATTATTTAAACGGTCAGAGCGAACGAGTAATACCAAACTTCGTTCGGTACCTCAAATCAAGCCACTAACATCGTTAAGATAACAACGTGAAAGAAGCGAATGTTCGGTCTTGATTAATCCGCAAAGAGGGTAAGAAATTTTTCACGGAGAGAATCGAAACTCGTCGAGACTCGTCGAGAAAATTTCATAATATAGGCGACATCGCTCGAAGCGAAACGCTTTCAAAGTGTCGCAGTTCGATCGAAAACGAATCGGTGCTCGCTTCTCGACAAAGCGTAGCCTCGGCCATTTCTCAAGCGAGCGCTCGCGAAAAAGCGACTCGATTGAATTCTCGGCTGGCTCCGCACGTGCGACCCCTCGGCGACGCTCACCCCCGGGAGATCAAACGCGGGGGCTTAATTGCTCGATCTGACGGCGCCCGGAGGCCGAAAAGAGCCGACGCCCCCAAGGGCGAAGAGGGACAGAGTCTCATCACGCTCGAGGAGTCAAAGCCGCGTGATTCGCGCGTTGCCTCGAGGCCAACCGACGAATCCACTTATCCTGGAATTTTCCGCGAGGAGCTCGGCTCGGCTTTCCCGCATCCTCCGGATGCTCATCGAGGAGAGCCTTTGCGCCCGTCGATGCCGTCTGGGAGCTTAAACTTGCGATTCAAGGGAGTGCCTACCAGCCCGAGACCGCGGACTCGCCTTTCACGGTACATTTATCTCGGGAAATTATTTTGATGAATGTATCTTTGAGGCGGTCTCTGGAATTCCTTATCAGAAGTGCAAGCGGACCGGGAAACGCGGCTGGAGGATTTACAAAACGCCCATGAATAATAATTTTATGTTTATATCCTTGACTGAGTATTTTACGCGTGCTTTGTAATTTTTCAATTGATATAGCTTCCTTCGAGAATATAAATGTACTCGATGTCTGGGAACGAGGGTGTTCAAGTTCTTAAATAAATTTTGATATATAGAATACGGACGCATTTTCGAGATCTTGGAACAAAATAGTGATATTTATAGGATCGATAAAAAAAACAAGTTAAATTATTTTCACGAGATTGAATAATAAAGAAATTTTTGTTTTATTTTAAACGCTTGGTGTATCATTCATTCAAAATTTTTATAGATTTTATTACACCTTTATGGTATTTAGAACGTTATATTGTTCGAGAAGAAGCTTTAACATAGAATTTTTAAAAATCAATAAAACATGATATTCTTTAATTAAACAAATGATATAATACGATAAAATGATACAAAAGTAATTTTGAAGTGGGTACAAAATTAAATACATAACAAAGAATTTACATCATCAATTTATATTAAATTGTATCGAAAGGTTCGGATAACTAAATTTATCGATGTAGCGCTCTAGTGGTCATTGAGAGAACTACCATCAACAATCTTCACTTATGTTACATTTTACGTATATATGTGTGTTTAAGTGTATCTTGTATAGATTGTATACATATGCATATATATATATATATATTTATATAAATTAACTCTTTTTCTTTTGATAAAAGATCTTTAAATGAAAGGAAAAATAAGTAATGCGTTTATTGTATGACAAAGAAAAATTATTTTTATCCGTTGTTTATTGTTTACATTAAAATTGCTTTGTTTCTTTATAACAGATATATATAAAAACATTTTTTAGGTTATTTACAATAATAATGTTAATTTATGTGTATCTTATTACATTATTTATACATATATGAATATTTATAATTTTAACTTGATATGAAATTTTCAGTGAGATTATAAGTTTAGTTTGGCGTTAACTATTCAAATTTTTTTAATTAACTATTTAACCAAGTAGTTGTATTTTCTTATGAAATGTAAAATAAATTATAATTATACTTATTTAAAATCCAATATTTAATGATATTGAAATTCAATACAGTGCACTTTCGTAAGTTTTTATATCACTATTATTGTGACTTAAAGTCATTAATAAATAAATATTTCTTATAAAGTATAAATGATGATGGTATAACTAATGCAAATTTTGATTATCCTCATTATATAGTTACAATATACCTTATTCGTTAAACTAAACATAATTATATACACAAAGCCTTAACAAAATAATTTTCTATATTTTTAAATGTTAAGAAATTCATAGATTTATATTTGATTTTAATACAATATTTTACAATATTCTTAAACTCTGAATTAGAATTTTTTTCTTTTAAAGTTTTTTCTTTTCTGTAAAAGAAACCTGTGGTATATTATAAAATAATAAGTACAGGTGTTCCTCATGTTCACAATTAGATTCGCCTTTTACAAGTATGAACATATATATTCAATTGATTTCTCTGAATAATTACAAGTATGTACACACACACGCACACACACGTACATGATTAATTCTATAAAAGCTCTGCTGCGTATTTTTAAATGTCTTGAATTTGTTTATCAATGTATTACTTTTATTTCAACCAATTTATAAATTATAGATAAATAAAATAAGATCGTCATCGCGTTAAATTGCTATAACGCTAATATATATATATATATATATATATATATGTAGAGATACGCGTGACTTTATTACTCGAGCTATTTCGATAATCGCAAAATCATCTTCCGCAACAAAAGACTTCGTTATCCCGCATCCCAGCTACTCCTATTATCTACACCGCGGTAATAGTCGTGGCGTAAATACAAACACTGACAGTCTTGGATGTTCACAGGGAAAGCCAATTTCTATAAGCGCTTCCACAGAGCAAACGATTCTGCCCTCTTAAAGCGTGTAAATTCTAATGATCGTCAATTTTTTGGAAACGTGTGTGGAAAATGTGACTCAGGGATGATGCGAACAAAAATGTGCGAAACAGGGTACATCGAATGCTTTTACCGTCTGGTGCGTGAATACACTGATAGATCTTAAGAGAAGGACAACGAAGACCGGACAAAAGAGTTTTCCTATTTGATATTTATTTACAAATTTTATCCATCCAAAAAACTTTAAAAGTATTTATAATAGAGTACTTTTATTTATTTCAAAATAAAAATTATGTCAATTTTTCGATAAAATGAATTTGACTCTTCAAGCTTTATATTATATCATAAATATTATAACATAGATCATTCTTTTGTCAGAAATCTACATATTTTGCACAGATACAACGTTTTAAAATATTTGAAAAATTTTTTTATTTTTTTACATCTTGAAAACTATTTAAAATTAAATGTTTAAAATAAATACGTTGTAAAAATTAAAAATAAAGTATGAATCTTCGATATATAAAAACGAATGGCATCATGTTTTGTCGTTTATCTATAAAATTTCTTTTTATAAAATCTTACGATCTCGTTCAAAGATATCAATTTCTATATACATTTATTGTACAATCTAAAAAGGAAATAGATTCTTCGGGAAAAAATTTATAATTCCAACGAAAAGATAAATTTGATTTATTCGAACAGTGAATATTTTTAAAGGATATTAAAATAAATAAGGGATAACGCTTGGACACTTAAGATCTACGAAAGATCTTTGCAAAGTTGAAAAAGTAGAGGCTTCTCCCGCTTCCGTATCCAGCTCACATCTCAATTGGAAAGGTATCAGCGAGCGGCGGCGCAGCGTGATTTCCCGAATTCTCGCGTGATCGTCCGTCGGGCCAATTAAATTCGAGGCAAAGAAAATCGCCGCTACTCGCCGAGCGAGTCGAGTCACGCTCGTTTCGAGGCCTCCCACGGTCCTCTTCGAGTCCGTCAGTCCGGGCGCGAGGCACCAGACGTTAATTACGTCGGGGAAAGATTAACGAGAAGGTGCCCCGTGCGTGCCTGGATCACGATGATAATCGAGAGCGGAGCCTCGATCGCGAGGACGTCTCGAGATACCCCACGTCGAGACGTTGAGTCGGTGCCTTGGTCGACACGCGAGATTCCTCGGCGAAGATGTTTCCAGCAGGGCCAAGTCCGAAAACGCGGTTTTGCCTCGCCGTGGATCAATCTGAATGACCACGCGGGGAATAGATGTACGGCTGCTTTCTGTCCAAAGGAGTCTTGATTTATTTACAGGCTTAATAACTTCTTGCACCGTTTACCGTCTCGACATCGTGCAAAATAAAATGACGTTCGATGTATATATATATATATATATATATATATATATTACATATTTACGTCTCCTTTCGAGGAAATATCTTGTTTTTTATTTTAGATGGTTGGTTAAACTAAATGAAAAATCTGCCACGTGAAGTTACAATGTACAAAATTAAAACCTTGAAGAAAAATTATCAACGATATAAATAATAATGAACGTTACGTTTTTTACAGATCTTCCTGTAATACATTTTTTTAATCGTGTTCTTTTACTTTTTAAAATATATATATAATATAATGTTTACATAATCAAGGTGGTTTAATTTATAAATGGTTTTCTGATAGGTATGGGTGAACTTCCAAAATACTAAATAATTATTATCTTTTTTATCCTTTTATTTTAGAAGAACAGAGAGACAAGAAAATTGAGTGAATAAGTGTTGCATGAATTAAATAGATAAATTAAATTTTTATTCCTCTATTTTATTTACTACTTAATAAATAGCATACCATTAAAAATATATTATTGTTTTAGCTATAAAATGAATATTTTGATTTACCAAATGTATAATGTAAAATTTTTTAATCTTCGTACTAAAAAGAAAACTTTATAATACAAAGTGTTATATTGAGACATAAAAGGATTATTTTTTAAAAACTTAACGATTGGTACTCTTTGATCTTTTTGTTATCTTTTATCCGATTCAATATAATCGATTAAAATAACTACAGGCATACGAGATTTCATAGGTGTTAATTGAAAGTTGCATCTTTTTACAGATTATGACATCTGATATAATATAGTTGTGCTTCATCTT
The DNA here is from genome assembly GCA_018907195.1 of Dolichoris vasculosae. NCBI lineage: Eukaryota > Metazoa > Arthropoda > Insecta > Hymenoptera > Agaonidae > Dolichoris > Dolichoris vasculosae. The sequence goes on along the minus strand of JACCHY010000039.1, from coordinate 487,521 downwards.
ATACGTATTCCATTTAAGTTTATTTCTCAAGCAATGATTATCGATGGAAACATAATGAAAGATTATTGCCTCTAAGATATAGGAAAGTGAAGATTACGGAAGAAGTTAAAATACTCATGACCACAAATCATTTTTACGATGATTGTAAAATACTTTAACATTAACATCAGAAATAGACGAACGACTTAGTAACTTCAAAACTAATTTGTAAATTAAAAATCATAGAAAGTATTTATGCAAACAATAATTTTAATAGATATTGAAATGACCTGTAAGTAAATTCAAGTGAAATACAATTAAAATTCTTGAATTATTTCCTATAAACAAGGAGACTAATAATTATTTCCAACGTTAAAGGAGTCTCATAAATCTTTCTTTGAACGACATATATGGTGATAAATATATAATAAATTATTATTTTAACTTAAGGAAAAAGTATTCAATCGATAAAATGAGACATAAATTAATTATAAGTTGATAAACATAGTAATACAAAAAGGGAAAACTTATATAAATATATATATATATAGATAATTTGAATAGATTTTTCTAAATATGTGCTTACGACTAATACTAATTAATTTACTTTGTTTCTAACCAAGTATTTTTCTTATATTTAATAATATTTATTTTATATATTATATAATAATATATTTTATATATAGTGAAGATGTGCACTTGTATACAAATCAGTGAACTACATCCAAATAAGAAACACCTAATATGATCTAATCGATATCGTAACGATTACTTACTTTCTTCGTTTAAATTGAAAGTAAACTAAGTAGATCCTAGGAAAAACAAATAAAGCATGTGATTATTACAAATTATTAAACATAATTATAATATTATACTCTCGTATTTTTGAATTTTATTAATACGTTTATTATTCTTAAATCGATATCTTATACTTTAAATCAATACAATAGATCGTTAACCCGAAAAGAGCGATTTCCAAAAATTACTCGTTCATGGATTGATTAAAAAAATGAAGAATCGGTTATCGAATATAAAAACATAAGTATAACGTTAAAATACATTTACTTGGTACTTAAAAACTTTTTCATCAAAAGTTTTGGCTTTTCATCCTAAATTAACGATCAGGGTAACCCTGAGAGCAACACCTTTTTCATCCTCTATCCATTACAAATATTATCCAGTAAAAAAGAGCATTCTTAATAATATTTCACATCATCGATCAATGCCATTAATTACTTCACGCAGCCTTTATTTTACAGGCGATACACTCACGCCATTGTTGCATACGCGAAGCATCGGATGACGCCTCACTTTACGTCCGGAGTCCCGTACACACGATGACAAGTAAAAGTACAAGATCAAAGGGAAGTAAAAAAGTTCAGCTCCAACGCTTGCGACTCGCGACGAAGGTTAAACCCGAGTTGATAATTCACGCGCTCTGTCCGTGCGCTTTGTTTCAATAATCTCGTGGCTTGCCGAGGAGCTTCGCGCGTTAACGAGTTTCGTAATTGAAAAATAGTCGGCAGCGGTCCATTAAAAAGCGAGGGAAAAAAAGGGAAAGGGCGAGGACACGCGTCCGGAGCATAATGAAAGGTCGAGCGAACGGAATAATATCGCGCGATACCAAACGAGAGAAAGAAAGGAGCACGGCGGCGTAAAAGGTAAAATCAGGCCGACGCGAGTTGAAAAGGAGGACGAAAATACGAAAGAAGCGTGATTAATGTTACATGAGAACAACCGCGTGTATACAGGCCACAATGGACTATTTGTAAGATCCCTGCTTTTCTCCCTCTCTTTCTCTCTCAGGGGCCCGCCGACGCACACACGTGCTCGCCCGTATAATACACGCGAAAAGAGATGATTAATCGTCCCGCGGATGACGAGGTGTATATCGAGGCGGCCTCAACGGTGGGCCTCCTCCGATTCTTTGCGTGGTAATAGGCATTAGCACAAGCTGCCCACCGCGACGCCGGTCCCTAGCCGAGGGGGCCGCGATGACGAGGCTCATGCTCTTCTCCATGGGCGAACGCTCGATGCCTCTCCCTCTGCAACGGCTTCCTTCTTAATTTATTAATTTCCTGTTTCGGTTTCCCAGCTCACGAACGAGTTCCCGCTAGTGCCTGATTTGAACTTTGTTATGTCTCAATGTTACTAATAACTCCACTCTTATTCTCATCTATCAATTTCACCGCCAATTTTTTATTTTACTCGCTGCTCTTGAGCGTTTGAAGAATTTCCGAATACTTTAGGATATTAACGTTTTTATCCATTTAACATTTTTAATTAATTTATTCAATACCATGTAAAACAATTTATTCGGATTACGCATTCAAATTATTTTTAAATTAATTGCGATTAAAATAAAAACAAATATGCCATTTATGATGAATTTTTTAAAATATGTATATTATAATTTTCTTAAAACTTATAAATGAGAACGTATCTTTATTGAAAATATAAATTAATTAATTTATTATGTTAAACGTTTCTATTCAATACTGTATAAATATTTTTTAATAGTTTTATTGATCATGCAACGGTGTCAAAAAACTGATTCGGATTTTTAAAAAATGTTGTTTTTTATAATTTATAACTGTACTTGATTTTCTCTACCAATAAGTTTTTAGATCCGAATTCATTGATATTTTTTAATTTCGGATACCGCCGTTACTTATTATAAATCGTCATGCTAATATTATTCTCATTTTTACTTACGATGATTTGTCTACTATTGTAATTGATAAGAATAGTTGCTAAAGTTTTTTTCTGCCTCGTTCATTCTTTGATTTCTTCTGTATTTTTAGTATCTTATTATATAACATTCTGGCTGATCCATCTTGTAGTAATGTTAATTATTTTTAATGATATAAACTTTTTGATTTAAATTGCACGAGTACCAATTATTATACAGCTTCAATTAATTCATTAACTGAAATTCATTCTTCATAAATTCTTATAAATAAATATACAAATCAAGAAAGTTTGTAACAGAAATTATAACTTGCATTTTAATATCAAATGATTATTAGTCGTCGATTTTAATTTGTTTAATATATGTGTACCCGTCGATACTTTTAAAAATAATAACCTTGCCCCAAAATTCTAAAACAACAGTTTTAATAATTAAAAAATTTTAGTATCGTATGATACAAACTATAAAATGTCATTTAAACATAAATTTGAGCTATTTTCGTTATTTATATAATACATCGTAGATATCTAGATTTATCATTAAATTCGTCTGTTTATTACTTTGATCGCGTAATTCTATATAGTTAGTTAGATTATCTTATCGCAATTTATTGCATACTGGATCATTATGATTGATCGTTTCTCTGAGTAGTCAATTATCAGACCAAGCAAAAAATTACTACAGAACATGCAAATAGAATATCTTGTATTTATAGTACACCGACAAATACATTTTATTATAAATCCTTACCATACGTAAAAGTCTACACTTTAAATGTCCTTTGTTCGCTGTTCTGAATCGAAGTGTCACGAATAAAAAGATTTTATACGATATATAATCGATTTATTAATAATAATATTATCGCGATGAAATATTGACATATTGTACTCAGAAATAAAATAAAATATTATTTAATAAAAGAATTAAAATATATAAGAAATCACTATTATTCTGACTACTATTCCGATATTATATTTTTAAACATCAAAGCAAGTTCGCGATGCATTTTTTAAAAAAAGTAATTTTTTTTATAGAGATATATCCTTTTTATCTATTTTCCTTGTAGTTGTATAACCAAGTATTAAATATACTAGATATATGAGAAATCAGATGAATTTTAATACCGTAAAGATATCAAAGTCTGCAATAACAACATAAATAATAGACTATTGAATTTTAACATCAAATAACGTAAACCAATATATTTATTAACGGAGTAAATTATAGTAGACTTATATCGCTAGAAGTAATCAGTTGCAATTTGATTACACCTACATTTAGCCAGCTTATGCAAATCAGTCCTCCATAATAAGTACGTATTCATCCTATCATTTCTACACAATAGCAATTAATACTAACATCATTCTCAATCTAAAAATACTAAAACAATAAGTTTCTGATTAAGAAATTATGTTACGAAAATTGTACGAATCAGTAAAGTCTAAAAATTAAATTTTTAACAATACTTACAAGGTAAAAGTGATAATTTCGAGCTCAAAAATAATTAAAACTTGACTTTAACCCAAAATAATAGCTAAATGTACTAAATAAAATAATTTAAAGTATTTTATAGGAAATATACTGATTTTTACTGGGAAAAGTAAATACAATCTCTTAGAAATTTTCTTCTGGTAATCTGCGTATAAATATTATATATTTATACTATTAGGCTTACAATATTCTTGGTAATTTACTTTCCAACGAAAATATTCACTCACTTTGCATCATCGTCTATTATCGATAAATTTTAAATAATCTATGTATTGATTTATTTAATATATATCTATGTATTTATTTATTATATATCTAATGTATTTATTTAAATAAAATACTAAAGACTAATCTGCATCTAACAAAGAAGTTAGTTTCATGAAAACAATGTTGAGTAGACTATTTTTTTAGCTTTTACTACTCTTGATATTAGCTGATTAACCAATTTATATTCTACATATAATTAGGAATTATAATACAGTTTTATTATAATACGTAATTATAATACGTAATTATATTACAGTTATATCCTATTATTTCTTATATAGTTTAGAATTTTCATTTTATGATGCATATTACATAAATGAATCATTAATAGTTAAATTCTATACTAAGTAAGTAAATTATAATTGGTACACTATCATATAAATTTCAGCAAGACTTATTTTTTAAATATTTTTATTATTTTTATTATTTTTATTTTTTTTATTATTTTTATTACTATTCTAGATAAATATTAGAAAAAATATTTTATTGTTTACGTTAAAAATACATTTTTTTTAAAAGGATTGACAAATGAATAAAAATTAAAGACTCGTTTTATTAACAAATTTTATTGATTGATATTATTTACTGTACTTTTTAAATTTTGAATATAAAATAAATTTAAAGACTTAAAATATTTTATTATAGTTATTTATAAAGTATTTATAATGTTCTTCGTTTCATATTAAAAAATTACACTAAAGATTTTCTAAACACGTTGAATTTAAATTGAATTTATAATATTTTATTCGATTAAAAAATATAGAATTTTGTATATTCTTGAATTTGAAATATATACAAAACAATATTTCATTTGATTGACTAAGAATACAAAAAACTGTATAATATAAAAATTTATTTCAATACTTTAAATAATTTGAATTTTTGTACGTATTATTTTTCCGTATGAGCAAGTTAAAATGTTAAAGTTTTAATTGTCAATAATTTAAATTTATTACAAATGAGTTATAACTAAATTAAAAAATAGGACAAAAGAACCAATACATGATAACTCTATTATTTATTAGATATAATAAAGTATATAGTAAACAAAAGATGATGCAATTTTTCATAAAAAATTTACTAAACAAACATTTTGAAATGTATTACCGTATTATTTACATTAATACTTTTTCAAGATAAATACCGTTATAGGTAAATTAATATATATTATCGATCCTCAAAATTAGTATATTGTTTTATTTTTCCCAAATATATTTAAACATAAATTTGATCATTAAAATATACGTTCATTTTTCGCGTAACTTCAAGAATTGATTTGCTGACTCTTTAGGTATAATGTATACTATCAAGCATGTATAGCATATAAAAACTCGAGATTAAATTTGATATTAAAAATTAATGGCCTATATTAATATACAGGAAATATCCTTTTCTTCTAGATCAGCTATATGCACTGTCGAACTTGTTATTTTAGTAATTTGAATAAAACTATAATGTATATAAACAAGGTCCTCCCAGAATTTGATAAATTATTCAAACCATCAAATTACGATGAGATACAAATGAATTAGTAAATCATCACGTCTATATCAGGGCTTGCAATCTCAATTTTACCAAGAAAATAGCCTGCAGCTTCCCTCCTCTCACTCTTTGTCACTCTTACTTACACAGTCAAAAAATATGGAGAATACGGAATATATAATGCAAAATATACGCCTGCGGTAAAATGTGATAGATCAATGAGTCTCTCGTTTCCCTTGTACCTACAAATTCAAGCTTCTTAATTCGATTATGTAGCTCAAAATTTTGAATATTTTAATATTTTAAAATATTGTTTTATTTTTAAGAATTAAGTTTAAAAATGAGGAAATTTATATCGTTGTATTATGTTATATTTTAAATTAGTTTAATTACAAAAATTTATAGTTACCCATGAAAAATTAGTGATAAATAAGTCTTGAAAATGTATGAACTTTGTTATAAATTTGTGTTGCACATATTTTGAAAATAAATTCACAGAAGCAATTAAAATTCTAGCATATGATTCTTCGATATCGTATTCTAACAGTTTTATAATACAATCAAAGGTGTATTTTTTTATTTAGTTATGATTAGTTATTTTTAACGAGTCCAATGTATAATGAAACGTCTTGAAAATATTATTGTAAAAAAATATAATTATTTCTATTATATTTGGTATTAAATAGTATCAAATTAATTCAAAGTAAATTTGATAAAACTTTTAAAGCAAAAAATATAAGAAAACTATTTTTCTATTAAATTATAACACGATTTAAAATAAAATAAATTATTTTATGATATTTATATACAATATAATTGAAAATGATACCGAATATATTTTATTACGACTTGTATAGACAGCATTCTTATATAAAACTGTTTCAAGTTTTTTTATAACATTTTTTTAATACTATCAATTCAGTTATGGAATACAACAAAATTAAATGCACATTTTATTGGGTTCGAAGTAATTTTGTAAAAAGTAACGAAACTTACTTGAATTATACTGAACGGTAATATTTTTTGCTCTTATTTTTATACTTTGTTATTTTTAAAAGATATATTTAATTATTAAATAAACATTATAAATTATAAATTATAAGCAATCAAATAGTTAAATATTCATTAGAGCACATAATTACAAGATATTGAATATATTTTATTTATAACCGATAAAATATACTTTATTCTAAAAATATAAAAAATATTAATACAGTTCTACTTAATCATAAATCTAAAATTCTGTTTGCCTAAGAATATAGATTTAAAAATAATTTTTACATGTAATACTCGATTATTCTATAATATTTTAATTCAAATTCCGTTAAGGTAAATTTAACACATCGACTTATACAAAAATTTAACAAACGAGTATCTCTGAAAAATATTATAATACTGTGAAAAATCATAAAAGTTTGATTGATAAAGTTTGAATTAAGAGTAAAATAAAAGATCGAATCCATAGAACAAGACATACGAAAAAAATTAGAAAAGTATTTAAAATTAGTAGAAATATTCCGAAAAGTGGATAAGTAGCGGGAGACAAGAAAATTGTTAAAGCAGTAGCAAAATCAATGTTTGAATTTTGATCGAACTCGAAATTAACAAAAAAGCAGGCAGAAATGTATCGAACACACGCAAAAACAGAAGAAAACGTTTCTATTCTCGGATCGTATGCTCGGGCCGAACACGGAACTCCTCGCAGTATTGAGAAGATCCTTCGATATCGGCGTCTTACACCAGCTGAGAAAGCGCGCGCAAATACATTATACACACGTACGCGACTCGATGATTTATGCCGTCCGCGCTCACTAATTTTATAATCCGGACATAATGAAGGCCATTATCGTAATACTTCTCCTCGGAATGAGATGATCCGGCGGCGAACGAGAAACCCCGTGATCACTGGCGAAGTTGGGCGCGCGCAGCTCATGATTGCACGCTTATGCGATTCCTGTTATTATCAATCATTACCGCTTGGCCGTGGGCCTCCCCCTTCGCTTCCCCCTTCGCTTCCCCCTTCGCTTCCTCCTTCGCTTCCCCTTTCTCGCCGATTCCCTTCATCCGCACCTCCACCCGCACCTCCATCCACACCACCATCCGAACCACCATCCGCACCACCATCAGCACCACCATCCGCACCACCATCCTCGCCTCCATCCTCGCCTCCATCCTCGCCTCCATCCTCGCTTCCATCCTCGCCTCCATCTCCACCTCCTCGCGACTGTAATATTTGTAATCGGCGCGCGGCCAAATAACCGCTTTTACCGCTCACCCTCGAACGTAAATACGCTCCTCTCCACCCGCGGCTCCCTCGCGTGCATCGCCTTCCTTCGGACGCGTTCATTTTTCACTGCAGGCTCCATCCACTTATGCTCCACTTGCCTCGCACTCGGACGCTTCTCTCGCGCGTCGAGAAGCGCGTGCGCCACGACGATTGACGGCTTGCGTGACGACGCGGAAGCCCGGCCAAAGTCCGCGAGAATAAATCACTCGACTTGAATTTATTTCTAGACCGCTCCTTTTCCCCGGCCGGAGATCTACACCCTCCCCTCTAATGGCGATTAATTCGCTCTTGTCAAACCTCGCGAGCGCCCGCGAACGCATTTCATGGAGCGAATTACGTTCGTCCGTATTATTATAACGCCGTAATGCGTGTAAAATGTAGGTATATCTCGACACTCGCGGCAAAATAATGGGCTTTCGAGTAATGCTCGAATGTTTAACGTCGAGTCGAGTAAAACGCTGTGTTATTACGTTGCGTTCGGTGTTACGTTAATTAAAAAGTAATTATTGCACGAGCTTTAACGCGCTTACGATTGCGTTACTCTCGTTTCTTCGTTCGATCATCGCCCACAGACGCCTTGGTCCTGAAGCATCGATATTCGATAGTTAACGGTAAGGATCCCGGTATTTGTTCATCGTTACGCAACGATCCGAGTTATGAAACAGAACAACGAGATATGAATAAGGATTCGATGTGATAAGAAATCGAGCGATTCAAATGCAGCTTATCGAGCGTTCGCAAAGCGCGGGAAGAAAAATCGTAAAAGAAGCTACTCGAGCTGCTGCGCGGGAAATTCGTAGCCGTGATAAATTTTTCGCCGGCTGGGTGCGTTAGTGGGCGCCCCTCCCACACCCTCCGAAAACAACGGCAGACGCGTCGCGAGGTTCCACGAAATTGCCGTGATTAGACAAATCTCGTTAGGCAAGTGTAATTTTCAACGCGTCTCGCAGAGGCACGATCGAGATCAGCCCGTATTCTTGGAAGCACACCTAACGAGTTGTTGAGCACTATGATTACGCTGGCCGGTAAATGTCCGGCCTCCAGTTATCTTCTCTCTAACTTGCTTCTCACCCTCTCGCTCTGGTCAATTGTTTCTGAGTCCTCTGTCCTTTGTTTGCCCCAGCAACGCGTGCGGTAATTATCGTGCACTCTTCGCTTTTTTTATTCTACTCGTTCTGTGAGCATTGGCTCAAAAAAGATTATCTTCCATACGAATTACCATTCATAAAGTATTATTATACACACCGGCTGACCGATGAGATAAATTTTCCATTTTTTGTCGTATTTATTTTGTTTTATGGCGATGAGCTGAAAACGGGACGTCGGCTACAGCTCGTAGCTCGCGTTTTTATTGCATGAAACACGTAAGTCGTATAAATAATTGTTCTTTGCTCTTAGGGAAGTGTAAGAAACGTATCTTATTTTGTAAGAATGTACATACAGTTTACTGAGAGCGAAGCAAGCCTTCAAAAAATATACGATTATTAACGTCGTACAATTCTGAAATTCTGCTTAAAACTTGAATGCACCGATCGCTGTTGAAATAAATATATTATTTACTTTATGAAATATTATTACGTACGTAAATATATCAGTTTTTATAATAAATAATTTTTTTATTTCGCGGGAAAAATTTTTTTACCGTACTAGTAACGAACGAACTTTAATGAATTTTTTATCTCAATCCCGGGTGTAACGTTTAAGAATATAAAAAACATTAGTGGATTAGTATAATCAAAAACAAAGTTTTTATAAATTATAAAAAAGGCAAAATTTAATAACATATTATTAATATTTGTTTCGTAGATTATAATAATTTGTAATCGGTGATTTTTAAAAATAATTAAATGATGAAAGTAATATTTTTTTATGTACTTGAGAAAAATAGAATCCAAGTAAATTAAAAAAAAATTAACAATGAATAAATATTAAAATGTTTTATCGTAACAAAATATTATTAATAAAAATTTATTTTTCTTCGGTAACTTAGTGTTGCTTTCTTGGTGATATTATTACTTACCATCGCTCGCTCGTGAAAATATGAAAATATGTATAATATGAATTAGTTTTGATAAAAATCATATTATGTTATGTTTAATTTTTGAGTAATAAGATACCGACAACGTTAACTTTTCGTTAAATTAGCATCGTTTGAAGTTTCACGTATATTTATCCTACTTAGTTACATGAATAATCGTTATCTTGATTTCATTAGGACTCACTGGCTCTCTTTCATTAAATTAAATTAAGCTCTTTCGTAGGATGAGTTACGCTACATTACCCTATAAACGGCAGAAAACTTTGTAACATCTCGTGAATCAAGTAAAAGAACATGGAAATCTTGTCAACGTTATAATAAACGTAATGAGTAATCTTGTGATATATATATAGAGCACACAGCGAAAACAAGCTTTATGATTATTTTTAGCATGTTTAAGAGTATTAAATAAAAAAAACTTTGTAAAAATCAGAATATAAATATTATAATCTGTATTGGATTATAAAAGAATATATTGTGTATAAAACAGTTTATTTATCTTTCTATAATAACATTAAATATCGATAATATAAAAAAATCAAAAATAAAGTTTATTCGCGTATTTATTATCTGCAATATAAAAAGGAACAATAATTGTACGATAAACGTTTATTTAATAATAAGATATAGCCCAATGAGGTTTTAAATATGAAATATAATAAACTTTGACTTTTGAATTTATTATTTACATCTTGGTAAATTGCTCGGTGAATCGATCTATTTTGATTTCCTGCAGAAAAAGTATCGATTGCTTTAGAAAGTATATCGATAACATAATGCACTTTTCCTCTCGTACCTTTATAATTCTTAGCGCGTGAGTTCTTATAAGAGAGCCCTATAAAAACGACAATCGCTTTGGATAGTCTCCGGTGTTACCGAAGGGCATAAAAAGTCTCTCTTTTCTTCACTGATACGAAACAAGATAAAAAAGAAAAAGAATTGCCGTTATCGGCCATAGTCGTATAAGCTCGCACGAAGAGAAGTTGCATCGCATCTTCGGCTATAAGCTATGGTGGCAAGTAGAGTAAAGCGAGGGGAGTATCATAGCCCTGGTTAAGTTTAAGGGAAGCTAGCGCGTAAGTCAGTCGACGGTAGTAAAAACCACTTTAAATAAAGCGCTGTGTATGGTAATCGATGTGGTACCTTGCAACAAAAGGCCCTTGCACAATGCGAAATTCCCTCTCTTTATCTCTCTCGAGAAAGAAACAAGAGGGAGAAAACACTCGGAGCTCTGGAAGCTTGTCTATCGGTTTGATATAGCTTGCGATGGGATGTGCCCGACATCGTTTGCATTATCATCAAGTGCTAAATAGCATTTAACTTACCTTTAACGCCTCGATTTTTATTTTCTTTGGGTATAACAGGGTAGTCCGAAAATCTAGATAGCGCCGAATGTACAAGTTGACCTGAAAGTTAGTCAATGATCGTGGATCTTGTTATGAACAGGTTTCGAAAGAAAAAAAAATGTTGAATACGAAAGTGTTAAAGATCAAAGATAACCAGCAAAGTAGTTGATCAAATTTTTTACGTCGGATTTATTTTTATTTTGTCAGCTTTAATCAAATTATTTACATATCAACTCTTTTTTTCTACCGTACGTTATATGAATTTCTTTCTGGCTGAAAAAACAAATTTTGTTAGTACCAAATTCAGAATAATGTAATTGCGTTAAAATATCTTAGCAGATAATGAATAATATTTTGTAATCGTAATATCAATTTTTCAAGAATATTTATACAAATAAACATAAAAATCCATGTAATTAATTCAAGATCATTTACACCTTTATCATTTATTATTTTTAAATGATTATAAAATATTATCTATATGAATAAAAGAATATTATATTTACAAAATATATTTGACTTGCGATATTTTTATTCAATAATCGATATAACCATCGATTTCTAAATTTCCAATTAAATTATTTTCAAAAAATAATTATAGATATTATAAGGAAGATAAATGAAAATTTCTTTAGTCGATTTCTTAACTAAATACGAAACTTAACGCTATTTAATTTTCTATATCTTCGTATTATAGTACAAATATGTAACATTATTTACAATACTTACATATTGTAGAAAAATAATTAATAAAATTCTAAAATAATGTGATCAAATACATTTATTATCGGTGTAACTATTATTTAAATTAATTAACTATTATATTTTACGGTTGAATAAGGAAAAAATGAGTTTTTTTAAATCGTATACTTTTTAAAATTTAAAATTTGTAAACTTTGTATCTTCAATCCGTAATAGATATATAAATGGATAGGTATGGTTCTTTCAATGGAGGTTGAAGTTTGCGTAAAGTAAGTAAAGAAAATGCAGGTAATGTAAAAGTGTACAAGAAGGCTCATGAAATGATAGTCGTAATGCGCTGCGTCTCTTTTTTTCTTTGTTTCGTTTTGTCAAGCTCCAAGAGAACGAAATGTGAGCAGCAGCTGTTGCTTCGTGCGTAGTTTTTTATAGTATTTACATTTTCAAACAATTAAATAAAGAAACGCAATACTAAAGTGCAAATATATTGCAAATAGTTTCTTTATTTTAAAAATTTGATGATACTTATAATAATAGAAAATTATTATTAGTCTTTTTTCATTTAAATACGATGATCCGAAGGAACTCTGTTGCTAAAAATTTAAAGTAAAAATGCCTTATTAACTTTGTATGAATTTAATAATTAAAATGAAAATATACAGAGAGAATTACATAAATTGCTTAAGTACTTAGTAGAATGATTATGTTATAAATATTTTAAATTAATTTTTATTTATTTTGTTTAATACATAACCATCTTTTTGCAATTTTTTAAATTGATTTTAGAGTGATCTTTATCCAACCAATAAGAATTATATTTCATATAATAGAAATATATAGAAAGAAAAATAATCTTATGAATTTTTTGAAATATTTTTTATCCGTTAAAATAAAAATTAAGGCGTGTGTAACATTTTCGCGATATGTATGTAAATTGTAAGAGAAATTAATTAATGGACTTTGTCTTTTGAAATCAGCAGGTCAAAGGAACACAGTCGTTGCGATAAAGAAGAAAATTTTTTAATTTATATTCTTTATGTTGATTTTTTCAGTGAAATCTTTTAGAAAATTACTTCATTAATTCGTAAATATATATCTAATATGTATGGCTTGACTCAAAGTAAAGTTATTAAATCGTTGCGCTGAAAATAGTTTCAGTTATCGAAAAATTGTACAAGGATTCTCATATAATTTGTGTTTAATTAAAGAATTATAGATAAATTTATGAATCGCATAATAACTTACGATTAAACTAGCAATTCAACAATGTAAAAAACGGAAAAAATGAATTAATCCTATAGCATGGTAGAAAGATCTATAAAATGGCGTAATTCGTTTCATAATTAACACGCCAAATAGATAAAAAATGCAAATATTACAACCGAGAAATTACGACCAACGTGGTATATATATATAACACAACCCTCCCGCAAGCACATTTAATTCTTGTAAAAGAGAAGCCTACTGCGTTAAGACAACGCGGATAAATCGGAAGCGTCTCGTCTCGCGAACAAAGAGTAAAAAAGAGTAAAAGAAAAGAGGAAAAAAGCAGCAGGCTGAAGGCGAGGAAGCCGTCTGAGCTATTTAACATTCCGGCTCATTTCCCGCCGCCTTTCTTCTCGCTCTCATTCTCTCTTCCTCTCTTGTTCTTTTTGCCTTTCTCTCTCTCCCTCTCTCTCTCTCTCTCTCTCTCTCTCTCTCGTCTTTTCCATCTCGCGGGTATGCCTCCTTATATTTGTGCTCCCGCACGATCTCCCTCGCGCCCAAGGAACGTTCACGTTCGATGTGAAAATTGCCTCGGCAAGAATTATTGACTATAAATTACTCGTCGCAAACCCGCGCTACCCCATCTAGAGTTGGCGCAAACGAGCGAGCGAGCCACCGTTACTCATGCAAATGACGGTGAACTGCGAAAACGTCCGCTCGCACGCGAAATAGGGAGAGTCGTTCTCCTGCGCTTTTTCTTCTTTTCTCTAGCGCTTCCTGAGAAGCGAAATATTTAGGAAGGCTTCGCACCTTTGACGATGGATTTAAGTACGAATTTTTTCATCATCGCGGGTCTTCGTCTCGGACTCATTTTTAATCGCTTTTCTTCGCTAAATGGAGATAATTTGCTTGTTTTCTAAAGCGACAAATGATCGTTATATAATTAAATCGATTTAATCTTTTGAAAAATATATTTCTAAATGTAGCTGCCGTTAGACTGACTCATTTTTCATCGGATAGTTATCGCGCAAATAAGCATCGATCCGAATATCCGAAACAATTATTCATAACGCATTTATAACTTTATATTTAATCGATAACATCCATTTCAGTTTAAAACGAATCGATCGTTTCGAGTTTGAAACTTCTGATAAATGTAATTAAGAGACAATTTTACGCTTTTTTAAAATCGCGTCTACGTTTGAAATACCGCTGCGTAATTAATCATGGTGAATTTATATATGGAATTTATATATATCTTGTTATTTACGCAAATATGGTTAAAATTTAAAATAAACTTGAACGTATTCGAGCGTAAGAAATGACTGTTCGAATTATACGCTATTTTTAGATAATTGTATCAAAAAAATTTTTTTTACTTTTATAAGTCTACCGACCGAAGCGATCGCAACTCCAAAAACGCCTATAGACGAATGGTCTTTGTCCTCCAGAAACACCCGACAAAACTTGGAGACTTGCGCGATCGCATTATCGGCACCGAGGTAACGATTTCTCGGTTCCACAACGCGCGAAATACCGAAAGACGATCGTATTCTCGCGCGACATCGTTGCACAATGATTTTCGTTTTCTATAAGACACGACCGTTCCATTAATGGTCGCCACATACCGTGGGTTGTCCGCATCTCTCTCTTTCTCTCTTTCTCTCTCGCTTCGCGTCGGCAGCAACGAGACCCTTTCCAATAAATCACTTCGCCGGGAGGAGGACGCCTTTGATATGGCGACAAGGTTTTCGTGCTTTTACAGTTTCATTCGTATGTGCCGGCGGGTACTGGTTCGCAGTTTTGGTCCATCCGTCATCCGACCGTATCATGAGGGCCATTACGACACGGACTTTCTTGGGCGCGCGCATCCCCCCACCCTCCACTAACCCTGAGAAATGCCAAACGGAAGAGGCGCGGATGGTTCCCTTTTTCTTCTTCACGCCTCGCAGACTCTGCGATCTCCGTTAAAGCAAACAATCCGATCAGACTCAGGTTTTACAGATTTCTCCGTTGCTACGCCTTCGGAAAAAAACGTGTTTATTGCTAAAGCATAATTTATCTTCGTTTGGGAGTTGATCATTTTTATTTTGACCCTGCCTCTTATGATTAATTAATTTTGATTTGCGACTTTCAACGACATATCTGAATTAGCGTACAAGACATGGATTCGGATGTATCAACGATCGATTATTTATATTTTTCAAACACTGCTTTCGATTATCCTTGCCTCAAATCAATGCTTAACTAATTGATGTATTGCATAAGAATATTATTTTTTATCTTTTCCTCGTCTACTTTTAACATTTAATATGTTTCACTCACCCATAAAATCAATCGATTGTAAGCTACTTTCTTATTTTATATTTAAATAATCCTACTACCAGGCCATAAATATTATTTTTAGGAAAATTTATTACATAGAGAATCAAGAATAACTAGTAATTAGGAGATTAATTATTGATTTTATTCAATATATTTAATATTAATTTAATTTAATATATTTGCTTAGGTAGATTATTTATTTTACGATTATAATCATTTGAAATTCGCCTTAAAATTCTCGCATTGAAACCAATAATTTACCATTAAAATAGTATGACATTATGTTCAAAAAGTATATGCAAAATATTTTGCTACTCTTAATAGAAATATTGTAAAATTCAGGATAATTTGAAACTGCGAATGGAAAAAATTAATAAATATGTAACCGTGATAAAGAAGCCGAGTTAAATGAAATACGCGAAAATGAATTGCGTGATGAAAATCGTGGAAGGGCTACTAAATGACCACGAATAGTTAAAACGTAAAGAAAAAAATATAAAAATAGAATGGAAAATAAGTGTATGATTTATCTGAACGATTGGTTTGATTAGTCGAATGGATTGAATGGAAATCCGTTGGCGTATTCGGGTATCCACATTCCATAATTTTAAAAAGAAAAATTCGATGTTACTATGTATTGATTTTTTCTTGGTCATTTCTATCAAAACTTTTGCTTTTAGTAATACTACATTTATAAATAAATCATTGTCATCTTAAATTTGATGTTCTATTTTTCAAAAATAACCCAAATTGTACATTAAAATTTTAATGTCTTTGGAAAACTTTTACATGCTCCAATTTGAAACTATATTTCCTTAATTTCATTATTTTTATAAACTTTTTAAGGAATCGATACTTGAATCCTTTAAAGTTTACTGGAAAATACTGACCTCGTAACTTTAAAACTTTTCAAGAAGAAATCTGAACGAATTGAATGCAAATTACTTTTTAAAGACGATATAAGGCGTTTAAATTTGTATTAGCAATTCTGTAAACTGAAGTAAGTTATGCCAAACCTTATTTGATTCAATATGCGTACATAATTTAGTAATTATAATTTATATTATTTCACGGTATAATTAGAAGAATTTTTAAATTGTTCGAAATTTTTAATAAAGTAATTAAAAAATCATTTAATTCCTAAAAATTTTCAGATAACGTACAATATTCTTACTTGAAATCTACGTAACGAAAAATCTATAAAGATTTAAAACAGAATATATTATTTATACGCAATAGCTATTGATCTTATTATTTTTAAATATTTGCTAAAATCCACAAGAACTTACGAATTCAAATATTAATTATTCTTTTCCTTGCCATGTTTCAATTTTTAAATTAGCAAAATATTTTATAAAAATCAGAAGATTAGATAGTTTATATTTCTTCATGTATAAATGATATTAATAAAATAGTTTATAAAAATATATAATAAATTTAATCGATTAGATGTATAACAAATAAAGTATACCAATAAACTTTTACGTTTCTTTTACATAATAAAGTTACGATGTTATTCGTGTATAGTATTTCAAAATTGCTTAAATTTGAATAGTTTAATAAAATTATTTAAACATACACCAAATAAATATATAGGTAACTTAAAAAAAAATTTAAATATCAAGCAGCGGCTAAACAAAATTTAAATGTCATCGTTAAAATACAACTGTTACATTAGAAATAGTTTAAATAATTGTTTTTTTTACTCTATATTAAGTAGAAAATATATTGTATCAGTGCAATATTAAATTATCCCTAGGTTCAAGATTGATTTTTTAATTATCGGCGATAGTATGAACGCGATAGTATAACGCGACATCTTGCTAATTCGAATTTAGTTTAATCGTAATAATTCGAATCATTAGGCTTATCTCCAACCTTTCATATACGCAAATATTTAATAGAATGCAAGGAAAATATTTAAAAAATGAAATTCTAAATACATTTTCGAATATTGGAATAATTCAAGTTGATATTTGTGTTAAACGGACGATAGAGCGAAAACGCCGCGTAAAGTAAGTCGGATGAATAAAGCAATGCACGGAATCAACTAGAAGAAAAATTAGGGTAAAAATAAAGGATCGGTTATAAAATATTCCCTTAAATTGTTCGCAAAACAGCTACGGCGTTTCTTTATCCTGAAGGATTAGGCGGAAGCCGAGGTTGAAGCCTTTGGCGGATCCCCTCCCCCTCCGTAAACTGATTTATAAAAAGAAGTACACACCGACGCGACGAGGGCCGCAAAGTCCATCAGAAGCTATTAGCCCCGAATAGTTCCCTCGCAAACTCGACGTGAATTATACATATCAATTTCCCGCCTCGGCGGGACTCCGCAGGCGGATTCGAAAATTATTCAAGGGTGCATCGCGGCGTTGAGAGATTCTCCGCCGGTAATTGCGTCGTTCGAGGAAGCTCGACGCGTGCGACTCGTAAACCCCGAAAGCCTCGAAAGTCTCGAAAGTCTCGTTCGCGCGCTCCCGAGTCGCTCGTGCCAAGATTTTCGTGTGTCAGTCAACGGTTCCGACGACCAAACGTAGTCGTCGTCGTCGTCGTCGTCCGGTAGATGTTCGTTGTTTTTCGAGCGGCACTTCGTGCGAGGTCCGGAGAACCGACGGCTCCGGCCACGGCTGGTGAATTCGTTGTTATATATAGACGGGGCGTCGACAGGTCGATGGTGCTTTCGTTCGTTAGTAGCCAATTGATGCCTTGTTACCGGTCACTGTTTCTGTCGCGTTTGCCACGTTTTTCTTTCATCTTCTCGTTTCGCCTGACCCGCGGGCCTATAAAACTGGCTTCCCGCGTCTACCCTCGAACGAACCGACGTTTTATAGTTTACGTCCCGCGTAACGTACATCGATTTATAATTGAATTCACTTTTCGATCAAGGTTTTATGTTTCAGCGATTTAAGTCTGTCTAAAAATAATAATTATTGTCTTTGACTGGTTGCACTTCGAAATGCGTCCATGTGAAATTAGGATACTTTTTAAGTATATTCTTCGCCATCTGTCGATATAATACTCATTATGAGTTTATTTACAGTCTACGTATATATCAAGATATATATTTATTTCATATTTATTCTTACTTTTAATTTTATATTATAGATATATATTTCTCATATTCTTTATGCATTTTGTCATAAGAATTTATTCGTAATTATTCATTTACGATAAAAATAATCACGATATTTGACATTATTTTAAGCGGCTTTAAGTAGAATCCTAATCTGAAACGATCTTCTTCTTCGATGAATTATTCTTGAAGAATCGTGAATTTTATTTTTATAACATATAAATTATTATTAAAGTAGTTAAAAATATTTTATTTTATTCGGAATCATTACACCGGATATAGATATAAATTGATAATAGATATAAATTAATAATTTTCTTCGGCATTGATTTATGTATTTTTAATACATAAATATTTTCATATTTTGGAATTTGCAACGATAAACTTTGTAAAACCATTTTCTTTATTTTACATTTAAACACGTTCGATATATTCTTTGAAATAATTCATTTTTAAACAATAAAGTTTTGGTTTATTAAATTCCAGTTATTTGTATGTAGCCTTAATAGGACTTTAAAAGTGATTCATTTTTCTAAACTATTTGAAAGCAATAATAATCATAAGTTATATTTAGAAAGTTGAAACATTATTCATTGTTAATTTATACTAGCAATGTCGATCTATATTGAAAACATAAGACTTGTACAAAGACACGTGCTCTCATTATCAATTGCAGAATAAAACTGATGATAACTTAACGTATTACGCGATTTATTTAACAATATAAAATATATTTATTGTATAGATTGTGCTATTATTCATTGATATGAAAATAATAAATACATATTATCTTATATTATTTGCAACATATGGAAATAAACTTTTCGAGTGGTAATAATTTATTTTTAATTAAAAATAACAAAGAGTAATTATTATTGGCTTATTAAATAAAACAAAAGATATCTAAATTTTATACTTGATTAAAGATACAGCACGATTAAAATGTAAATGAACAATTATAAAAAACAAACTGTCGTTAAAAATATTGAATTTTAATTTATAATTCAGAATTATAAGTTTTCTAAGCAAAATATTTTCTTATTTTATAAAATATAAAAATTATAATTTGAATTTAATAAGTGTTTTTGTGGTAACACTTCGGTAATTTAACGCTTTCCATCGTTTTGAAAAAAAAAAGAATTTTTTTCAGTGAGTTGTATTTTTTCTAATGAGGATATTAAAAATTAGGTATTAAAAATGTCAATAAAAGGAAAATTGCATCGTACACTGGTCAAAAGCTAGCAGATGGTTCAGACGAGATTCGGCACGGTAACATCGTTTCCTCGAACTCGATTGGACGCAATCTCGCTGCCACACGCGTGTCGCCATAATTATTATTAACTGTTTGCGTGCGATATTGAACTAGAGTAGAAGTTACGTCATCGTCTGTTAGTTCATAAAGATTTTCTAAAATGTCTAGAAGAGATGACAATTGAATAGCCGACCATACGTCGAACTACCTCAGGCATTGGGATCAGGTATTATCGTTAATTAAGTCAATATTATTTTATTATTTATTTTTATTATTAGTCTATTAATGTTTTTCCAACATCTTTGTTACTTTATCAAATTTTTTTTCAATTACTGAATATTGTAACTTATGCGTACTAATATTAGTTTCTTATTATATTTTCCTTTGTCTATTAAGAGTTTATTTATTTGGATTATTTATTATTCTAATTTATTATTATTTTTATTTGGTTTATTAATTTTTTTGTAATTTTTTCAATAAAAAAAGTAAATTTGAATGTATAGCAACTACAATGTACAATGACTTATTTCAAGAATTATACACAAAAATTTACGTAAACAGGAACTAGAAATAAATAATAAATACAAAATAACGTATAAACTCTAAATGTCACTTAACAATATCAGTACAAAATTTAGTCAGTCAAGTTCTTAAAATCAGCTAAGTTGTTACAGCTAAAATTCAATCAGTCCATAAACATTTTACAATTGATAGGATTAATGCTATTGATGATAGACTGAATCCATCACACTTCCGAAATACCATTTCATTCGCTAATTCACAAAGGTTGCCCGATCAAAAGGAGACACTTCTAAATACATAGTATCTCCTTCTTATCAAAGGTGATAACCTTTTCATGGAGTACTTTTACTTTACTCAATCAAAATGAGAGAACGTTTGAACGTTTAAAAAAAAAACTTAATCAGCTAAGTTGTTCAGTTAAAATTCAATCAGTCGACAACTGACCATTGAATCATAAACATCGGAACACTCATAGCACAAATATAAATTTACAAAAATAAAAATCTAAATAGTGCATTAATAAATAAATATTGCCTTGAATAATAATTAGTAGAAATAACAAAAATTTACAAAAAAATAAAAAAAAATTAACATGACCAATAGTGCTAGTAATTAATAATAAATAGTTAAAAAAAGTTAATAAAAATTAATCACAAGTTATTACAAATAAATAATAATGAAACATAAACCGCCAAAATATCAACAAGTGGATTACAACAAAAAAGACTATCATAAAAAAGAAAAAGAACAAAATTGTTATTATCGCCAAATACTAATAATATGAATCAAGAAATTAAAAGCTCAGAAGAGGAAATAATATGAAATAATAAATGCAAATTATGAAAACATTATTCACAATTTAAATGAAGAAAACAATAAATTAAAGGTAATAATTAACGAAATCAGAAAAAAATAATAATACAAACGAAGTAGACCAGATACATAATATAGTTATAAAAGATAAATTTACAATATTGTAATCAGGAGATTTATAAACCAATAACAATGAAATTAATACACAATATGGATGAAAAAAGAAGGAAAAAAGAAAACAGAAACAAAATTGAAGAAAAAAAGTAAGAAACACCGAAACTAATAATAAAAATAAACAGAGGTTCAGGAAACCATTATTCAAGGAAATAGAAGCAATAACCCGGCAATAACGGTTAATACGAGCGAGATGATCAACAATAAGCAAAACAACAACAAACCCCCACCTATAAATATAATATTTCAAGATTCAAAAGCCACAGTAAAACTTTTAAAGTCTAACACAAACATAAACGATTACTGCATAAAATACATACACAACAACAAACATTTTATATCTTAAATCAATCAAAGCCTTTAACAATACTATTAAAAAACTACAAAAACTACTACACATTCACTCTAAAATAAAAAAAAATCATATTTATTTACTAAAACAATTAAATAAAGGTTACAATGAAATGAAAATTTTTATAAATTTATAACTTAGAAATAGAAGAAATGCAATTCATTAAAGTAAAAAGATTTAATACACAAAACTCAATATAAAATATTTACAATATCACAAAATAAAATGGAAAAAAATAATTAAAAAAAATATAACTCAATGCCAAAACTATCAACTTCTGGGCCACACGTCATACAAAATTGAAATATGCAGTACAAATGTGTTAAATACATTCACCGTCACAATAACGAAGAATTTAAAATAAATAAAGAAATAAAAATTGGAAACAAAGAATTATACCGTGTTAATTGTAAAAAATATGGACACCATGCTTCGTTACAAAAAAAAATAAATAGCATCAGTGAAATAACCAATAGAGTTTTACTATCAATATCTAACGCCAATATGCCAAAAAAAGTAAAAAAACAAACATATTCAACAAACTACAACAAAATATTAAAGATCAATATACACGAGTACAATTCTCAAAAACAGATTTCACAATATAAAAAATGCACAACGTAACAATACACAATCATAAAAAAAATATATTGATAAATCCAATAAAAAAACTTTAGAAACACTTAAAATTACAATAATAAACGTTAACTCATTAATATCAAACCAAGAAAGATATAACTTATTTAACTTAATACAGAAAAAAACCAGATATAATATTATTATCAGAAATCAAACTAACAAAACACAAAAAATAGAATTTAAAAACTATAATATTATTAGAAATGACAGACCAAACTTAATTCAAGGAGGAGAAACAGCCATATTAATAAAAAATAATCACAAGTACAAAAAAATTTAAAATAATGAAATAACTAGCATTAAAATTGTAGAAGCATCAATAATAAACTACAAACAAACAATAAAAATAATCTATTCATAATACCAGTTTGCGCAAAAAATGGTAATAAATTTAACACAGAATTCAAAAAACTATTCTGAAAACTATAACTAGACAAAGGAGAAAACTATTATAGAATAACAGGTCATCCGAATGCAAAACATGTTGTCTGAATAACAAAACAAATAATACAAGAGGAACATTTCTAAAAAAAATTGGCTAAATAGCCATGACACAAAATCAAAACATAATAGTACAATTCGGAATACCCGTCTTATCCCAATAAACAATCACGTATAGATTTGTTTAATAGATCTAGAATTGAAGTAAATAACAAATATACAAGAGATATAATTGATACAATCGAATACGATAGTGATGATAATGGACTATTTTTAGACGTAAAATTATCAATACAAAACTTAATTACTGATGAATTTAATAATGTATACTATAAATTTAGCTTTGAATCAACAAACTGGAATAAATTCAAGGAAGTTTTAATAAAAAAAACTGCCAACTGTATATACTAAACAACAAAATTTAACAAATAACGAAGCAGATAATTACGTTAAGAAACAGACAACCAAATATATTACACCATTAATCAGTTAGTACCAAAAATAATAATAAAATTCTAGTGAATGTTATATAAACAAAAATGTAAAAAAACAACAAAAAGATAAAAGCTATATACTATCACTAATAAACAGAATAAGACAATATTATAACGTTAGTAAAAAACAAGAATTGGAATATTATAAATATTTACTCTAATAAAAAACTGCAACAATAATTTTCAGAATCAATAAACAAGTTCTGGAGTAACAAAATAAAAAATATTCCAAAAAATGATCCAACAATAATATTCCCCAATATTAATTCAATTTTTAAACAAAAAAAATGTGAATATCTTTTCACTAACAATACCATATAATATTATCACAACTCTAAGAAAAGCTGTAATAGATATAACAAATACAAATAAAGGCAGCAATAACAATTATATAATAACAAACATCAAAGGCAAACTCAATCTGCTAGGATTACATTATTCTAAAGTACATAAACAAAATTGCACTCTTGGTAAACAGAAACTCGGCAATAAAATTATGGAAGAAACTAAAAAATTAAAAGAAGAAACAGAAAAGGATAAAACACAAAATACAACAATAACTACTTTCTCAATAAATAACAAATCGGATAATTTGAAACAACCTGATAAAGAAATTGATTACTTTATTAATAACACTCAAGTAAATAATATTTTCAATAAATTCAACAACAAAAAATCATCAGGATTCGACAGTATACCAAATATAGTATTGAAACATAATCCCAAACAAAGTAAATATTATTGCACAATAATATTTAACAATGTATTATATAATATGTATTTTCCGATAAAATGGAAAAAAGCAAAAGTAATATTAATCCAGAAAAAAATAAAAACAATACATCACCATCTAATTTTAGTCTTTTAAACCTTCTACTAAATATAGGCAAAATATATGAAAAAATAATTAATCGTACCTTAATAAAATACTGTAATAAAAATAACAGAATGCACGCAATTAATAAACTAACATCGGAGATATGCTGGACACTAAACAATAACCAAAGAGTAGTAGCTTGCCTAATCGACATAGAAAAAGCATTCGATACCACTTGTACCGAATGCATAATTTATAAATTAATAAAAAAAATTTCCCTAAATACCTAATGAAATTAATGTGGAACACGATCACGGATAAGACATTTAATACAATAGAAGGAAATAGAGAATCAAGAATAGAATATACAGTTGAAAATTGTTTACAACAAGGCACAGTAAATTCTCCTGATCCTCTTTAATATATACAATAGTGATATTTATCATTTATTTTATTTTAACAAATCATTACAAAATCAATCGATATCTTTTGCAGACGATTTAATAATTTATGTT
Source organism: Dolichoris vasculosae (assembly GCA_018907195.1). Lineage (NCBI taxonomy): Eukaryota > Metazoa > Arthropoda > Insecta > Hymenoptera > Agaonidae > Dolichoris > Dolichoris vasculosae. The sequence continues at coordinate 462,617 of JACCHY010000039.1, read as the reverse complement.
TCTGGGAAAAACACCAAAAATTAAAATCATAATTACAAGATTTGTTCAACAAAATAAACGATTATTATAACTCATGGAAATTAGAAATTAATATAAATGAATGCAAAACTATTTTATTTCGAAATAATTCATCCCAAATATGTGTTTCGGAAAGAAAAATCTGTAAAAATGTCCATATAATGGGCAGTCTCATCAGGAAATAGGCAATTCCTTACAAAAAAATTGTCAAATATTTAGGATTACATCTAGATACAAAATTAAAATATAATTATCACATTAAAACTTAATTAGGAAAAGCAAAAACAGTATTTTAGCGAATATATGATTCCACTCCAAATCTTTATAATTATCAACTCTCTTATTTAGCATAAACAGGCTTCTGTTCAATTTTGAATTTTCTAGGTTCATGTTTACCGAATGCCTCAAACTAATAACGTTAATTCAACCTCCGAGTCATTCTATAAAATCCTTGAGTATCCAGTTACATAAGAGAAGCCAATTTATTTGTCTAGTTCTTTTATCTTTTATTCTATCTATATATTAGAGCAGATAATCTAGATAATAATCATAAAAAGGCGCTCGCTAAATGTAAATGGATAACTTTCGTTTTATACGTCCTCATAGGCATACCGCCAAATCCAATCATGGTATCGTTACTTAATGGATTTCTCGATGGTAAAGAATATTCTTGAACTTTCAATTCATGTAGAGTCCTGATCGTAGATGCACAGTGTCCGACATCGGAAAACAATCGATAAGATTCGCTAGTTCTTTGCTGTGGTAAGAATTTGACCTTATTCGATGATTCGAAAAGTTCGGTAATCGGTCATCATTGAAATACTAGTATTTAATTGAGTAGATACAATAATCGTTACAACTAGTATAAAGCGATCCTTAAAGGAGACTTTGTAGATGTCGACATTGTGATACTTATATATACCTTCTCTATCAATATCTTTTCAATCACCGTAATTCGACACTACGACATTTCTAACCAGTTCTTCCAACGCAGTAAAAAAGTTGTCATGACATCGCATACGAAGCCTCTATTTGAATCGACTCCTGTATAAATTCGAGAGCTTTTTTTATCGACCAGTGCAGTATCGCTTTCCACGATCGTTCCTCCTTCAAATGGTCCATTAAAGAGCTTCTGGAATGTAGCGGATTCGCCGCTCAGTCTTGTAACTCGCCCTACTGGCCTTCTTATATTTCCCCAATTATCGACGTGTGGTACCAAACGTATAACCCAGAATACGAGATGTAAATGTTATAAAAAAAAATATATAAAATATTCTCGTTAGGATATTTTTCGTGCATAAAGTACAATTTATTTAGTGACACGATCTTTCGCACGCGAGATACTAGTCGCAACGTTAAAATGATTTTAAGTAAATTGTTTTAAGCGTACTAAATATTTATAAAGCGAATCGAAGTATTTTAATTCATTTTCATTTAATGTCGCATCTTCTTTTTTCCGCTACGTAAGTTATTAAAGATACAATATAGTTACAAAAATACTTGTAATGTTATAAATTAAAATTTGCATCATCATTAATATATGCAAATGTTATAATAAAGCAGCTACAATAGATACTTTTCGAAGGAGAAAACAATGAAACAAAGTTAGTCTTTTCGCACTCGTCGCGTACATGATTTCGACAATTGCATTGTCGTATAATAAAATTAGCTTCGTTCCCATCTGAAAAGAAATCGCGATTGCATCTCCATTTTCATCCGTATTTCATAGATATTTGCGAAAATATTATACGAAATATACACAGAATCGTATTGCGTAAAATCTCCTAAAATTCAGCTGATCCAGTATCGAGTACGCGAAATAAAAACTATAGCTTTGAACGAATGTTCCGAGCGAAAAGAAAGATCGGTCACAAATAGCGAGCGAAAAAGGTGCATAACATTCTTACGAGAGTCTGGTCATATTATTCAGCGGATGCACGATCTCAAGAATCTCCTCGTAAAGTGCACTGGTCTTTACGCTTTTTACGGCCTTCGCTACCAGGGAGCGGTTCAGTATTCGAGCTACATCTTTGATACCACGCGAGATTCAATGCAGAAAATGGTCACGCCGTGGAGAGGTATAAATACACGGCATCAGGGGCTTCCCACGTGTTCGATGAAGAGATACACCGACTGCACAACCCATGATTCTCTTTCACTTTTCTCTTATTCCTTCTCTCTCTCTCTCCCTCTCTCTCTCTCTTCCTCTCTTTCTCTCTTTCTCTCTTTCTCTTTATTTCGTATGCGTATCGTTTAATCTACTTACTTTACATATAATTACGTATTATTTATTGTTTATTGATCAATCCTCTTGCTTCGATCGCTTACATTTGCTTATGAATTTACGTTTATTCACTCAATGCACATACTGCTTCATAATCAATAACATCTAATTATAATATCGACGTGGATTGACCGCTAACTTTCTTCGTGTCACAGCTTTGAAAAAAAGTTCAACATTTGTTGTTTCTGCAACGTAAAATGCAATATTATTTTAATAGTAGTACTCAATTACGTCTCGTATTTGAGTTTCTCCGATGAGTTTAAACGATTTTACTACAAAACTATATAACATTTTTAATATATCCTAACATAAATAAGTAGTATTTGCTAAAATTATTTTAACATTTTTCATCGCGTACTTTTATTCATCATACTTTCATCGATTATTTCGATTCATGAAATATAAATAAATTTTCCAAGACTTAGGTATTTTATTTAATGCATTAACATAATCTAATTATAGTATAAGTGTTTATACATATATTAATAAGCCGATAAATTGTTTAAATTTTTGATAAACACCTATAAAAATAATAGATCGAGTAATATTGTATTGTCTTTACAAACGGGATTTCTTATCATTTTATTTCGAGTATTCGTTATCTTTCAAAAAGAAAAATGCGTTCTTGCCTAAACCCGCTCCATTGTTCATAAATATTTAGAACAAAAGTCATGGAGTTAAATATTTTATCAATTAATTGAGATAACAACTAAATATTCGTTTATTATTTATTTCCGTAAAATATTAAACTGTTTTTCGCGTGTTCTTACAGTTCACGCTTTGGAATATTACTATTAAGGAAAATTAAATATAGTTGTATAAAATAAATGCGAACGTAAAGAATGTATATACGATAGAAGGAAAAAAAGTCGCACGGTTCTGCGTATTTGATCGAAAGGGGTGAAGAAAGTAACGGCCTACGTGTGCATAAGTATAATACGAGCGAGCATCCGAAAAAAATAGAATGCAAGGCTCGGAAAAGGTACCGACGCGATGCTGCGTTCGACACAAAGAAGCACCTACGTACAACGGCCGACTAAAGAGAAAGATAAGGATTTCGCGTGCGCGCGATGCTCAGAAGGAGGGAGAGAGAAATAGTAGGGTCTGCGTGGGCGGCCTGATCGAACGTAAGACTTCGAGACCGAGTATACGTATTATACGTATATATACTCGTCATGGGTGGCGTGGGTCTCTTTCCCTCTCTATCCTGCCGTATTCTTCGGACATAGCTTAGCGAACACTAGCCAATGCATTGACCAGTCAGGTATTATGATAATGCCCGACTATCTATGCATCGTATCGACTTGTCGTGTTATTGTTGCAGCCGCTTATACCCTCCGACTGTGGCTCGCTTTCCCTCTGCATTTCATACACATCCATATACACACATTCGAATTATCCTCTACTCTTTTAACTCTCCTTCCATCTGCACCACGTGCAAAATGAATCTACATTTGCCGGGGAAGAGGGAGAAACGCGGCAATGCGAAAAATAGATGCATGAGGTATAGCCGGCAGTAAAACAGTGAAAAGGCTGGTTTTGTGCTATTTACGTGCACTTTATTCACTTCTGTGTTTACTTTCCGCTCGAGAAACTTGTTGGTTGATGATAAATGCACAATTTTTTATTTGTTTCGAGATAGCGGATGAATAATTATTATATTCAATATGAAAACTTTGACCTTTGTTAATTTGTTGTTGGTAAAAAGTGAAGAAGATTCTACAGAAAATTCTCGATTAAAAAATAAATGCCATAAATATATTTAGCGTTGAAATTAACATCGATGTTCGTTTCTTATTTTATGAAGCTTTAGTTAGATCTTATCGTTGAATTTAATCTTGCATTTTATAAACGAATTTTTAATTATAAGCGTAAAACTTCTATTGTGTGAAAATTCAACAATAATTTTAAATAATAGATATTTCGGTAAAATAAGTATTTGTTCGTCGTGTAGGAATATTGTTTTCCGAAAACTATATCTAGATATTCTAATATTTAATTATTATATACGATAATTTTCATATAAATCAAGCTTATATATATTGATTGCCAATACACCAAGATAACCACTTTTTCGAGCTAATACTAAATTATTAATAATAATATTTAAAAAATATAGTTTTATTAATATTAAAAAGTTTAAAAACATAGAATATATTGATATAATATTGTTTTTTAAAGTAATAAGCAAAAATGTAATAAAAATAGGAAAAAATTACAAACATTTTTGACAATGAGACTAGATAAAGACTCAAATAGCATTTAAAGAAGTACATTTATCGTACATTTTCATATTCATCACGATGAAAATATATTTTTTACAAGTAAGTGTATAATAAATCATTTTAGAAGTGTATAATAGATTTATACACTTTAATCTATGTACACACGAGTTAACTTTTACTCGTACCTTATTCTGTAAAATATGCACATAAAAGATAATGTACTTTATTGAGAATTAAAGTGATCATAATCATAACTGTATATCTAAAATATTAACATAAAAACAGCTCGACACCAGTTAAATGTAAAATAGCTAATAAAATATAATATATATGTGTGAAGGAATTATCAAGTATGATTTATGCACCTCTGAATAGTATTCAGAAAAACATGTAAAAATATGAAAATGATGTTATAATAACTAAAAATATTAGCATTATTTAAATACCGATGACTTGCTATCATAATTTATTAAAAGTCCAGCATTCCATTCTTTATAAAGTATTACTACTTACATGGAAAAGTAATGCATTGTATAGAAATTACACTATACACTTTACCCTGTTTGCGTGAAAAAAATTATGCTCACGGTATAAATTTATAAACTGTTCGTATAAATATGCAGATTTTACGATATGGAAAAATAATTTGAAAATAATAAAAATGTTGGACTAACCGCTAGTTCAGAATTATAACGTACGTTATAAATCAAATAAATAAATTTAATACTGTATTTTTTATTGTCATTTGTCGATCAATTTGTAGAGAAAACAAATTATGAAAACCGATGTATTCACCGCTTCTTAAAAGTAGATGCATTTGTTCCGCCGATCTCGCAAATTAATCGTTTCAACAAGGTAAACCGATGGCCTTCGCGACCCATTATTTATAATTTTGTGAGTCGGCATCGCGATTCTAAAAATGTTTTCCAATTAGAGTGGCGAGAAAAACGAGAGGGAAAGAGGAAGAAGGAGGATAAAAAATAAAGATAACCAGTATCACGTTCGTGCGTTCAGGAAATATTTAAAGCTACGTGAAAAGAATTGCGCATGAATCGTCTGGAGGTCATATGTTCGGTGATTTCATAAGAGGCAGTGGTACATGCGGTAATGGTCAACGCAATTCTAACTCTCACTGCGAATGAATCGCAAGCGTAATGAAAACCGTACCCCGTCAGATGTTGTACGATAAATCGCGCGCGAGTGAGACATGTTGAAAAGCGGAGATCGCGAGAGAGAGAGAGAGAGGAAACGGGAAAAACGGAATTTATAAATCTAAATTGATATCGCTTCGAATTCATATATCGAGGGAGAGGTCGTGGCTTTGCTCGTCGTCCATACGTGATGCGCTTAACAACGCCAAGTCGGAGTGCAGGCAACTCGTACGCTGGGATAGAATTACCGTAAGCGGTTCCTAGTGGCCTTCGCACGTAAAGCCTACCTCGTCATTTGTCATAAGCATTTTCAATAATGTTCGTAATTGCGCTAATGTTACATGATTTATTTGTGATTGCAATGAAACGAGATGAATGTTAATTCTTGCGTTGGAAAATTGTACGCTTCGATTCGTGGCTTAACAATTTTTCCCACTCCTCGAATTTTCATTGGCAAATGAAAATATTATATTCAGCTTATGTTGTTGCAAATTATTTCAAATATTTTTCTCCTATATTTAAAGAAAATTAAATTTTCTTAGTTATGCATTTTTATTTCTAAGAATCTATGTTATATTTGTACACTGAAATCGTGCTAGAATGAAATACGAGACATTTAATACAGTTTTATATCAAATTTAAATCGTATAAAAGTATTATTCTTCCTTTTTCAGATACATTATCGAGCAACTGCATATATACATTTTTAACGACTACTAATATAATATATTCCTTTGAGAAGTGCAATAATTGTAAAGATAAATGTAAAATATTTAGCTGTTATAAAACACGTTTACATAGTAAATTTCTAGATTTAGCGATTATTTTTCTTCGTTGCGTAATCTGCAATCTACCCTATAATTTAAAAAAATACTTAATATGCTTATCATTTTCGCAAAGATTATTTTTTGTCGTAATATTCAAAACATTTTTTTAATTAAGACGCGTATGCTTTGTTTTAAAAAATACAATTGTTACATATAAATAAATTTGATATATCTAGCAAATTTTTTTGCTTTAAAATCGATATAATGTTGGTTCAATACTTTTTTCAATGCGCAACATTTATTAAATTGACAAATGTAATAACTAAAAAAGATTATATATTTTTTATTATTTATGTGACAAACTATTATTTACCTTGAATAAAAAGCATCATCGTTTTGATAAATTTATTGAAAACGCCGGAAAATGAATATAAATGTATCTTGGAAAATAATTCAATTCAATTCAGTTGTATTTACATTTAAGAGATGTAATTATTACATTTAGATCTGATATTTACATTGAACTCTAATATTTTCAAATATTTAAACTAAATTTTAAAGTTCGTATTTTTAAATAAAAGAAAAAAATATATGTTATTTACATTTATGATAAATGTTTTGCTATTTATCGATAATAATGAACTTTTTTATTGTACGAATAATATTAGAAAAATAACTATTAATTAAATAAATAATATATTCGAAGAAATATTTCATATAACATTTCTCTAAATTACTATAATTTGTATGCTTATGAGCTTTCTATAAATTTATTTTAAAGACTTAATATATGTAAGCATTATCATGACTACTTTACACGTAGTTTCGTTTAGTGTTTATTTAAAGATTATTTGCTTCGTGGTTGCCAAGATAATATTCAGATATATCTAATAAATATATTTTAATAAAAATAATTCCTTTATGGTATGTACACTGAATTATTTTAGTCGAGTTCAAATACTGTTTTATTTATTTATACGTAATGAAGCGTGCAAATTAATTTTAACTTACACTTTGCAGTGGTTTGCCAGGAAACATTAATTAAACAGCCAAATAGATTTCTCAGTGTACGTTAAAAGGGTGATCATCGTGAATGAAATATGTTTATAATATTTTGAGTAAATTTATTAAAGATTATAAATTGATTTAAGAACGTATGAATCTTTTAAAAATTAGAATACAGATATTACACTATTTGTAAATTAAGCGATAAAAGTTTTACTTTATCGTTAATTGAAAAAGTTCGTAAAAAAGTGTCGATCGTTGTTAAGAAGGAAAACAGTGAGTTTTGCTGATCAAACATATTTTTCCATTAAACGCTACCATATAATTTTCATCCGGACAAATTGTAGGCTTTGAATAACTACAATAGTTAGTTGCATCATGAACAAAGTGTAACGAAAGAGCAACCTCGTAGTTCTTAGGCTCGGTGGTAACACTTTGCACATCTGCACTATAATTTGGAGTTTCGTACAAAAATCCAGAAAATTCCAACTTCGCGCGCGATTTCCCCGGATCCCTCTAAAAGGTGCAACGGGCAACTGTAAAGCAAGAAGAAAATAACGAAAATTGATCCAGGCTGAAAGCCGAGCAGCACACCTGTGCCAGCCACGGCCGCAAAAGTGAAATTTATGGAAAAAGCAGCGGCAAAAAATGCAAGTTCAAAAAGTATTGGCAGCCTAGGCCGAGTTTTATCAGTCTCGGTTCGACCGAGCGTGACGAGGCGGAGGGAAGTCGAGAAGAGAGGGAGTTAGGAATAAAAGTGCGCCCGGTCACGGAATCACCGCAGTTCGCGGTGCCTCCGAATGACGATGATCGAGGCGCTCCGTACCAACGACCGCGGCGATCGTAAAAAAAGCCTGCGGCACGGAGACCCCCATTATTCTTCTTCCCGCGCGTAAAATATGACTTGGAGTAACTAAAAAAGATAAGAATCGAGAGCGCTCGCGTTGGTGTAGAGCCTTGAACATCCCCGGAGGAAGAAAAATGTAGATTCGCGAAGCGGAAAAAGCCGCCGCGGAAGTCGTGCTGCGGAATTACGAGGGGTAATTGGTAGTTGCGAGGCCGTTTCCCCGAGCCTCGACACCTCGTCCTGGCGAAACGACGCGACGAGCGATTAGCCTTTTCCCATTTTCAGGCCGCCCCTTTCATTTTGCTCGCCCCTTTCTATCCAATCACCGATGATTGGAAACGCCGCGCGTTTAATTGATACGTTGGCAGTCCTCTCGTATCGTTTATTTTCCTGAAAATTTACCGGCCTGGAAAGCGGTGACGAGAGTTTTGTTTTGCTTTTGGTTCCACCGATAGGCTTCTTACACCTAATTTCGATGTATTATAAATATTCCATTCGTTTTATCTCGAACGATCGCACGACTCCTTTATTTCTTCGATGTTTTTATTTTTACCGTAATTACGTATGCTTTTGAAATCGGAAGCATGTAAGCATAATGCGATTTATAGGATCGTGTTAAAATTATATAAAAAGATTCTCGGCACAGATAAATACGTACAAAGTATTTTCGTTACGATGTACGATATTATGCGTATTTAAGATTTATCAACGATACGTCTTCCTAGCCTATATTTGTAAGTCTAATATATTAAGAATGTATAAACGAATGTAATCTTAATTTTCCTTACGTAAAGATTTATGTTTAAATCGAGACAAAAAATACGCGCGCTAACGTTATTATTATTATTATTATTATTATATTATTATTATTATTATACGCCGAGAATTATCATCGTTAAGCTACTATATTTTTATCGATAATACCGTTATTGGCAAATTTTCAAAATTACAAAATATTTATGACGGAATTATTAAATTTAATACGTAAGCGGTATACATTTTGTAAATGTAGTAGTTTCGAATATTATATTATAAAAATTAGCCTTGCGATGAACGATAATAAAATTTACAAATTTTTTTGTTTTTATAATTTTTATATAAATAATTTATTGTACTTTTAATTTTTAATTCGGTAATTTTATTCGAAATCTTTTACAATCCATGAAACATGTCTTATAACAAGCCTAACGGTAATAGTCAGAGAATGTAATAGAAGAGAATATATGTACGTAGCTTTTTCTTGACTTCGTACAGACATAAATCTTCGCGCAAGGCAAATAAAGATCCTGCATATATATCAACGCGCACTCACACCTCGGAAAAACTAAAAAATAAATAATTTCAATTGCTACTACTCAAGTGTATTATATAATAATAACTTACTTTCCACGCGCAATTTAAAGTTTAAATTTAAACGAGCTAAGAGTTACGACATCAAATATATTTTTTGTAATAAAGATCTGCGATCGTGTGAATTCGTGTAGTTTATTCATAAAAACGATTTAAAGTAAAATTATATCACGGAAGGTTCGTATCGAATCCTTCCCTCATTTTTACTTCTTTCTCTTCGCAATTTTATCCTTTGCGTTTCTTCGAGATCATCCGTTTTTTTTATGCTCGCTCTGACACTTCTCCTTCGACAGATATTTTTTTTCTCAAAGTCATTCCGATTCTCTCTTTACTTTCCTTCGAGTCCGCGCAGTTTCCTAATTTATGAGGAGTAATTGCACATGCCGGTTCTCCAACATCGTCGCTTCTCTCTCTCTCTCTCTCTCTCTCTCTCTCTCTCTCTCTCTCTCGGGTCTCCATATTCCTTTCCAATAATAAGCGGATGGTCAGTCTCTCTTTCGCGTGAAAAAGTGGTCGTGCGGTACTCCACGAGTTTTATTTTACAACGGCTAAGATAGAAAAAGAAATAAAGGATAGAAAGAGCTCGTCGAATATTCTTATTTTAAACAAAGTAATAGTCTACTCCATTTCTCCTGCATCGCTTTACGCGCGTGTTGTTCTCTTTCTATTTGATTTGTAAAGTGCACAAGAGGCGCGCACTCGAGGAGGACATTGATCCCGCGGTGTTCGGTACAGCCTTTTCGAGTCAAATCTGGAGAGGTTTCGCGATTGCAAACTGTCGAAACAAAAATTATTCTTTTTCAATTTTTATTTTTTTAATGAAAAATTTTTACGCGAGCTAGTAAATAGTAATGTTATCAAGCGATTAGATATTTAACAAACTTTCGAGTGAGCGAGAAACGGTTATTTAGCATAAATAAAACTACGTAGTCCAATAATCCAATTATTCTTATCTCAACAAATTTTATTTATTGAATCGAAAATAATTAGATATACGTAAATTAATGTCTTCGATACAAACGCATAGATGAACAATCGTTATCCAATCGTAAAAATGAAAATTAATAGAGATAATTAAAATAATGCCGTTAAACATGAAATCCAATAAATTGCATAGAAAAATGGAATATATTTATTAGATATAATCGTTACAAATTAAATTCCTTTCTTACGCATCTGTAAGAAAGAGATTTAATTAAAAAATATCGACTCTATTGTTTGCGGTAATTTTAAGTAGGCGGTACGAGGAGTAATTAATTAATGTACGCATATTTAAATAATATAATTACTTTTCATTGTCAAATCCACTTGTTTATATCTAGAGCATAAAAATATGAAAAAGTAGTAGAATAAGGTATGTGATCAAATTGCATTTTGAGCAAACAATTAGCTTTACAGAATTCGTCTTATAACCAATTAGCTTACATTTACTTTTTGCGGCTAATATAATTTAGCTCACAGTTACATTATGAAATGTATAAACATATAGATAATTCTAATAACAGGGAGAAAAACACGATAATTACTCAGGAGTCCGTGTGTAAAGCGCAAAATATAAATCAACGTCGTTTCGCGTGAGCTCGGTCTGCATTTGACTGCGTTTGGTGTGCGCTTGGTGTGCGTTTGGTGTTTGCTTGGTGTACGCTTGGTGTGCGCTTCCGTGCTGAGCGGCGATAGGAGGCCTTCCTAGGCAAATTATACGGCACGCGCTGATAAAACCGACGTCGGACATTAAAACGCGAGGGAATTGTTTGCGGATCGTGTGATGTGATAGTTATACACAAGGGCCAATTAAGGAACTCCGTTGGCTGTCCAAAAATAGCAAAGGGGGCTCGCATTGTTTTCCTACCGCATTGGCTAATTGTTCTCGTTTATGCATACTCATACATAACCGAGGGTGCTTTTGTTCGCCTACGTCGACTGTGGGTAATGTTCTCTTTTTTCCCTTCGTTATTTTATGCCGATCCGTAAGCTCGTATTGAAAAAAATTCGTGCATGCGCTTTTGCGGGCACTCGGAAAATGCGACTGGCCGAGAAATTCTTCTTGAGAAAAACCCGTGTTATGTTATTGCACCTTAAGCAATTATACAAGAAATATTAAACGAATAGTATTTTAAGTACGATTGATAATTCCTATTCTCGTTTCACTTCCCAGATTTTTCTTATCTCGTTTATTCTTTTCCTCTATTTTTTTTTAACTATTAGTACTAAATATTAAAGAAATTTTAGCTAAAATTAAAATTTTAAAAGATCTATGTAAGGCAAAAATAAAATCCGGGAAAACCAAACTCAGTGTTTTGTTAAGCCATTTTCAAGGCTTCTGTTTCGAAAAATATGTGTATCTATATTCAACGACATTTGGAACAAATTTTTCACTTTTTGTTGTACTGTCATTGTTTTAAATATTTTAAACATTGCTGCGTTTGAAAATAAATAAATTATAATTGAAACAAAAATTTGGTTAGAAACATTTTTCTCGAGACTAGTAATTATCTAAAAATAGATTCAAATTGAACAATATTTTATTTTTGTATTAATATTAAAATATTATATTTAATAGCGTAGATAATTAAACCAATAATATAACATATAATTGATGTATAAATAATAAATATAGAGCTAAAATTGATTATCTCGATCTCCAAATATTAGAATTCATTTTATAGAATTATTTTAATTACCTTTTGTAACCCTACTCATTAAATGACTGGAATTAAAAAAATTGTTTAATTACGTATAAATATTCATGCATGAATAGCATAATTATTTGAAAATTTAAATTAAATTTAGTTTATTTTAATATAAAATATTTCGTTAACAACGTGTGAGTTTTATTATTATAATACGAAAAATTATTAATTTTTAATATCTGGATATAATAATTTTTTAATAATCTTACTTTAATGCTTTACTACTCACTAAACGTTCGATATTTTTTTATTTATATAAAATAAATTATTCAATATATCTAAATAATGAAACGACTTATTGTTTAATTTTTGTAAATATTTATCGAATATTCAAAAACTTGTAGAAAACATTTTTTAATATATAATTTTTTATTTACTTTTTATATATAATGTTTTAAAATGTCAATAAAAATGAAAAATATTTCGATTAAAAAATATATATAAATATTATTAAAATAAAATAATACAATCGTAGTCATAATAAAAAAATAGTTACAATTACAAATTTTTAACTTAAAAACAAATAGTTTTCTTATTTTCCCTATGACTTTAAATAGGTATAAAATATTATTAATATTTTTGTTTACTGTAATACATTTTATACTTTTATAATTTCAATATTAAATACAAAAGTTTAAAATTATTAGTGTTAGAATAAATTAATAAAATTGATAATAGTAGATAATAATTTCGAAAGATAAAAATATAATTTAAAATAAGTAAAGTATGAAAATAAAAAAATATATCGATAATAAAATTTTCCAAATTTGATTTTAAAATAAAATAATGTAAAATATATAATGTACGAATTAATATAATATTATATATATTAAGATAATAAAATAAGGATAGGAGATATTTGTTTATCTTGAGACCGAAAGGTTGAAGATTAAAATTTATTTAAAAATCATATTATTATTATTATATTATCCGTTTAGATTTACATAAAATATTTCATATACACTTTTTACAACTTAAGTTAATGTATTATACAAATCATGATTACACGCGGAGTTCCGTTATTTTTATTACATGTTTAAAATCATACTCTGTATACGTCACATTAGCGTCATCCACTCAAAATTAAAACTTTGTATTTCACGTACGTTGAAAATAATTTACGAACTACGTCTATACTCATAATATGGCTATAGGTACAATTCCATGCAAAATTTAGATTGCGATCGTTCTCTTCGCTGTATACCGAGTTGCGCATTCAATTTCGTTTCGGTACATAGTTGTTTATTTTCACGCAGTCGTAACAATAAAAGCACGTTTTCAAAATTTGTCCGAATGAGAACAGCATGTCAGAGCAACAATTGCAATCGCATTCGATGCCAGTTCCGATTACTTTAATCCAGATTATATATCGATGAATGTGTATGTGGTGTTTGTGAGATTTGTTCGATACAGTTGTGTGTATCTGTGTACACAGGTATGCTTGACTACACCCATGGACATAAATGCGCAAATGTATATACGATTCAGAAGGACTAAGCTTCCTGTCCATTATTTCATACGAGGAACAGACCTGTTGCCGGATATCACTGCACTAGAATGTATGCATATGAACTGAAGTGATGATCCAGTTTTTACAATTAAATTCCTTCAAAGATTAATTGTGTAGATTATTTTTATTTTCATTTATTTCTCTTGTCTTTCCTTACAATATTTTTTGTACTTTCAATTGCATAGCTATGAATAAAAAAAAATGAAAACTTGTCTTTAGTATTTTAAAATAATGTTATCTACCTATTTAATTTTGAAATTAATTGATGAAATTTTACTTTATACTTGAAGTAATATCTAACCTAATGTAAGCTTAATCATTATCTTTATTAGTTTTAAAATAAATAGAAGTCGACCGTAATAAAAATCAAATTGAAAGTATTTTTATTTTATTTAGCTCTTAATACTATAAAATAAATTTTCTATTTGAGTTCAAGAATAAACTACATGAATAATAAATGTTGAGAATATTGAAAATAATGCAAGGGACTATAAAATAGTTGAAAATTTAATAAGATTTAACTGAATAAGAATAAATTATAAATATATGTACGTAAAATCTTATTAGATATATTTTATTACAAGATATAAAATTTTTTTCTACCTATTCAAGCATGTATCTAATATTTAAAAGTATTATTTTAAATGATTACTTATATTATTAGAAAAACGTTTTTAAAGTATACATTTTGATTTTAATCTGAAAATGTTCTTTTATATAATTCAATGAAAAAAATAAGATATATTAAATTTATTTAAATTTATTAAGATCATATGATAATTATAACAATTTTTAATTAAAATTATTTTTAGCATTTTCAATTTAAAATTATTTAATAGGACTATTACATTATTCAAGAAGACTGCGTCATTTTATTAATATTTCAAACTACATACCAATTTACAGTCGATTAAAACGTAGTTGAATAATGATACGTTATATAAAAATTTAAATTGAAAGTTATTTAGATAAATCGGAAAGGTGATATAATATAGAATCACAAAAATATAACAATAAATTATACGTACCACTAAAATACTTTTTAAAATTTATAAACACTTTTTAAAAATTTCGACGTTTATGAATTTAAGAGAGTGCGGTTCTCAATATTTGTAAATCCGAAGTAAACTATAATTTATATATATATCAAGAATTATTCAGAAATTTATTAGTCAATAATATAAATATTATCAAAAAATATTATAGTAAATAAATACAATAACTTATTAGTTACACTTTTATCTCTCAATTATAATGCTTCGAAACACGTTACTGAAACATGGAATTGAATAATATCTAGAAAAATGTATTTACTGAAATTGATTACGAAATACATTTAAAGTATCCGTACAATCACATAATTATTGAATTGAAAATAATAAAGAGTAAAGTTGCTAATGTGTATGATTAGCAATTTGAATAGACAACAGCTATTAAAAATTCTATTCATATTATTTTTTTATTTGAAAACTCATTTCATATAAATTAACTGCAATATTAATAGAATGAGTGTAACCAAACATATAATTTGCTAGCGGCAATAATTGCAAAATGTTTTAAGACAAGTACATTTGAACATTTATAAACTGAAAAGCTATAACCAAAATATGAAAAGGAAGAATATAAAATGAGGAAAGCAAGAAAAAAATAAACAATTTATTCTTGAGCTAGCAGAATTTGAATATTAAGTCATTCTTAAATAAACAGTAGATTGTGTCAATTTATATACAAATATAAGATTATGAAAGCTTAAAACGTTGAAAAGAAACTTTTTAATTTTTAGTAATTACACAACAGAATAATAGTATTTGTGCAATGCAAAATAACATGTAGGACTGTAGAAATGATTCAATTAATTAAATAGTTTTGTTTTTATATTACTAAATTAAAATTTAACAATAAATATTTAAATAATAAAATTCTTCGCTTTTACTTGTTTTTATCTTTTCATAATTGATCAATAAACGTATATTTTAATTATCATTAATATGAAATCAATATAATATTTTGTATTTTATTATTTACGTATATATATTCATTATAAAAACTTATTTAATTATAATAAATTCTTTGCTACTATTTTATAGTATACTATACACTTACTTAATTCATGCCTTCATTTCAGATTTATATAAAGATAATAAAATATAAAAAGAAAATCGTATATTAATGGATAAAATAATATGAATTTTCCGCTTAAATTAAACATAATCGAAGTACTTTTTGAAGCTAGTAATAAAATTGAGATCTTGGTTCTATAAAAAAAATAAAATTTTATACATTTGAAAAAAAATTATTAAATTATGAACTTTCATACTGCTTCAATAATTTACTGTTTTAATTCAATGTCATTGTTGATTCTAAGTTTTGTAATGCTGTTTTCTTTGTCATATACATCTTTAATTTTATAATCGATACTATATTTTATATTGTAATATCCTCATAAGATTCGAAAAATAAACCCCTGAACAAAAATTATTTGTTTCAAAGACGAAATAAAATACGATCATCGTTAATCTATTATCATCCTAGAGTATCGAAGGATTGGAATCCTACAGTATTTTGATTTTTATTTAATTCCGAATTTGATGAAATAGTTTGAGTAATACCATTATTTGATTCAACGCCAATGTAATTAATTTAAAAAATATTTTGACAAATTTGTAAAAAAAAGTAATTCAATAAGGTACGAAGAAAGCATACGCGTAAATATTAAAGTGCACATAAAAATTAGCTGGCTCTAAGTCACTATACGTGTTTGGCGTTATCGTTAATCGAAAGCCATTTTTACAAGCCCTGTTTATTTAAATCGCCCGCGTTCTCGATTATACGGGCAGTGCTCGAGGCAATAAAAAGTTCATTCGTGTTTCTTATCCGCGGGGGAGACGATCGGTGCACCTTCCCGGGCCAAATAAAAATCGAGGTCGCGTGTCGAGTCGACAACCAGTCGATAACTCTTTTTTCCATAGACGCTTTTTTTGAAGATGCACAAGCTCCTGAATAATACAGACCTGATTGGAAGCACGTATCGATATCTCGAATGAGCCGTGCAATGTCTTATGTCGTTCGTTTGCGAAACATCCAAAAGCGATTAAATGGGATTTCGTACACCTCCATAAGAATACGCTGGATTCGCGTTACTCGCTCGATTTATTTGTAATTTAAATATTATATTACTTTCTTAGATGAAGAAATCGATGAAGTTAAAACCAGTTGTTGGTAGATCGTTGATGTTCCTATTACAATTTATTACGTGTGCATACGTGACTTTTTATTAAGGATTTCAAAACAAATTTATAAATTTTTTATTCCAAAATCGATCGATGCAAACTATTTCAACACTCAGTTGTAAATCAATTGTAAAAATCGGTGATTTTTAAACGATATTTTAAGTACATCTTCTGTAAAATAATTTAAGTATATTACATGTGTAAAGTAATTCTATTTAATTTTAAGCGTATTTTAAAATGCTTTCTTCTAAAATTAATAATTTGTATATATAATTCCATAAATCATAAAATTTAAAATTTTTTAAAAATATGTTAAATGTGGAATAGTAAAGTTTCGAAATATAATAATTTTTTCCAATAAAAATAAATTTCTAGTTTTTAAAATGGATATTTTGTGAATATTTTAAAAATTTAATATAAATTTTAAAAAATCATAATTTTTTTATTGCACGATACAAAATCATTTTACAAAGATACGATGCATCACTTAAATTTGTATTATTATAATACATTTCATATTTTATACGCAGCTGAATTTTATCTATTAATTACATAGATTGGTTATTTTTACATTAAAAATTAACGATACTCTTCGCGCGTATTTATTTATCATAAGGAGAGATTCAACATGAAAAAATTTAGATGAATTCGCGTAAATTATTCGTATAATTTATTGATTTAATTTTTTGAAAAATAATGCAAAATAACGTAGGAAACGCTACCGAAGGTAAGATTTATTTTTGCTATTTTTTTATAATTACGCTAATGGAATACTCGTGTTGCCGTCGAAAAACGATCGCTCGTCAAACGCTGCGTTTGAGCTTCCGAAGAAAACAAATCTTCCATCGACGCACGTTCGAACGCGAACGGACGCACAGAAAGCGAACTCAGCTCGGAAAATCGATGCATCGGCTACGCATATTTAGGTTAATTGCTAAAAGTGACGGTCAATTAAACAGCCTCATTCTTCTCATCGCCTCCCTTACTTCTTTTCGCAAAGCATCGATCAGTCCATCAAAGAGTCGCGTCCCATTCATCAACGTCAGGCCACCACGAGTCCCGTGGATATCACAGCTTCTTCGCCTGTCCGACAAGCGGTCCAAACATTTCGAACGCGCCGAGCTACGAGAGCGAGAGAAACACACGGACGCGTTTCCTCTCGCTCTTCTTACTCGTCCTTTTTTAAGGCTCGCGTTCCACCGATCGGTTATTCGAGTCAGCGACTGGAAGCTGTCGCGATAATCCAACGCATTAGCAGCGCTTGCAATTACAATAATTTCGCCTCAATTAGAAGCGATCGTTGGAGGTTCCCGACGCGACACCTCCTGCGTTACGTATAAATATACATGTGCTTATTAGCCGTGACGAGTTTTCGATGCTCTTTCGTAGTTGCCGTGTCGATCTTTGCATAATCTTAATGGAATTGTAGGTGTGCTTATATTTTTCCTTACAGCTGCTTCGCTCTTTATCCAAGCTCTTGCTCAACGAGTTCGTGTCTTGTTCTTTTTATTATTTACTTTAATTTATGAAAATGATCATTTTGCTCCGTTTTTAAAGCTCGCATGACATTATTAACACTTTACTCTTGGGTCTCGCTCTTGAGGCCACATACCTTGCATATATTGCTATTTCGTAAATGATTATTTTGCAACGAAACCAATCGTTAACTTGTTAATGATATAGTATAATAACTGTAATAAATGAAACCGAATCCATATTTTATAGAATATTTACATAATTGGATAAATTATCCACATTTACGAGATAGAACTTCGAGTTATTTAATTTGTCAATTACTAATGATAAAACAGATTGGAAGCAGAATTCAAAATAATACTTGTGTCTGTTCAATTTCGCAATGTTTTTTTCGCGTTGAAAAATATCTTTCGACGACCACAAAATTATAACTCAAAGTTTTCTTGTGAGAATTGAAATTGGACCTGCAAAATCGTCGATTGCATTTGGGAGAGTGGTTACGAGAATCGAGAAGTTACGAGCCATAAATGGTAGAAAGGATAAATTGCAACCGTTGAAGCTGCGATTGCGGTAAGTATAACTAGGTACTTTGTTCCCTAATATTATAATAGAAGAGTAAATTTAAGTATTTAAGTTTATGATATTTATAATGAAGTGATTTATTTGTAACGTACAAATCGATACATACATACATATATATATATATATATATCGATTACACAAATTATTTAGTATATATTTGTATTGAAATAAGTTTTTGTATAAAATTATAATACAGTTTTATTAGCAAATACAGGTCGCATTAAATATGGTATGAAAATTGATTTGATTATCGAACCTAGATTACGCCGATATGAAAAATATAGCTTATATACAAACACCTAATGAAACGAAATAAAAAATTAATAACATTAAAATTGAAAGAATATATTGCACAACTATTTACCCATTTTAATCACATAAATTTATTCAATTATTTTAAAATAATTCTTATTTCTTACACATAGAAATCAATACTTTATAAACAAAGATGTTTTTATTTTGCCATAATTATATATATAAGCTAACGGAATTATATTAGTTTTTAATGAATGCACTTACTCTTAAAAGTAATAAATATTATCACGAGTGAAAATTTGAAAGTATTCCGTCGTATTTGTGTAGCGATTAAATTGAAATTCTTTTTTATTTCTTATGCTCGACATGTAGCCTATCATCGAGCTTACTTTGTAAAAATCGCAATCGAAATATGTCGAGTCAATCGCATTCGCTTACTTCAACGAGAAAATACGCTGTCATATTTTACAAAGGAGGAATTTCAGCACGGTCGATCGAATCACACGGCGCAAAAAAAAATGGAGTCTTAATGTCGAGATACCAGGTGTAGTTGTAAAAATTTCGGTGCAGATAAATAAAGGCGCACACGAAGAAATCCAGAAGCATATGACATTGAAATTTAAAAGTTGACACAGGCTACTGCACGCGTGACGCGCCTCTTCGCGTGTGTAATTGATTCCACCGGCTCGCCAGACTTAATCCGAGTCAATGATAAAGTGAGATACCGAAATGTGGGTGTCCCTAAGACACGCTCGACGTGTTCCATTAGACAGGGCAAAATTATTTGGGCACTCGGAGTAAACCGGTTTCGCGCTTCATGGCCGGAGGCCTGCGATGTGTTTGCTTTATTTTCGATATAGTTGAGTCAGTGTTCCGTTCCTCTCTCCCTCTCCTTCTCTCTTGTTCTTAATCTTCTTTTTCCCGAGGGACAGAGAGAAAGATCCGACCAGTTAATTAGATGCCGGCTTAACGATTAAATTAATTTCTTGTACTACTGCGAAGGTGGCCCTCGAGCCCTGCCTCGCCCCTTCGACCACTGAGCAACCTTTTCATCTCTCTTTTTTTTTTATTTATCTTTTTCTTTATTTCTTTATTTTTTAAATCTTTTCTTTATTGTCCTCTTCCACACCCACTCTTTCTTTCTTGTTATCTCGGCTAGAATAAGAAACCACAGACCTTGTTTATATCGATGATGCGAATGATGTTGCAAAATATGTATATTGATGTCGAAAATGATTTTTGAATCGTCAATGATTAAGAATCCGTTATGATTCTTGTACCGTAATAAGATTTAATTTTTTTATTTCATTAACGCAGTATACTTACGTAAATTATAATTAATAAGCTGATAATTTTTAATATAGTATATCGCGAACGACCAAAGTCGGAAAATTGTCAACTTAAATGTATTGTAAGAAACATAAATAAAGAAACTCTTAAAGGGAAATAATAGTCATCAAAACTGCTTTCACGATTTAATACTGATTTGATATTATCTAGTATTGGATAAAAGTACTGCTTACAAAGATACCTGACGATAGTCGATCGGTAAAAATAATGACAGCTCAATCCAATCGTTCAATTCCGCAACATGTTAAGCTACGACTATCGTTTCTTAAGTATTATATTACTGATAATGTAAATTATGACATATTTAATATCTCTGTATCAACAAATTGAATTAGGATTCAATTATTAATTGCATTTGTTTCTGCTTCTGAAGTATTTAAATTTTTTATATGGAACATCTGGCATTATAAATAAAAAACATAGTCACCATTATAAATATTAATACTTAAATAACTTTATAATAAATTCTTGAATTATAATTAACTTGAAATTAATATCAATTTTATACATATTAATACTATATAAATTTGCAATGATCTTTTTTGTAACTTTCATTAAAAAAAAATATTTAAAAGGTTACGCATATTAATATTTATGTTAATATTGAAAAGCTAATCGACTTTTATGCTTACATATACAATAATAGTTAATATGTCAATTAGAATGCTTAAATATTGTTTTTATTAATATTTAATAAATTCTTTGAATATTTCAATTATTTCCACATAAATAATATCTATAATTCCTTATTTTTCAAATTATTTTTGTTATTTTACGACTTTTGTTACTTTTTGCACAAATAATTAGTGACATTAAAATTGTTTTAATTTGTATCGTATTTACACAATTAATCAATTTTGTAATTGAAAAAATACCAAAACTTTTGAATTAATTAACGTTAAATATGTTTTTAATTGCAGCAGTAACTCTAAAATATATCTATAAATATGTAATTTGACAGATAACTAATAAAAGTTCAATTTAATATAAATATCTAAAACTAATTTTAAACATATTTAAAATTGATAATTATATTTTAATTATTTATTTTAATTCTTCATAAATTATGACAGAAAAAGATTCTATAGTGTATTACGATGATTCATGTAATGTATTTTTAAGATAATAATTTGGATTATCTGTAAATCAACAACTCAAACTGTTTTATGCAAACCGATATTACACGTGCATTTGCAATATTTTTGTCAAGCACAAGTTCGATTTGACAATATTAAAAATAATACTTTTTAATATAATAATACTTTTTGTTGAATTAATGTGTGAAGTACTTTGCAATTATAAAAGTCATTCTTAATATATAGTAATATAGTATTGACTACTATATAATAATAAACAATAATTTTGATATTTTAAAATTTAAATAATAACGGTATATTTAATAAATAGTTATTCTTAATGAAACGATGAAAATATTAATAGTTTTAAAAACTCCAATCATTTTTGCAATCACTTTTAATCAATGATAACTTTCATCGATAAAATGTTCAAAATAAAATTTTAAGTTAAATTGAGTTAATTCAAACTATTCGGTATTATAAACGCTTGAACAAATTGCTTTTGATGTAAGATTGCACTTTCCTTACATCGAACGCTTATTGGACAATAATTATTATATTGATGATGCGTTGCCAGGAGCTAATATATTTAAGAAACTTATAAAGTTTGAGATACACATACAAAAGTTAATTAACGTAAGTGGTTTTACTTAGAAAATAAGCATGTAATAAAAATGAAATTACATGTAACATGCTAAAGAAATATCTTGCTTCGATATAAAATTGTATCTATCAACTATCTCATATTTATTAAAAAACGAACGTTATTGGAAAATATTGCCTTCTATTTTTAATTTAATTACTCAAATAGTTTTTGGAACAGCAATAAAAAGAATACGTTAACTATGAATATGTATATAATCTATTTGTATATTATTATTACATATTAGTACATATATAGATATGTATTAATATATTAAATATTGTATATATTAATACACCTATAGATAAATATATCAGTAAAATTTGAACATTTTGCTCGAAATGAAATGTCTACTTCATTTTTAAATTATTATACGTAATAAGAAAAAAAAAATGGTTAAATAATTGTAATTTCTTTTACCTTTTATCTTTATATAATAAAATACAACTAATTCAGATAATTTTTTGTTAACCACCAATTAACAATATTATATATAAAATTGTGTTTGAAGCGTTTAAATCTTATACATTTAGAAGTTTTAATTATTGAAGAGGTATAATGATATTCCATATTTCGCATAATTTTATTAATGTCATCGTGTCAACGAAATATTACCAATTCGAAAGCTTATCATTTAATACTTTCGATGATGCAATTTGACCAATTTAGTGTTACAGTGCTATTAAGAAAGAAATGTTCTACTAGGTTTCACAAAAATATTTTCTAAATGATGCAATAACAATAGGTATCGGAATATCGTTTCATGAATTCGGCTAATAGTATCATAATACCAAGTAATTTCATAAATGTAACAAATTTTTCTCGTGCTCTAATAAAAAATATTAAATGAAACTTTCAATTTTGGTATTGATTTAGATAAAGAAATTACAATTTAAATAACTTATCAAATTGATTTGATTTTCATTTTATAATATACGAAAATGGTCTACACGGAAATAAAACGATGTTAACGAATGAACTAAATAATGTAATATAAATTTCTTATTTTCTATTTTAAAATAGATTTTATTACTTCGGCAAACTTACATCTAATGAAAGGAGTTTCTTGATTTTATAGCTGCTACATACTTCTACTTAACTATGCTTTAGTAGACTCCAAATAGTTTTAAGATTCTTTAAGAAAAATATTCCGTAACGTATTTTAGTAGTTTATCAAACATCGAAGTATTGATGTTATTATACGATGTGATTATATTGAAATTCCATTGATATTGATAAAAAAAAATAAACAAACATATATCAAGTAAAAATCAAAATGATGAAATTGATACAACTGAAGAATGAATGAAAATTATATTAATATTAACCGTAGTTTAATTCATCATCAATTTTTTCTGTTTAATATATATAGAACGTATCAATTAAAAGTATTAAATATCATCTAAAATTTCCTCGATGAAATTCTGTTCTATTGTAAACATCGACTCTTCGATATACTTCTTTATTAAAATATCAACGCTCTAATGTCTAAATCGTGTATACGCACTTAAATTGAGCAAGTTTCTTCTTTTATCGATGGCATTTATTATTTATTACTTGGATTGATATACAATTATTTTCCGATTTGTTGAACTTTAAAGTATTCTCGATAATTCCCTGATAAACTAAAACAAGACGTTATAAAAACGATGATCTTCACGTTATTAGATCGACTTCCAACTCCCCTTCAAATAAATACTCGCTCATATTATTAAGGTTTTCAACTTTAAGCAAATGTATGGATACCTATAATTCAAACCAAGATAATTACACATGTATTAAGAAAACCTCTACTAAGATCAGTTCATTACTTTTTCTTAAAGAACATCGCTCGTCAGAAATTTGTATACGTTTTAAATCCGTGGTATAATTACTTACACGTAACACATACGCTTTTGCGCTCATTCCATAAGATACGATACTTAATTATCCGTTTCCATGATATCAGTGTCATAACGACTGTGATACGTTCAAGCATAACAATGAATTCGACATAATTTTAAATAATATTTTCATTTGATTGTTATTTATGAAGTTTTATGAATATATGAGTTACGTTTGTGAAATATTATAGCGATTATAAAGTAATAATACGATCGATGTTATTTAAATTAGTCTCTTGTGAAATTCCCGCAATCTCCTTTAATTGCTTATTTCCTTTTCAATAATTTTTTTCAATATATAAACAAATGACATAAAATAAAAATAGTTTTTTTATCGTTAATCTAACGTGTCGGGTTGAATTTAACCGCGCGTTTGTCGAATTTAAATCGAGTAGAGGAGATAACTTCTTTAAAATAACGTTTGATTTATAAGCCTTAATAACCGGAAGATGTAACATTTAGATGTAACGCGTAGTAATTTATGTAATATTCCAGGTAATTAAACAATGATATACGATTAGAAACGACAGTTGCCTATATTTATCGAGTAAAAATTGCCGTGCGAAAAAATTCTCGGTGCACGGCGAAACTAACGCGTAACAACTATACACCAAGTACACCCGTATTCTGTGAAAAAGAGTATAAAAGAGTCGAAGGGAATCGCGAAGGAGATGAAGGCGTCGCTGCAGTGAAGAAGTCGAAAAACGAAGAAGAAATCCAGCGTGCAAGAGAGAGGAGGTCGCGAGAGACGAGAAGCGCCTTGTCTTGCTTCTTTCGTCTTAACCGACGCGTCACGCCGCCTTGAAAAGCTACTTCGGCGTCGGCTTCGGCGTCGGCGTCGGCGTCGGCGTCGATGTCGGGGTCGGCGTTGGCGTCGGCGGTAACGGCAGCAACGTCCCGCGAGGTTCCCTCCCTTTGGCTATAAAGATGAGCTTGTCAGATCTGGTGTAAACGCTCTCTTACCAAATAAATCTTTCTCCCCGCTCCGGCCACGGATAACAGTTTATAAATGGCCTCTGCCATTATACGGCGCGCTATGTAATCGCTTGCACGCGATTGATGAAGATGGCATGCAGGAGAGAGAAGGAGAAGCAAGATCAAGGTATGCGTGCGCAGGCCTAAGTCTATGTTTATGCCTGCTTGACGCCTAACACGTCCGTGTCTCGTGTGTGTACTCGCGAATTTCTCGCTAAGCCATTAAATTATCTCCGGCAATGGTAATAATAGTTTGGCGCACCTAATGCCGCCTCTTTCATCAGTGGTTTGTTGAATCTCTCTCTCTCTCTCTCTCTCTCTCTCTCTCACTCTCTCTTTCTCTTTCTACGCTCTAATGGGAGTTTTATTTTTTCTTCTCGCTTTACTAATTTCACGCGCTTTCTGATCATTATGCAACGCTAAGATTAGGGGAAATTTTTCAGCAAACATCGCATGCACAACGTTATTCAACTTTTTTAAACAACATCCTAATAAGGAATTGGTTTAAAATAATTATATTATTAATGACTTTGAGAACTCTCTCTGCTAAGATCTGAACAAGTGTTTGAGCTCACTTAAAATCAAGTCTTCGTATATTAATTAGCATTACATTTTGATAGAAATTTTATATATTTCTAATTGAATCGTAAAATTTGCTTAAAATTCTAGTTGCCTTCTTAAATATTTATTTTCAGTGTTAAAGTATTCTGCATACACCTATTTTTATAATATACGCTTGCAAATATCATAAAACAGAAATACCATCGGTCGCTTTTTACGCGTCAGAAGCTGTACGTAAATATTGAATACATTCACTAGCAGTTTTGAATTACGAATAAAAATGTAAAAGTAATATGAGCTTGTGGTCTTCTCCTTGGATAACTGCGGTAAGGATTTGTGGAGAACAACTTGCTGAGAAAGGGGCCATCTTTTTTTTCACTACAACTTGAAATATATAGAATCTAGTTAAGCGTTGCCTTTTCAAACATGAAGCTTTTTGATCAATAAAAAAAAGAAATTATCGAGGCAGTATCTTTGAAAGCTATTTTAAGGTATTCAAAGTAAAAAAGCTCACTTGCAGTCGTTACCACTAATAGAATTCGAGAATTGTCTGTTTATATTTCTGGCAATTAATTAAAATTTTTAATTATTAAAGAATAATATTAGATATAAATACTTATGCCTTTATTTAATAATTTGCATAGAATATTGGTGATCTTTATTACATTATTTTTATAAATAACATGTATATATAAATTTCTGTGTGTATATAAATCGTATTTCATAAAATTAATTCGTAATAAATTATTGGTTTCCAGAAAATATTTTCACATTCTTTCAAATCAGCTAAAACTTAACGCAGAGGAGTTTTTAGTCATGTTCGAGTTGTTAGATTAGTCATCAGAATTTAATCATTATTCACGTGTATATTTCTTTTTTTACACGTTTTTACTCGTTACATTAAAAAGTAGCACATACAATTTTAAGCATATATTTTAAATTGAATTTATTTTACAAATAGTTAAAAAAGTGTATCACTCATTTGATATAAATCTATAAGAAATAAAATTTTATATATCCATTCGATATATTTTTTAATATTGCATTTAGTTTAAACGTTTTATACATACGCCAGTTTATGTAAATTATTACTTTATTACTATTATGGAATAATAAATGATATTTATACTTTAATAATAATTATGAATATTTTATTAAAATTTAGTGTTAATTACTGTACAATCACAATAATTTAATATGTACTTTTATCAATTTAATAAATTTATTAATATTTATAATTATTTTTTTATGATAATTCATTAAAAGTAATATAATATATATTAGAATTTTCAATTTACCAATATTTATTTAATGTTTGCATCCAATAATTACACACGTGTATTACTATATTTATAAATTATAGAAAAATAGTTTTTAAACAATATTTATCAAAATAATTCTAATGTAAATATTAGAATAAATAATTTTCTTTATTATTAATTAATAGTATATATATACATAAATTTATTTAATTTTTATAAACAAAATTATAATTCTTAAAATTTATAGTTAGACTGATTAAATATTTTTTATACGAAATTTATATTATTATAAGTTATTGAGTTGTTTTCTGAAATGAAATTTAATAGTATTTATATTTTATATGGAGTATTAAATATATTGTTTAAATTACAATGATCGTAGAATGTATAGTTTTGAAAAAATATTTAATGTGAAATTAAAAGTGAATTTATAAGTTAAGTTAGATCATCTCGAAAATTTCCAGTATTTTAAAATTTTTTAAAACTAATAAATATTTGATAAGATGGATCATGTAATTCAATGAAAAACTAAAAATATTATAAAGTAACATCAAAATAGATTCTTAAAACGATTATAAAGATTACAAAGGTAACACTGATATTTGTTTTACGTATCAAGAAGTATAAGATTATTTAAAATATACAATGGTCATGAGATGTAAATCAGCTAAATTGAATTATAATATAATATATTAATATATCATAATAAAGATATTAATAAAGATATTGATATGTGTTTATCTTTCAACTCAAAAATTAAATAAAGAGTAAAAATAATATATTTAGTTTATCCAATAATACGGAAAAGGTGCAGAAATTTTAATTGTAAAATCTATCGAAATATATAAAAAATCTTTATCGGACTATTTATTTTAAAGTCAGAGATGGCAACGCTAACGGTTATTCGAGTATAAAAGTTATTAATTTAAATTCGGCGACTATCATAGTTTCATGAAATGTGTGTGCTACGCATCCCATTCCGCGTATAATGAGTTTATCTCTTATTCGCAAGTAACGGCGAGATACCGGATCAGGTAGCCTTTGTTTGCTGTACTAGTCATTTATCCCAGTACTATTATTTTCGCTTTATACGCTCTATTCGCTTTTCACTAGTGTTCGCATATATTTTGTGTTTCTTTAAGTGCCATCATCCCTGCATATATATAAGAGATTTTATCGCATCGGTACTTGAAACCTGCAGAAATTATACATTTTTACACCGTTATACATATTTTATACACGCATTTACTATACAATATAGTAACATCCGGCTCCTCTCGTATGACAGCCCTGTTACGCAATAATTCTACTCTCCATATTATTCTTTCTTTTTTAAGCGATCAGTCAATTATTCACTTACCTCTTTTCGATGCTAATATCGTAAGTTATAAGATTAATCCAATTATTAAATAATTCTACATTAGTTATAAAAAATATTTTTCTATTTTTACCTTTTCTATTCATTTCCTTGTATTAAAAATATTATTTTATTATTTTATTTACTCACTATTTTAAAAGAATATGGAAACTTCAATGTATCTATTGATAAATGTATTCCATATTTTACCATTGATCTAGAAATATGAAAACTATGGAAACTTGAATATTGATTTTTATTCAAATTATTATTATTATCGATTTTCTTCTTTTTTCATTAAATCGCTATTTATCATAAAGGAACGATGCTCTTTCATTAAACCGAGTGATAAAAGTTCTTATTGCAGAGAGATCGTTAACGAGAATACCATTGGTTGAATATTCTAGGAAAATATCCTTTGAATCGATAATTAAATTATTATTATTCGAAACATATTCACAGATAAAATAAAAGGGTCAAAGATTCAAAAGACTATTTGAAATTTTGCTAGAGTTACAAATCTCGTACTTATAATATCAAAATAGCAATAAAGAGTACATAGTATTAGTAGATAGTAACAATAGTAGTAAATCACTGTAAACTCAGAAAATGATACGAGTGCTACTCGCTAAAAGTCAGCTAAAATATATCGTCAGTAGAGTAATAGTCGGTACTGTACTACAAAACCATGTGTTAAAGCTGAATCGTAGATACGTAAGGAAAAACTTTTTATCCATTTGTAATGTATAAAAAATTTTTAACACTCAATAATCCGATATTACGGGTTGTCACTGCAATTTACATCGCAATATATAACATTTGAATACTGATATTGGCGAAAGTTTTAATTTCAGAGATCAAAAACATAAAAAGATATTAAATTTAAAATTCGATTGCCTCGCAACACCAGTTTTTAATTATAAATAATGAGTATTCTTATTACTGAATAATTTTCTCTTAGCGGTACAAATTCGTTCTTTAAAATAGATATCTTTATCGTATGAATATTTTTTATAGTATATATTTAAAATAAATATGTTTAAAAAGTACAAGATTGCTTTATTAATACAGTCCACTTAGGAAATTTTAACTAAATTATAAAAAAAAATGAAGTAAGATTTATAAAAATAATATAAGAAAAAAAAAGATCTATAAAAATGAAATATAAGCGAATAAATAAAATTTTTTATTTTTTATGAACTTTTTAATATATTTTATTTTTAATTTAATTTTTATAAAAATAAATAACTATATAAATAACTTACAAAATAAAATTTAAGACCGTTATAAACTATATAATTTTAAATAATCGATAATGTTTAAATTTAAAATAATATTCTTTCATTCGTGCAATCATTATTCGCATTCAAACAACACTAAAAAATTTTTAGTCATAATTATGAAGAGTTTAAGATCACGGAAATTATTTCGTTAAGTATATCAGTAAGTATCTATTCCTTGATAAACTAATTTTCATTTATAGTTTAAGTAATTAAACAATATAAAAATTGAATATATTTTATATTAATTATTCATAAAAATGTTCCTTGAATTTTTTGAATGATACGAGTGTAGTAAGAATTCAAATATTACATCTATTCATGATTATTGATGATCGATTTGATGAAATCCAAGTAATGATAAATGCTAATGAATATATCGGGATAACCTCTACCACAAGGTATAATATAGGTCATAAAACCCACAATTTTTCCATCAGAAACTAATGGACCACCGCTGTCACCCTAAAAATTATTATACAAAATTATTATGAATTATTTTCTAGTAAAAATATTAATTTTTATTCGCAGAAGAGTGTTCTTTTGTTTTTTCCTAGATAATAGTTGTGCTGACTTTTCTAAATTAATTCAAATTTTTGAAAATAATATTGAAATGCAAAAATAAATTTATTCCGTAATATATTAATTAACTTATATAATTATTTTTATTTTCGATTTTCAATAAAATAAACCAAAATAAAAAAATGAACCTGCATATTCAGAATTCGGGTTGCTTTATTATTGTTTGAAAACATAATTTTTTTTCTTAAATTACAATTTTCTTTGGTATAACAATATTTTATGTTTTTAAATTGTAAATATAATGGATTGCAATATTACTCTATCAAAAAAATTTTTAATTTACTTTAATAAACTTACCAAACACATACCGGAACCTTGTTTATCTAATGCGCAAAAATGCTCGTCGTGAATCACACGTTGAAGAATGTTTGCACAATTCGATTTATCTATAATTTTCATCCAAATTTTTTGTAATTGTTCTGAAGATTTATTTGATGGAAAACTGGTAACTCCCCAACCGCTTCCCACGACTGTATCACTAATTTTAACGTCTTTGGTTGGAAGATTTATTTTTCCTTGAAATCTATTAAATAAAATAGCTCCCTCGATCTACAAAAATTGAATAATATTGTTATATTATAAACATATTTTTAGACATTTTATGTAATTTTTATATTACCAGTATAATATACAGGAAAATCTTAAAATTACACTTAGATAATTTTCCAATAATATTTTATTATAAAACTATATCCATAAATATAAACGTAAGAGCAGAAACTTAAATATTATAAATAGTCTTAAGCAATGATAATAAAATTAAAATATTACTTATTAGTATTCATAATTAGTTTCAAGTTTAATACACTAGATATAAAAACTAAATTCCACAAACATATATTAGTGCTTTCATTGATCAATCAAACAAACAATTGTTTTTAATAATATTTATTTTAAAATTAATAATATAAATTTAGATAATGAATACAATAATAAATAAATAATATCGGATAAAACCATTGTAAAAATATACATATATCTTATAACCACGTATAATTATACATATTTTCCAAAACATTGAGTAATTCTCCACAAATCTAATATTAGAAATACTTTTTTTAATCTATATTATCAGAGTAACATAAAGGTGATAATAATACATTCTAATATTAATGATATAAATTTATAATTATTTTGCACTTTTTTGTTTCATGTGCATTCATCGCATAATGTGTAAGATAATACATTTTCTTACTACGACAAATATAAAGAGCTTTATTTTGTAGAAGGTAATTAAATAACTTTAAATGATATATAAATTATTATTGAATGTAAATGTTTAATTTTATTAATAAAATAGAAAATATGACAAAAAATTAAAAGCAAGTAAATTTTAATGCGTTAAACGATAGAATTTATTTAATGTGTCTGTCATATATCTAATCGTGTCTTAAATTTATTACAGCTGTCGTAATCCATAATATGATTTAAAAATTTCTTTTATAAAATACTATAATATATATATATGTAAATCGAAAACTTGATTCACAACATTTATATATTTAATTCATCGAACCGTCGCGTTTTAGTTACAAGTAAAAATATAAACAATATTTAAACTAAGAATAAAAACATAAAAACATAAAATCATTTTTATCGAATGAAAAGTGATTGCAAACTAGAACTTGTTCTTTTTTCTTTGAAACCTATATCTTGTAATTAACATTTCAAGAGACATTCTAGATGTTAAGATAAATCGACATTGATTATATTTGAAGTCAGAACCGAGTAAAAGTTAGTATCATCAAGAGTAGCCTACAACGAATTCGGGAGTGGCACTAAATTACATGCTGGAACTACATGACAGATAGAAATGAGTCTTTTCCGCAATCATCATATGACTACATTTAGTCAAGCACTGTATCTCTAATTTTATCGTTATTTTAATCTCGTATATCTCCTTATAATATTTTTTAAATTTTCTAAAAACACATTTTACTAATGAATATAATTCATAATAAAATTAAGAGTTAGGATCTAAGTGTCAATAGAAATTTTCGAATTCATAATATTAATCACGTCGATTTCTAATACATACAGTTTTAATACCGATATAAAAATATTGTTTGCTGATTAATGAGACTTGTGTCAATGTCTAAAAATTTATTATCTTTATTTTCTATGTGTGCACGCGCGTTTCAATCATATATAAAATTGTTAAAATATAAAGATTGTCAGATAAATTATTAAAATAATAAAAATCATTTTTTTTTAATTAAAATTGTTTTATTCTATATTTCAATTTATTCAATTTATTTGATTTGAATCTATTTTAAAAAAAACATGATTTAGTTTCTTTTTTTGGTAATAATAAATTTGTCGTTAATAAGTAATAATAAAATTATACAAACATATTTTTATGAGAAAACCTTTTTATTCCCTGTTTTATTTACAAATGACAATGAAAAAACATTTGCATGTTTGAGGTATCTACTTTTAAACTTCTATTATTTATTATTTAGACCTTTATCTAAATATTAAGAATTTTTTCTATAATTTTTGATAATATAATTTAAACAATGAATCTATATATTTTAGTAAATTATGTTTTATTTATGTTTACTTAATATATCAACAGGCATTGAATACTTATAAAATGTTGCAACGGAAATTGGAGATTCCAATTTTGTTTTCCATTTGCATAACACATTAGAATGAGTAAATTATTTAAATCTTTAAAGATTTATTACTTCAATTCTCTTATAATACTATACATAGTACTCAAATTATACTAAAATTAAATAAATTAAATTTTAATTACAACAAAGATATTAGTCATATAAGTACAAAATTATTTTCCCCCTAAATTACATTTATAATATATATCTTTCGAAAAATACTATCAAAATATATCTTCGCATCAATTTTGAACTTCTAAAACTGTATTATACATTATATATACAAATATATAAATACAATGATAATTTATAAACATAATATAAAAATATATATACACATAAATTGTATGTTTTTT
Organism: Dolichoris vasculosae; assembly: GCA_018907195.1. Classification (NCBI taxonomy): domain Eukaryota; kingdom Metazoa; phylum Arthropoda; class Insecta; order Hymenoptera; family Agaonidae; genus Dolichoris; species Dolichoris vasculosae. Next base: position 429,284 of record JACCHY010000039.1, on the reverse strand, counting down.
ATTTATTTTAATGAATTGTATAAAATTTCATTGATAATAATCAAAATATTTTAGAGAAAAAGAAACGATATAGCACTAAGTGTCTATTACAATTTTACTTACTTCAGTATTCATAATTATATTAAATCATATAATTATAAATAGAAAAGGAGTAATTAGATTTATATTAGTTTTTAAAATTTTAATCTTTAGTATATTTTATGGTTTTATTTAGCTTTCAATATTTACAGTAAATATGCTTTTTATGATAATAAAAAATGAGCTTTCAATATGTATTGTTTAGATGTAGCAGTTTTAAATGTTGTATAAATTTTAAATTACTATCTATTGTTATATAATAATTTTGAAATTACAGTATTTTTGTCTGACAATTTTTTTACCGTCAATATAAAAAGCATCATTTTATTTTGAATAATAATATTTATAATTGTACAAATATTTTTATTAAAAATAGTATAAATTATAACAATTTTAAATATTTTTCACGAAAAGAAACACAATCTTTAGAGTAAATATCCCCATTCAAAATTTCAAAGATATAACTGATTGTATTAACGATAATAATAACCACACAAATAAGTTATTTATATTTATATGTAAAAATGAATACCGAAGAGTTCAATATTAATAATATTTGGTGTCGGTGTACTCACTTGAAAGACATTGACTAGAAACTTATAGTAAAACCGTTAAAATTACCTCTTTCTCGTTATCATTATAGAAGATTATACAATGATTTTTATTTGAATCTTCTACTTTCTCTCTCTCTATCGATGTATCGCTCTTGTTTTTCTTCATCTCTTTTCATATTTCATTTTATTTCTTTGTGCTATATATCTACACTTATCGATACAAAATAATAAAGGTTCAGTTTTCTAATGTTATTTTTAAAATATTATATATAAGACGTAGTTTATTTTATTAAAAAAGTCGTGTTTAAATAATAAAATCATAAATTTTAATCAATAACTTTAAAATATTTCAACTAAAAAAATGTAAATTATTCAAATGAAAACTTATAATTTAAAATGTATATGTTTAGTATAAATATCATGTTATAGTTAAAAATAAGTTTAGTTGTTTAGATTTTTAGATTTTTAAATATAATTCAACTATTATCTGATTTATGATTTATTGAACGATAATATTATAAAATTGATTAAATAAGATTATTTATGTTGTTATAGTATCGAAGGGATAGAATTATAAAATAAATATCTGATTTTTATGTTCAAATAAAATAAAAAAATAATTTTAATAATATAATATGAAGCTAAATAATATCAATTTTTATTACATTGTTCGTTAATAAATTAATTTGTTTAGAAATATGAAAGATTATACTCAACGGATCAAAAAATAATGTTATAGAATCCTTTGAATGTACTAACTAACTTTTGAATAATTAAAAATTATCGTCGATTTGGCTTCAAAAATACAGAAAGAAATGTAAAAATTATTTTATTATCGAATTTGTAGGATAATTGACTAAAGACTTCGAATTATTTAACAAAATTATCATTCACGTAATTGGTATAAACGGGAGGTTATAATGTGGCAAATCTGCGTCTGAAGACAAAATATCCTAAGTGAACACAGGTGAAACGCAACGTTAAAGTATTACAAGTTCTCGGCTCGAATATACGTGTATGTATGGCATTGTAACGGGGATTTTTTCATACGTACTCTCGGAATGCAACGTATGCATTCCGGGTTTATATGTCGCACCGCCGTTCTCTCTTTGCCAGTGCCGTCGTAGTTGCCCATTCTCTCAAAGGCCACTTACACCAGGAACGACCAGTTTGACTTACTCGGATTCTGACTCTTGACAATTTGCTCGGTATTACTATTTGCACATCGTGAAGATAATAGCAAGAGTTAACTCGAGAAGTTATTTTTTAATAAAATGAGAAAAACGATAGGGATGAACGAGAAGGAACTTTAAAAATTATACGATTGCGAATGCAATGAGTTTATACGCTATTGTTCGAATTGGGAAATTATTTAGCTGACTTGTCTAATATTTTGAATTCGGAATGAGCTGATATTTTGGAATGTACCGTGTGACTCCAGCAGAATTTCGTTGTACTTAATTTTCTGAACTTATTTCTTGCTTGTTTTGAGAACAACACCGTTGTTTTATTCCTTATCGTAAATTCTTTTAATGTGCAACCATAGCATTCGATCAAATTGCTAAAAGGAGATTATCTGTCAGGCTTATGCAGTAGATACTTAAATATAACGTATTGATATTGATAAAATAATCGTATTATAATAAGTATTTTCTTACTAAATGAGCCATTTATAGTATTCCAATATGCTATAAATATATTTCACCTACAAAATCTTTATTTATAAATTTCTTCTTCCAATTCTACGCGTATTACCACATGTCACATGGAAAATATTTATAATCGTTTAATATAAGTCAACTTGACTTATATATAATTAAATAAATGAAGTTGTTGTTGATCGTTCCCGTTTCTCTCACCTTCTTATAATTAACACTTTCACGTCTTGAGAATCAGCAGTATAAAAGAATGTAAAAAATTCAATAAATGCACATTATAAATGTAATTACTTTATAGGCGTATATATTATTGACGAGTAACTACAGTTTTACATTTTATAAGTCATTACGTTGAAATTGAATAAAATTTTTATTTTTATTAGGAATATTAATATAATTTATAATGAGATATTTTAAAGCAGAAAATATAAATACAAAAGAAAATAATAAAATAGCGGTAATCGTATTTTATATTTTTTACATTGATATATACATAAAATAATTTAAAAATAAAATTTAGTATTGAAGTAAATATATTTGATTAGTAGTTTTTTCATAGTATACAATATTCTTATAATCTATAAAAGTCTAATATTCAAATGAATATACGATAATAATCTTTTATAAAATTATATGAACTTAAAACACTATAAATTAATACGATATGATATCGTTTTTATTAGTCTCACCATACTAAAATATAAGAATAAATACCTTTTTAAATGATTATTTCGTTAAGCGTTATTTGGGAATAAACATTTAAATAATATTAAAGTATAATGAGGAATAAATTAAAAATTTTGAAATCTGCATATTTAACTAATTTAAACTTTATATCGTATAAAAAATTCATGATCTATTTTAGATGATATTATTTACCAACTTCATTTTATTCTAAATTGCATATTTGGATTACACATTATAATTAAAATGAACAAAAATTACAATTTTTTAATACATTATACATAAATTTATATAATGAATTAAAGTGTGAGTGAATTATTAATAAGTTTATTAATTAAATAAATATAAATACTCATTGCTCATTTATAAATGACTGTTTATATAAATATGATTTATATAAAAATGACTGTTTTTTTATAAATTATAAATGACTGAAAATGATAAATACGTTTAAAAATTTACTTACTTTTATATCATATAACAACACTTATTAAATGATAAATTGTAATTTTACATATGTAAGATATAATATAGTACAGATGAAAAATTAATAATAAATTAATAAATTTAAAAATTAACATGAAATGATGTGTGTGTGCGTGTGTGTACCTAATGTCTATAACTAATGGATACATAATAATTGAATACTTAATATTATATTTGAATACTTACATATTATATCTTTTTTATATTCATTTTTATTATAACTAATTCTATACGTAATATGTTCTTTTCAAGATTTATGTACGTCATTTTATTTGGATTTCGTTGCTTGAGCGGAAAATTTTGCCTTCTTGATTTAATGTATTTCGTTATCCATTGGAATTTTATATTCCTTATATAATGTAATTCATGTGAACATCTCATTTGAATACTTTTTTCGTTAATATTAAAATAACATTTGAAAATTAATTAGTATTGTTACTTAAAAAACTATATCATGGAAATTTCTTTAATTAATCTTTAATTAAAAATAAACCCAAGTATGATTAAATTATTTAGATTAGGAATCAAAAGATGTTATAGCTGTCAAAGAGTTTAATATTGATTCAATTTTAATTATACATGCTTGAATGGCTCATATATAATTCATGTTCGTGCCACAGTATAATATAGACGATATCTGAATGCTTTTATAACTATCTTTTGTATATCTCTCAAGTACTCGGAATAAGTTAGAGAAAAATGATACTTAGTTTTGTAAAAATAACTCTTTCTTCAAATTCTTTTCATTATATTTCTTGATTAGCATAGATGCTGTAACATAATTGAGAATCTAAAGCGTGTATTTTTAAATTATTTAATGCCGTGACCACAATTTGCATGCCAACACTTAAAGCGAATTATTACAATTTTATATGATCTTTTCTCATAAAAAAATCAGATATGATTTTAAGTAATTTATGTACTTCATATCTTATCTACTCGACAAAATTTCATAATTATCAACGAGTGTCATAAGAAATAAGAAGTTGCTTTTTGTTAAGCTTTATTATTATTTTTAACCTCGAAATATTTTGAAAAAATTCTTCTTTTATACTTAATTAGTTTTATTAGAAAAATATTTATTTTATTAAACTTGAATATTCCTACAATCATGTCATTTTTATTAGTAAATCATCTTAATTAATTAGTAATAATCAATTAAAACATTCGTTATTAAAAAATATATTTGTAAGATCATGTTGTATCCTTAAATAATAAAATAATAACAGGAAATAGTAATTTTTATGCAAAAGTATTGGATATAAATAATTTTATATTTATAATAACATTTAATATGATTTACTTCATTTTTTAAGATTAATTAAGTAAGTGTGTATCATTGATTTTCATAAAATATTTACTTGTTCATGTAATTTTAATTTTAATTTTTATAATTTTAGCATAAGAAAAAAATAACAAGTTTAAATAATAAATTCTTTAGTAGTAACATAATATTATTTCTAGTTTTTAAAATATTTTATTTTTGATATTCATATACGAATAAATAATCATTATATAAAAAATTTCGATTTATTATTGTATAGATATAAATATACTATTATAAAAAAATAGGCAATAAATTATTAGAATCAAAAAAATAATTTATCATTTATTTGAATTAAATTTTTTTGATTCATTTATTCAATTTTTTTATATTATATATAAATTACTTTATAGAATATTGGAGTGTACATATCTTTTTCTCTAAGCTAAGGAAAGTTAGAACGTAATTGATGTGATATTTTAAGTAACGATATTTTTTTTAATATGTACATAGGCTTGTTTTTATTTTCAACTAAAATTATCTTATAAAAATTGGTTGTAATTCTATATTTCTTATTTACTGATTTATCAACTTCAAATTTATATTATAACATTATATTATTACATTCTATAATTAAAAAAATTGATTTATACAGAATAATATTTCATATAACAGTGTTTAATAAAATTTTTATTGAATTTGCAGACAACTTATAATATTTTACAAAATTTATATTTATATATCTATATTTTTTATATTTATATTTTTATTTAACTTTTATTTTTTATTATTACTTAATATGAAATATTAAATAGAATAATTGAAATAATAAAAGAAAATTAAACGAATATTTTATGTTAAAAGAGAATTAAATAATATATTATCTTTTATTATAACCAAAAACTTATTACATATATATTGGTATGAATACAATCTTTATATCATATTTAAAATTTATTAATTTACAATTTAATATAATTAAGTATAATTACAAATAAAATTAGTTTAATATTCATAAATATTGTGATTAAAAAAATTTTGTAATATTGTAATTTTAAAGGGTAAAAATTATAATTATTCATTATATACGTTCTTAATAAATTTAATTTATATTCAGATTATTACATTGATAAAAAATGAAATATTAATTTTTGGATAGAGCGATAATTTTAAATGATTACATTAATTATGAACTTAACACGAAGAGAAACATTTATTAAGTTGTACAATAAACACTTACAAATTATATTATTCTTAAATCTATTATTATTTATAAATTCTTATTTTGACCAATATATTTTTATTTATAGATAAAAAATTGGAATTTTTAATTACGTTTAATTATAATTGATTTTTAGTATGTATGGTTTTTTATTAAATATTTAGTCATCTTTTGAATGATCGTCTTACTTGAAAATCATATTAATGTAATCAATTTTATTATCTTACTCACAATTGACTGAAAAAAATATTTATTCAATACATTTAGGCTTTTAATCAAATCTTAAAAGTATTTTAGTATAAATACTTAAGTGCAATGCACTTTCTTATCAAATTTTTTTAAGTAAATTAATACCAATATATTATATAAACTGCTCAACTGTTTATTCCCTAATAAATACTTTAAAAGCTTTCATATACTTTTGATCTTTTTCTTTAATGAAACTACATCCAAAGATGTCTCATTATTCATATATATTTATAGTTTCAAAAGAGAACCAATTATTTATCTTAGATTATTTCAACACTGTTATACATATATACATTTTGTAATAGAAATTAAAATCTAGCATAGGAATTGTATCATTACAGAAGACAATAATAAAAAAAATATTCTAGTTTTTGAGTATATTGCTTTAAAATGTGATTATTAAGATGCTTTTTAAAATGTTTAATTCTGTATAGATAAAATTCCCGTTTTATGATAAAAGTTGCATTTAATGTTCGAATTTATTCACTTATTATAGTTGCATCATAATTACCTTCTAATTGCTTATCTTGATTTTTAACCTAGTTTTTTTAAATATTTCATGTATTATATTTGTCTATACATTATAAACTTTTTAAATTTTTTGAAAGATTTTTTTACTACATATATATATGTATAAACTTTTATTATCTGTGAACTACATAACTTTTTTTAAATTACTTTTTACAATGTTAATTAATATATTTTTTATTTAAGTTTGACGATTTATTTAATTGAAGTAGAAGAATAAAGGATTCTCATATCTTACAAATGAATTCTAAAAATATATTATTATTTAGACAAATTTTTCAATTTTTAAAATAAATTTTTATATACGATTCTATTACAAAATACTATATTTTTTATCTATGTAATAATACCTATCTTATTTATAATGCTTATCTTTTTAATATTTCGACAAATTTACTTGTATTGTATTAATCTATTACTAAAACCTTTTGCTGATTTAATACTTTAATTATTTTTAGATAGATTCCTTATATTCAAAGATTATGAGAATAAAGTCATAAATAATTTTATTTCAGTTCATAGATATACATATTTTAAGAAAACAAGAAATATATTTTTAAAAACTAGAGCACTTTATCTTTCCTTATTATACAATATTTAACCTTGATTACAATAAGTTTACAGAATAAGTGGAACATACTCTTAATAAAAAATAAATTTATAAAATTTAGAATATAAATTTCATATATGTAGATAAAATAAAGATCTAAATAATTTTATAATTATTCATGATTATCGCAATATGTTCTATCAAATTATGAAATTATATTTAAACATTCACCTACATTAACATGAATTAATGAATTTGTAACTTTGTATATTTACATTTATATTTATTTTAACAATTTTTTAGGTAAGAAAGGTGTGGAAATTAATCTATTCTTTTGTAACATAATATTATTTAAATATCGAGTAATATTATTTTAAAAAATTATCTAAAAATTATTATTAAATTAATACCTGTAATGGTTTGTAATCAAATTTATGAATATATTTTACAGATTTTAATTAATTAAATATATATCTAGTCAAATTTAAATTCGAATAAAATTTGATTTAAACTTTTAGTAGTATTGTGAATCAATTGTAACTTATGTAAAAAATTTTAATTTATCACTTTGACTATTTCTTTTCAGAAATATGTCTTTTGTAGAATATTTTGCTTTGTTAAAATCAAATTGATTTTAAATCAATTTATAAATATACCAAGTATTTGATTGAAATTTCAAATACATAATTTTTTATTTCAAATGTTAAAAATATTTCTAAAACAATGAAATAGTAATCAATAGTATATTGTAAAACGTCAATTATGTTTTTGAAAAGAAATAAAATGTTGTATTTAACTGATGATGAAAGTTTGTAGTAAAATAAAAAACTCATATGATATAGCTTTTTATCTTTTAAAATATCATGGTTTGTAATAATTTATTCCGAAGATTGCATAAATCTATTTGTATTTAAAAATATAATTATTTTAAATTATATTGATTAAAATATTTAAAATTACCTAATTTTATATAAATTTTTGTCTACTTATCACAAAGAAAATACATACATCATAAGATCTAATCTTAAAATCAGCGTTGAAAGTCGTTTCTAGTCTAAGACTTAAAACGTACAATATATATGTACAATTGCTCTTACGATTTTTAGTAATACTTTAAAACGTATATAAATCTGTTAGCATCAATGTATAACAAATAGCACATATAAATAGTGCAGATCTGTTACAGGGGTAAGACTAATTTGTGTCAATTACTGTCAATCTAGACTGTACATGCAACTCTTTATTCACATAAAACTTTTCATTTATCCTAATATCATTTTTTAATATCAAATGAACATAATAGTTACTTTATAATAATCGAATATGGAAGGCTTTATAGTTAATTTAATTATTTTTTTCTCATTTCTTTAATATATTGTCTTATTCGGATACTAATCATTTATTTAAGTAATAATACTATTTTAAGTCACCGCATTGATTATACAGACCGAGTATTCATACTTTTGAATATTTCTATAATTTATATAACTTATAAAACTTATAATAAATTATATCTTATCAAAGCTCACAACGTGTAAAAATATATTTATCAATATATATTTAAGTTTCAAAGTGATTTTAAAAATATTATTGCGTAAATGTGTATTTATATGTGTGTGTTTGAAGAAAGGCGTTTTAACATACCATAATAATTGCAATATCGTTGCGCTGCAATTCATCAACAGCCTTTGGCATGACGTAATCTTTGTAAATATAGTGTTTTTTTATCTTATGTGCCCATCCTGAACGAGATTTGGATGTACTAGTTCCCGTGTATACCCTTATGTCGTTTAATATATCCATTTTATCGATTATACAATGAGCTGCTGTAAGTATGTGAAATTCACTAATAATACTACCACCGCAAAAGTGCCAATTTAAGCTTTCTCGTCTCAGCGATGCTTGATATATAAAATCCTTTATATCCGCGTCATCGCCACCAACGATCTTCGTTATTTTACTGCAGCATACACCTGAGAAAATTCAAACAAATTATATCACAAGATTTAGCTCTATCTATTTATATTTGCTAATATAAAAATTGAAAAATCGAAGATTACTTAAAGTCTGAACGACAAGATTTTAAGTTGTTGATAATTTCTGTTATAAATATAAAAAGATTCTAATATCAACGACAAGCATAAAAAGTTATTGATCTAATCTATCAAATTTTGTTCTAGGTTTTAAAACGAGTTTTAATCTAGAAATATTTTTCATATAGTGAATATATCTATATATATATTTATTTAATGCAAAATGCTATGCATATATTTTAAATTTAAATTTTTCGTTATACCGACAATAAATATATATAATTTTATTGTATTGCTTATGATAATAAATGTACGAATAATAAGCTGGACAATCAACCAAGAGTATAAGAACTATTATTTGATTGATCTTAACGCCATTATATACAGAGTAGTTGATACCAAATTTCACATAGAGTACTCTATAGTTTTGTAAATTTAGATGGGATATAAGATCATACCTTATATATAAATACGGGATCGGCAATAATAAAGTTTATGTAAGGTGCTCTGTAATCAATCAAGTATACTATTAAATACAATATAGTATTTAATATTATACGCAGTTGAATAAAATTATGGATCGTTTTATGTGAACGCCATCTACGTAATAATCTATATACGTAAACGTTCAGCGTGAAAATATAAGAAACTAATGTTTGTACAACTATGGACTATCTTAACAAAAATTCGTTATAAGAGACTTCGAATAAGAAAAAAAAAGTGTAATTGCATAATTCAGCCATTTAGAAAACTATGGATTGCTCTAACCACCTTTTTTTAACACTAAATTTAAAAATGTCAAGTGTAACCATAAATAACATACCGATCTTTATTAAATTACATACTATCGTCTTTGTCTTCAGTCATCTCATAAGCGAATAGCCTATAATGTTATAAAATATTACGAGTAACAATATGTTATTATATGTGGAGCAATGCTTACAAATGAAAAATGCAGAAAATGAAAATAAGTGTTTAGAAATTGTTATAAAAACTTTACACTTGATTAGTCAGTGATCCGGTAAATCTCCATATTCTACAACAGAAATTTCTATGATTTGTATAAATAAATATTCATTAAAATAATTTCTAATATATTTCTTTTGATTTGAAATATTATTCTAGGAAAATATAAATTTTTTTAATCATTATTATACTTTATACTATATTTTTATTAATTTTTACCGAGTCATTCATTATTTATGATTATTTTCCCGTATACGTTCTAAGTCTATGGTATACGAACAGATAATTTAATCGATTATATATGACTATACAGTAAAAAAAATAAAATATAGTACTGTATCATATAAGTAATTGCTACATTTAAGAAATTAATAAAAAATTATCACATAAGTACTAATATAAAAATTAATATATTTCATGATATTGCAAAAGAATTATTAATAATTGGCTTTATGCATTATTAATTCGCTTTTTGGTTATAAATATTGTAAGATGAAACTTGTTAAAATTTAATAAAATGTTTTTAATTTTATATATTTCTTATTATACGTTGAATTCTTGTATAGAATATTTAATACTAAAGTTGAAAAAATAAATAAATAATAAAAAAGACACAAAACGACAAATGCTGTGGGAGTATAATAGGATACAATAAGTCAATAAATAGTTAATGTAATTTTTTATTAATTAATTAATTTATGTATTAAATAAATAAAGATAATTTATTAAAGAAACGGAATTTATTTAATAATTAAAAAATATAACATTAGTTTACCAACAGCTAATCCCAGACACAATAAACTCACGATTTGAAAATTCATGTTGGATTTCTTGGTTAAATGAGTGTAATTGAATCTAACCAAGAATTTTATACAAGTATGCTAAATACTATATTGAGATAACAAACAGCTTTCTATTAATAGTGCTATACTCTGAGAATGTATTTGTCAAGATAATATTTATTCATTTATATGTACGTAAGTAATAATCTGATTAAAAATGAAATATTCTTAAAATTTCCATTACATTTGTTAAAAAAATATATTTACATAAAAAAAACTGATTCTGTGAAAGTTATATTGATTTTCTATTTATTTTTATCTATTTCCATAAGTCAGAAATAGTTTATACTTTACTTTTCATTATTATGATATATCTATCTAAGATTTTATTTTTTATAAAAAATGAAAAAAAGAAAAGAACTGCCAAATATAAGTATTTCAAAATAATGAAATGATTGGATTATAACTGTTATCTAAATACTTGAATAACAAAAAATAAATATTGAGACAGTTTTATATTTTTTTAAGCAGTTTTGATATATTTAAAATTAAAATATAAATTACAATTTCAAACATTTTCTAAAAGAAATCAATTTCAAAATATAAATATACTTTATCCGCTGAAAGTTATAACAAGATTATATAAAAATTTATTGTTTTAATTTCCAATAAAATTTTTATCGTTTTATTTTCAAAACTATTATAAACAACAATTACAAGTATAATTAAATTTAATTTTAATTAATAGATTTTCTTAGTATTAAATATGTATTAATATTTTCAAGTATATTATTAATAAATCTCTAAATTAGGAAGGATGAAAGGATTTGAAATTGTATTAAATATGTAAAAATTAGAAAAGTAACTTCAAAATGTAAATGAAGAAAATGAGAACAAATATCTTTAACTCACATAATTATAGAAATGAAGATTATCCAATTACATGGTTCAAAAATATTTAAAATAAATTATCTTATTACTGTGTAAAAAATTAAATTAGAAAAGTTCCTTAAGAGCATTAATATTTTAAATAAGTAATATATGTAGTATATATCAATGTACATTTACATATATTTAAAAAAATATAATTTTGATACATGAATAATTATCGTACAAATGGTAATTGATAATAATTGTGGTATTATTATAATTTTATTTATATACATATAAATGATATTGTTTGATTCACCGGATTTAAATGATACTTTTAACTTATAATAATTTTATATATTGTCAAAATAAACTTTTTTTTTAAATAAATATTTATTAAATTAAATTATATTAAATATCATTTTTAGAAAAGGGATAAGGAGAGATTATAATTAATATATACAAAAAATTAAATTACGTTGTTACTTTTGTACATAATTATATACATTTTATTATCATATCATATATTAATCATGATACATTTACATTTTATTTATCATGATGGTGAATTATTAACTTCTAGAATATAAGTAAATGAAACACGTAACTTTTGAATTAATTTTATATAGTCAAACATTAAGAAAATTTTGACAAAGTAGAATTCATCGTTTCATTTATATCGAATTAAATTATTCTTTTATGTTTAGATTTATTAAAATCAAATATCTTATACATACAGTTGTATGTGGTAATTAAAATATCTATAGAAATTATATAAAAGAGAATTTAAAAAATTAGAATCAAGATAAAAAATATAAGTTAATAAAAAAAATCAAAAAGAATATCAAATAATAGGAGAACATAAACATAAATAATTTTTATCTAAATACGTTAACATTTAAAAATTTGCTTGGGACGATATAAGCAATTTTGAAACACCAAAATTTTGTTTGGTTAAATTACTAGCAATTTATAGATTTATTTTTTTATATACTGAAAATATTAAGTATTACAAAAAATCAATGCAATATTTCGATGTTATGTGAATATTATATTAAAAAATAGTGGGTTGTTTAATACGAGTTTGACAGTTGAAAATTATATAGTTTGTTTATACATACAAAAGTTTAGAAGCAGTTGTATATAATTGAAATAGTGATTCGACATTATGATCAAGGTGATAACACAATTTTATTACTTTTTCAACTACTAAATCTAAGTATTTATGATTATTTCATGGCATAAATAAGGTATATTGTTATACTGTATACTAACTTAATTAAATATATAGTGCAAATTAGTTGCTGTATTTGTTGAGAATAATATGCTGCTGTAAAATTTACAAATAATCTAAAGATTTCTAAAGTAATGAAAAATATCATAACTAAATTTTGTTTTATATATTATAAGGTCATAAGATGTCAAAACTAATTGATTAAATATATCCAAAAAAAATATTAGTTGACATATTTATAGTATCAAAGAACAAGTTTTGTTAATTAAAATAAAAATTATATTTACTACAAAATTTCAAATAAAAAATTTTAATGTATAAATTTATTCTTAATTTGATAAAATAATGATTAAAATTATAATTCATAGCTATATTTTCTAGATTAAAATAGTTGTATTTGCTTCTTTATTTGATCTGTTATCTTTGTAATTTAAATACATATAGTAAATAATTGAAAAACATATTTATTTTGTAAATAATTTTTTATTCTTATTGGATGTATTCATCTATATATTAATACTTGAATAATTTAAGTATTTCTACGTCTTTTTATTATGTTACTTTTAGTATTACTCTTTTGATAAACTCATTGATATTCTTGTCAATAAATATTTAAACGTTTTAATATTTCTTTTAAGTGCTTATAACTTCAATATCTTGTCATCCCTAAGAGTGCGTCCACCTCTCCTTGCGAGACCACCCGCAATCGTTACTTGAGATCTTTTAGCTTATCACTTACTGTGAACAATTTCTTTTGTTATATTGTTTGTAATCACCTTCATAATATACGTCATCGGATAATGTATCTCATATATCTCTAAACAATACTATTCTCGTCGACTAAAAATTAATTAATTGGCATACAAATTTTATCTTTAGTTTATTATTAATTTCGTTTATTATTGATTTTTAAATTTATTCTTGATTTTTTAAAATATTATTATACCGAAGTAAAATTTATGAATTTATAATTTGTTGTTTTTATTTAAAAAATGTTTCTGAAGCAACTTATAAATTATTTATCAATATAGTTGTAAAGACATTTCTTAAGTTCAAATTCAATTTTTTGCGTATGATAATTAAAATATTACTTTCATTACAAAATTGTTATATGAAATATATTCATAAGCAATTTACAAATATAAAATAACTATATGTTAAATACTTTAATACACGTCGATGAAACTATGAACTTTAGTTCATAATGTCTCTACACTCGATACCTTAAGCATAGCTTAATTCGTGAATGTACCTCTGCACATTTACATTTATAATATTTTTCATTGATGTTCGTATAAAGCATAACGGTACATATTCTATCGTTTTCTTTTTGTTTCTAATTCATTCTCTCTCTCTTTCTTTTTTCTCTGGCATATTTTTGTGCATACATTGTGATTCTTATCTTCAAATAAAAATTACATGCAATTAATCATATATTTAACGAATTACAAAGTATTGTACCTTGAGTTTAATCACATTTTTCTGAAAGACTGAAATAAATTTAGAAAATTTAATTCATTATCTCGTACAGTGCTGCCTAACTTTGATATAAGATCTAATAGTAAGTATTAAAAAAAGATTTCAAAATAACGTGGAGCCAAATGTTTATGCTCTTTAACATTTACTTTATTACATTTACATTAATATTTGTACAAGTTCTTTATACGCATATAAAAGTTTATTGTAATTTATTAAATAATATGAACATAAGTGATTCGAAAAACTTTGAAAAATATATAATAACTTTTATTGTTGAATATAAGTCATATTACACCATCATATTTCAAAAATATATTTTAAAATATTGCAATAAGTTTGAATTTATTTTAAGCGACTATCTGCCAATAATGAATATCATCATACTTTCATGCTAAATTTCAATTATCGTCATTTTAAAACTAATTTAAATTGATTGAACAAGAAAAGCACTGGGTTAAAAAAATTTATTATGTAAGATATAAATAAACAAATAAATAAATAAATATAGTATTATTAGAGTTTCATACATTTTTTATATAATAAAATTTATATACAAATAAAATAATTTATTTATCCTTTAAATATAAAATTGTTTATTTATTTCAATATTCAATTATAGGGTGAATAATCTAAGTAATTAAGTATTGTTAGTTTGTGCACATAATGATATATCTCTTGCACATATCTTATAACAAAATTTTAAATTAATGCAATTTGTAATAATGAAAACAATAAATGTAACAAAAATTATGAAAAAGAAACAACCACTCATGTAAAATTATTAGCATTAATAATTAAAGAAACTAATCAATTTCATTAAAGCTCACGTTTTTATTCAAACATAAGATTTAATACTGTTTCGAATTTATCAATTATTTACTACTGACAACTTAATTAAAGTAGTAGTTGCATAGAAGCAAATCAATATGATACGTTGTATATTCAGATTAAATAGCTTAAATCTAATTCTCATAAGTACGAGCTATATATATATATATATATAATAAACTATAGACATTTATACGTATTAACTAAGTAACTATTGTATCTATACACACTCGCATTATTTATTACTCAATATCCCTGTGTCACGTGTAACAGCGAGAAAATAGTGAATAATTAAAAAAAGATAATGATGAAATAGTCTTTTATTCTTAGCAATTTTTTTTCAAATTTACTTAGAATACAATTTATTTTATTTAATTTTTTCTTTTTAAGTTGTTCGTGAAGTTAAAAATGATTTTCTATTCTGATTAGAATATTTCATGCAATAATTCTTAAAATATTTTAAAATAATATTTTAAATTATTAGAAAATGAATATAATTATATTGATTATTTATTTGAAATAAAAAAATAAAAAAATCGATGTGTCAAACTTTAAAAATAAAATAAATTATAATAATTTTAAAGTCATTCTACTATCAGTATATTATAAAGTTGCATTTAATATTTTCTTTAATTTAAACCACAATATATCAATAATCTAATACTTACAGTAAGATATCTAATTGAGAATAATTAAGAATTGATTGAAGTAAATGAGAAATTCACAAATTTGATTTAAGTTAGAAATATTAAAAATTTTAATATCGAATATGGATTAAATTTTTTTTTAAATATCAAAGTTCTGTACCTGCAAAAAAAATTAGTTAACACTATTTAGAATTTATGATTAAAACAAACTATTCAGTTATTCCGTTTGTTTTTAATTTAATTTAAAAATGTATTATTAAATTTACATAAGAAAAGAAATTAGATTTTCTTGAAACAATATACTTTAAATACTAACATTTGTAGATGATCTATATTTAATAAAACACAATAAATTACGATAAAAAGTATTCAAGGTTTTCTTAACTATAAAGTAAAATTAAAACGACAAAAACAAATTCTAGATAAATCACAAAGATTCTTAATTAAATGTGAACAGAAGTTTGTTTAATAAAGAAAAATAATTTAAATATTTAAAATTAATAATATATAATATAAAAATAATGAAACCTAGGAAAAGACTACATAAATATACATTTGTACTATTTTGATAAACTATTCATAAAATATTAATATATGTTTCTGAATTATATATATATAGTTCAATTATTTTCTCTCATTAACAGTAAAGAAAAGAATTTGAATAATTATTAATATTAATTATAACAAATAGCAACTAATAAATTTATGGCTTCTGTATTTAAAGTTTATTTGAAATAAAAAAATTAAAATCTAATGAAACTATGACCCGTTTCTTAAAAATTAAAAAATTTTTTTTATATTTTTAAAAAATAATAATTTTATTGAAATTTTTAATGAAATAATGAGAAATTAAAATAATTTAAATTTAATAAATTAATGAGTAAATAATAATTATATCTAGTCTTATTGTTTTAATTAATATTGAAGTCCAAATAAGTAATGTAATTTATATATTATATAAACATTATTGATATTTTTTAGCATGAATTACAACTGAGATTATTTTCTCAGAATGCGGTTAAGTATGAAGAAGAATTTAAATATTTTATTAATGTAAAAGATTAAAAATGTCGTAGTCTAAAATATGAAATAAAGCAAAATAAATTAGAATGTATCAATATATTTCTAGGATGTTTATAAGTCATAACAAAAACGATAAATAAAAATATCGACGCATAAAAAATCGACATCACTCATATTTAAACGAAGGATTGAAAGACATCGAGGAAGTAAAAACGCGAGTGCTAATCGTCAAATTAATTAACATATTCAAATGAAATGAAAGCGGTCGTTAAAGGAAGACAAACACGCAAAATTCATTTGGCAAACAACCTTTACGACAAGACGAAAGAGTTCTTTAAGTACAAGGCGGCGGTGAGATCTCGCGGCTCGCGGGCATCGCGGGCATCGAGGGCATCGCGAGAGGATGTAAGATAAATTTAATTGCCCCATTATCTTGGGCGCGTATCTGTGTAGACGGGTGCGCAAGCACGAGCTTAAAATTCACAAAAGACCGGAGTCATTAAGTTACTCGCGGTGCGTAAAAAGCCCGAGTAGCGAGCTGCCGAATAACGCTTCCGTAGGTCAACGCAGGTCAAATTGCCGTTAGCGGTAAAGCGAATTCACCGAGTCGTTACAACCGCTCATGACGCTTAACCTCGCTTTCTCTTTTCTCCCTGGAGCGAAAGACAATCACGCGACTCGAGTGCACGAGCCAAGATGCTTTGGAGAACGCCCACACTAAATGCCGAGACCCTTTATGAACTATCAATGGCATTATATTCTTCGTGATTCTTGGGGATAATCGTGATCATTGAGTAATCCTATTATGGGCCGTGTATTATTAGTTCTAAACGTACGTATATTTCTCGATTGTCGAACTCTATTCACCTCCGCCTCTTCGATAACTCGAGTGGTGTTCGGTTTCTTCTCAATTTTGTTTGATTGATATGTTGCGACTGATCGCACTACGGCTCATTTTCGTAATAGAGTTGCGTTTAGCGCAATTTTCGATGATTATTCAACTCTCAATTCGTTGCATTTTAAATTGCCTTATCGACGTATTATCACTGCCATTCCAATGATCCTTGATAAAAACCATTATTTTCATACGTTGTTTTGCTGCACGTGCAATTAATTAAAAATATAGCCTTCGTTTAGATATCGGAGACTTTTATTAATTTGCACTTGTTACTTTATGTAGTTACTTTTTACAATTTACTCGATAAATTTACCAAAATTGATCGACATCTTAATTCACGTCCTTAACCATTGTAAAATTCATTCTTTGTGATTTAATACTTCCTTCGCTTTACCTCGTTATTTATTAAATTTTATATAGTTTTAAGTTAATAATTTCATTAATAATTTAAATTATATTTATCGTTATGGCTTCAAACCATTATTGTTTCCACGCTAACTCGATCCGATAAAAATGAATAAAAGTTTTCAACGTAATACAATTCTATTACCAAAATGAGAAACGAAAGAAAAAATCATAGGACAAAAGATTTCTTTTCAATCAAAGATAAATAATAATTTTTAACTTACTGCAGATATGATAAAAATGAAAATATTATAAAATTGAACATTTTGAAGAATAGTCGGAATAACGGAAGACCGAAAAAGGATCTTAGTTTTCTTATAACGTATTGAAATAGTAAAGATGAAAAACATATCATACTCATACATATATATACTGATTATAGAATATAAAATGTAATTTAAAACTTAAACAAATTGGAACAATATATATTTCTAAATAACAAACTTTTATAACGATTACAGCTTACAAGCTATCTGACAGATCTATAATATTATCTTATAATTTTAAAGTTTATATCTATAATGAAAACAAATAATTCATTTTATTTATGGAACCACTGTAACTTTAATATTTCTTTAGTTTAAAGCAGTGAATTATCAAATTTTATACGATATCGGTCATTTTTATATTATTATTTCATAATTATTTGATCAAATATATGTAATTTGAAAAAAATTTATTTAAAATTAAGTATCCTCTAATAAAGATGATTATTTATCAAGAGTGATTAATTTTTAATATCTATCATTTTGATAAAAGTTAATTTATTATTTCTTTTAGATTTTACTGGTCTATAAGAAGTTCACGATAAAATAGTGATACTTGTTAAGCATTGATACTGACTAATCTGCATCGTAATTCATTTTTAGAAAGAATAAATCAGTACTATTATAATAGTAATTATTTTTAATGTTTAGTACCCATACACCGAAGTAAGTAACAAAATGAAACTGATAATAGCAATAACTATTTTAAATTTAATTTATCACTTCTACTTATTTATGATATTACGTTATCTATGGAACTTACACATTTCAGAGGGACGAAAAAATGTAACACGACGATTTTGCTTATCGGCGAACGTCGCAAAGCATATTTCTTGTACGTTGTTTAAAAGTGTTTTCACCCGCTTTAATTTAGGGAAATGCGCGTGATTCCCGTTTCGATAAATGTCTTTGGCCCCTCCCTCGACTAGTGAGACAACGGTTTCAAGAGTCCATTTTCCACCATTAATTCAGCCTGTAACTTAAGCAAACCACTAAGAATAACAAGCTCAAACAAAAACCGACAAAGAGCCCGCATAATAAGAGATAAGTAAATATCGCGAGGAATTTTTCGCCATCAACACTCATTTCATCGAATACATTTACAGAGCACACCACCTTCCGATTAGAAATTATAATAAGGAGTCGAGGTCGGAGAGTACTGCGAATAGTCTCGAAAACGCGGTTTCGCATAAATGGCCGAGATCAGCAAGACATCGATAATGGAAGAAACGCGGACGCGTGTACACCCGGACGGTGCAAGGGGTGAGAAAGGGAAGCCGATTCTGGAGACGAGTGCCTTTTCGCAGTAGAATAGCTGATCCTGCTTATTTCATGTTGAGCAAATGGTCGGAATTGCGCGAGCCGTGGGAATTACTGCGAAGACACGTACACCCTAGAGCTCCGGTACCACTGCCAAACGTTCAGACCTTGGCGCTCTTCCGACCTCTGCGCTTATGAATTACCATTTGCTCTTCGTAAGCTCCACATTTTTTGTTTTTTCCTTTTGTTTCGTATTTGTGGTTTTTGCACGAGCCTACGTAAGGGTCTTTGAAAATCAATTAAAGGGGTTTAACGTGCGATGGACGTGTATTTTCGTATTCCATACAACGGTATTAACATTCTTTCTTCCGCTTTAAAAAAATTTATTTCTATTATCCGAAAACGATCATCTGCTGCATTATAGAGTATCTTGAGAAGTAACTTACTATTTGAAAGACTACTTTTATACTTAATAACTGACCAAAGATAGTTGATTCAACGCAAATTAATAAATAATTATTTTTCATTCGTTGCGGAGAAAAACTACAATTTTTTTCCAACTCTTGTTCCTGAATTTTTTTAATTTATGCTAAAATGAATTAAGAAACTCATTAATATATTTCAACAAGGTTTCATTTATGTACTCGATGCGTGTACTTATACATTTAGTTAAGAATACCTGGTAAAACTTTTTGAGGTGTAATCACGGTAAGACCAATTTTATTCGAAAAGTTTTTAAGTATCCGCTAGGAAGTTTTCGGATTAGGAACAAATTATAATTACAACTCTGTTTATTGCAACTTTGAACTCTTTATTTAACCAATTTATACTACTTAATAATTTAATAGCATAAAAAAAATACGAGTATTGTCTTACCAATAGAAATATATTATTTATTTATACTTAGATTCAATTTAATTTCAAGATTAAGAAAGCGTTAATTTTTAATGCGTTTCTCAATAGACTTTCTATTTTATTGAAATGTATCATTAAATACTGATTTATAAATAAATTGATGATTTAGTGTAATTTTCTTAACTACGTACAAAAAATTTCGCAACGAAAATATTAAAGAGCAAATTGTTGTTTACTGTCGTTATACCATTTATTAAATTCAAAAAATACAATAATTTAATATAACAACTTGAATATTTATAGGCAAGGCGTTGATTTATAGAAATTTTTTTGTGAAACTGCTGATTTTACATTAAAAAATAGTGAAAACGATGTAATTAGCCAAAAATGCGAAAAATAAACATATTATTTAAATGGAAATCCACGAGTATCTATACATTACAAGTATACTTTGAAATAACAGCTTCTCGATAACTGTAATATAGTATACAATCCAGATATTTGTATAAACACGTTATAGCGAGAATCTCGAGTTCTCAGCTTTTCGAGCTTCCGTGTTTATCGACTCACGTTAATTAATCGCTATCGCTCGTAATCTCCGCTTAACCGTATCGCTCGCGCACTTACTGCCTACGGCTCGATAGCTTCCTCCACACTAGGCGATTATTACTTATTACACTGTAAAATACACGCGAAGACCCGTGTGCCCTAGCTGACGGCCATTAAATTATCCTTCTGAAATATCGCTTCTCTCGAGGCGAAGCAATAGCCTTAAAATTGTGCAAGAAGTCAATTAACGAAATGTATAATTTTCTCGTAAGCCTCGCGCTGCGCAAAGGTACTCGGAATGCTCGTAAATTAATATACAATTTGTAAAATCTACCGCGATCTATTTTCTACTTTACAACCGTATAAATTACATTCGTCGAATTTCTATTTCCGATAGACGCGTGCCCACCTTTATTTCCCAACCAAACTCGTTCCTCGAATCTTCGCAAACTATTAACGTGCCAACGCGATTTCGATCATTTTCGTTCCGCGGTGGAAGGGCTCAAGTTTCAATTTTGGAGCAAGCGGGAGTAAAGTTCGGTCGCGTAAATTAGGGCGAGTCGCGGATCAAAAACGAAATAAAAAACATCGGCCGCTGAGTTTGTCTAAAGTGCAACGCGAGGTGGTCCGTGAGTCGCGATCGATTAATACTCGTCCGTCGAGGCTGAGACCGAGGCGAGGTGGAGCGCGGAGAGCTCGTCTCCGGGTCTCTTGTCTCGGGTGGGAGTAGCGAGCGAACGCGCGGTCGCAATGGACGATGCAATCAATCAAGCCCTGGCAGGGGCATCGGATTCACGAGCGAGCGCAAACTCGTTTATGCGAGGGCCAGCCACCAGTCACGCTACGTCGATGACGCATCGCGAAGGCCTGGATGGTCCGGGTGATGCATCATCGACTGATTTGCAACCGAATCGCCGGCCATGAATGCGAGAACGCGCTTCTACTCTCGTCACCGTCTTTCCCGTTCACTTCCTCATCCAGGTGTCGTTCCTTCTTGCCCCGCTTCAACACTATCGTCCGCTTTTCTTTCTCACCGCGAAAACTTTACGAGCTCATCGACCGACGACTACGTTTTCTCGCTTTACCTCGAGAGCGACGGACTTTTTTCACTGCTCCTCGTTTAAAATTTCCCCTCGATTTGTGTTTATTATTTTGGAGCGGCGGCGAAAAACGTCGAGTCCAAATAAAACGCATCTCGACTCGTATTTACTACCACCTCACAGAATTCCAAGGATTTAATTCAATGTTGTTGGGAATTTATGGTCCGGAGCCCATCTTATAATTTGATAAGAGAAAAAGAAATTTTCTTTACTATCGAAACTGTTACTCGTAGATAACGGTGTTGGCTTTGGATAAGAAGTGTCCAAAGTCGTGTATCGAAGTTTGCAGCGGTCTTTGTTTATTTATTATCGACTTACAGAAGCCAAATCAAGGGAGCGGAGCGACAAAGCGATTCTCGACTATTTTTTTGCTTTTGATTTTCCTTCTCCCAGTACTCCTACTGACTAGGGTACGTCGACGTTGAATCTACATTCGTGTGACGAGCTCTACGAGAATCGATCGCGAACTCGGATTACTTTAGATAATCCACCGAAAATGCCTGACTTCATTTAACGCTTTCTTTTTCTTTTGCTGATTCCTTTTTCTCAAGAAAAGATATAATGATCTTTACGCATTTTTATCGAATGAGTGATTAATGAGATCGTCGCAATTCTAATTAATCGTAATAAGCGCACCAAATTTTTATATATGGTGTACACAAAACTTTTTCTTGCAGATAAATTGATTATATTCTTTTTTGTACTATGTACGATATTATACTATCTAATGTAATAAATTCGCGTTATCTTATTGAAAAAATTTAAAAAGTACCTTATGCGTATATTGTTTGTACAAGTTTATTACGTATTTCATTGAATCCTATTAGCATTTAAAAAAATATCTTTAAGAATCCTACTTAAATTATCTTAGAAATTACAGTGATTACTTTATTTCCAAATCTTAAAGTTTATTTCTAAATTAATATATTAGCGGTAAAATATTGAATTTATTTCATTTTTCATCGTAAGAAAAAATCGAATTACAAACATAGACCCAAGGTTTGACTGCGTAAAATCTTGCATGCTTTTTTCAGACAGTGTAATAAAAAATCAAGATCTAAGGATAGATAATCGTAACAACTTTACGGTGCTAATGCTTAAATCGAATAAGAAAAGGTGAATGAGCGACCTTCCGAGGGAAGAGAAAGGCTCGGATTAGTTCGACAGCAGCTCGAGACATGAACGTTTATCGATATTATAAGTGGAGCAAGCGTTCGGTAAGAGGTATTTCATTTTATGGCAAATAATACGTAATCTATTATGTGACAGTGGTTATTTTAAGTATTTAATGGCTATGATTTAAAAAATTGAAATATATTAACAAAAAAGGTTAAATAAAAGTTTTCATTTACTAAATTGTCAAATTATGTATGAATGGTGCAATAAATAGCAAGAAATCGTTTGCTTTAATAGCGAACGATGTAAAATTATAACTATTTCACCCGTAAAATTTAAAACATTTATAACGGAGTATCTATAAATTTCTTAAAATAATTTCAGTTACAATATTCGTACGCAATTTTTATATATAATTTATCCAGGATATTCCACGTGCTTATTACACGGGTGTAACTACTTTTTCTTAATAACGCGTTCATTACCTTTCCAAGAATAACGAATACCTTAGTTATATTAATTCACGACGAGCCGTATAATTTATTTAATATTCGCGTCGCTCTTTGCTCTAACCGACAATTTTTCCCGAGCATGCGAACGAAACAACGAATGACTGTTATCACGTAAGAACGGAGCGCAGGTAAGTGCAAATCAAAGGAGAATCTCTGTAATTCGGATCGACCATGTGCAAAAGGTACGAAGGGCGCCTACGAAACGCCGTAGCGCCGGAAATGGAGATCGCGAGCGATCGGAAATTTCGCGGTAACGAGGATCGCAAAAGAGGATCGTACGCAACCGCATCGACGAATAGCCCGAGGTGCCTCGTAGTATCGAACACATGAGCATCCCCGAACGAGTTCCTTTGTTGCACGCGCTTACATGTTTCCCGCGGTATTGGCGCTATCTTCTAGGAAGCTTCGGTATCTCGGGCTTAAATGATACAATTGAGATGTTAATAGGAAATTTCCGCTGACTGTGAGATTCCGAAGGCCAATTTAGGCTGTTATTCCAAGGATAAATGTGCGCGGATACGACTAGATTTTTAATTTTTATTCTACGATTGTGGAATCGTCTATTTGAAACTCGTTGGTAATTATGGAACGAAGCTTGAGAAAATTGATAGCTTTGACAGTGCAACGCTATGCAAAAATTCTCCGCGTTATTCTTAATGCGATGTAATTTCAGATGTATTCAAGATAATATGGAATATTTTTTTATGTAAATCTTTATGCATTCATATTATTATTCATTGACGCATTCTAAACTAATAATAGTCATAATCATGTTAACTTTATACTTAACATCTATCTCGATTTTTAATGCGAATTATAATTAATCTCATTTACAATAATCTCTTTATTCGGTACATAAATTTGAATTTTTGTTCCGAACCTATAATCGTAATAATCAATATATATAAATCACGTATATTAATTTAATCATAAATAATTTTGATTTTTTTAATAAAAAATTTTTATTTTAAGAATTATAAAATGTAAATATAAAATCTTAGACTTTTTGTAATTAAAAATTCATGTTCGAATACTAATAAATTAACCGCAAAAGGAAAATTAAATGTTATTTATTCTTGGTTTTTAAAATCCCTTAAGAATCATTTGTCTTTATTTTAAAATTTAATGCTTATGCATTCTTCAATAAGTTTAAATTGATCGATTCAATTAGTTCAAGCATTTTACGTTTTTTGTAACGTTTCGACAACTACTCCGTTATCTTTTTGAATATAAATTCATTATACTTACAATTTGTTACGTTTATCTTTTCCACTTTAGTAATAATAATTTTAACAAATGTATTAATTACTCATTCGTTAACTTTTCTACTTTTTAATTTTATCGATAAATTAATTTGTATTATCGTATTTTAAAAAATAAAAGTCGATACACGAGCGTTTATTACGCATATACTATATTTTTAAGTAAAATGATAATCATGACTACAATTTATGAAAATACGCTTGAGAAAGACCATAAATTAGGCATCAAAACATTGTAGAAAGTATCAATTGTTATTTTACACGATAAAACCAATATAACGAATCCTCGCTTACATTCACGAACTATTATTTTTCTTATAGCTAGTGCTAAAACACGAAACGAATAAGATTGCGTGCGTAAAGAACTTATATACGCAGTATATGATGAAATTGATAGCAATGCAATATCTAATGGATGATACAACCCGATGTACAAAAATACATACGTACATTTATTAATGAAGTCTATAAATTTAATACGTGAATTCAATTACGCAATTACTATTTATACGTAAAAAATTCCAATTTTGTTTCGTTAATAGCAAATAAATAATATTCAACTTGCAATGAATTATTCATTGAAACTTTGATTTTCGAAATTTTTCATCTTTTATTTGAATAGTAAAACTAACAACGTCGATAGCGATGTATAAACGGTAAATTTGTTTTCAATTTTTAAGCGTATAAAGTTGCAGGCTACATAAGCCTCCTCTTTTAAATTCTACTCTATAATGAAGCTTTCTTAGCCATATATAGCGCAGTGCACTTACATTATACAGCGATCGCTGAAAGGTACACAGGGGCACTTAATAATCGCGACCTTCCCTAATCGGTCTTAAATATCGGCATTCGCTTACACTTGCATAATGCATGCTGCACGTATACACGTACACGCTCTTATACTTTGGCCAGCAATTTTCGATATTTTTCTCTTCCATGTTCCCTCTCTTCCTCTCTCATTTTATAAACGTATCCGCAGCACTTTTTCAACAGCGAGCAGCTATCGCTGCAGGCGCGCGCTCCCGCATAATTTATCCTAAGCTCCAGCCCATTACTCTCGGTCCGATAAATCTCGATCCTAATCTTGATTTATCATCGCGCGATACACTTATCGCCGCGTATACACGCGTACCTATACCCGCGTACCTATACATGCGTACCCACATCCGCGTGCACGTACGGCATACCAATGCAACAGCCTCCGAATAGCGATCGCTTCCACGAAAGTCCTTTTCGCCAAGTGGACGCGCCGAAGGAGACTCCGGAGTTTTGCTCCATCGTGCATGACTGATGGCGAAAGACGAGAAGCTGCATCACCAACATCACCGGCATCACCGGCTTCCACGGAACATACGACCAGGCTGTTATTCGTTAAGTCTGTTTTATCGCTTACTTTAAAAGATGAAAATGAAGCACGAGCGCATGCAACAACGATCCGACGATAAATCCTATTCGCTCGACCAAAGTCCTTTCCGACCTTTAGTTATATCTTGTCGTTTCACGGTTTTGGCCGACGGAAGCCATTTGCTTACTTCAATCTATGTAATTGTGCATCTTCTCTTTTCGCGTAGATATTCCGATTATTTATTAATGAATAACGGTTACTCGGGAGAAACCACCTTAGATATTTCTCGAAACGTATTAAACTCGGCTCGCGTAAACTGTAAAATAAAATCCATTTCAAACTAGTTCGATAAAATACGTAAATCTTGTAAGATCGGTTAATAATGATACGATACAAATATTTAAGGCCTATAATCGCGGTACCAGATTTTTAATTACATACGCATTAATAACGGCAGCATTCACGTACGAAACAGTATTAAAGAATCTGTAAACTGTTTCCAAAGTGCTGTACTCAATCGATTTTTCCATTAATTGTTGGCGATCAGATTTATTCGACTTTCTTAAAAGATAAAGACATACGATAATTTATCTCTTAATCGAAAATATAATTTTACGCTCTGATGATTTATCTATTTTCTCATGTGTGCTTCAAAATTTATTTATTCGAAAGAAAGCTTCGGAAAGTGTCAAAGACGAAAGTAATAAATAGCACATTCCAGAATTTATTTAATTTGAAACTCGAGATTTCCATTAAACGTATTTCTCAATTTCTCATTTTGATCCCTTAATTGTAATCTCGTTCGCTAATAAACATGGAACAACAGACTTTTTCGCTCCCTCTCGTTCTATGCTCTTCGTGCGCGATGATTGATCGCGCGGATCGTGGATAATCGTTACGTGTCTCGGGTTATCTTTTGCAAAGCCAACTGTGTGCTTTTGTCTGCCTGGCACACTGACACACGCGCACACGCATACGTCGATGCGCTCCCGCGCGCTATAATTCTTGTATAATTTGCTCAGAACTAACCACCCGCGGAAACCTATAACGCCGCTGCGCCATTTCGTAATTTATCGACGGTATAATAATTATCCCACGCACCTCCCCTCCTTCTCTCAATTACCCTAATGATTCCAGGCTGTGCAAACAGCGGCGAGGCACATTACGCCTCGCGTGCAGGTGTCGGGCTAATTACACGGCAGACCGCGAAACCCGGGGATCAGCACAGTTGAAATGTAAGTCAGCGCCAAGATGTCGTCGCTGCGGTGCATCCGATCCAATGCCTATGATCTAAGACATGTTCTATTTCACCTGCATTCGCTCCTTTCTCGACTTGTTGGCGACGACACGGATAATAACTATTATGATCGCACGGCGATGTGGATTGGATTCTACCGGCAAACCTACGCCCGTTTTATTTTCTGCCTGTTGTGCATTTTAATTAAAGATTTCGTAAATTTAATTTACAAATATTTATGTGTACCGAAGGTTCATTGGAGATGTGGCCTTGGTCTTTCTTTACTTATATAAAATGAATATTAATTTCGTTGTGCTCGATTAATTCATATTGCCTTGTATTTGGCATTTTTTATAATCTATCAAAAATTAATAAAATAAATAATAATAATTAAAATTTCAATGAAAATCATTTGTCGTTATTTTGAAAAATCAAACAAAATAATTTTGGTTATACGTTACATATGACAAAATTTAGTTCAAAATTTTTTAGAAAAGTTTATTTTTTATAGAACTAATCTTAAATACTTTCACGATGAATATTCGTATTATATATATCGTATAATTGTACGATAAAAATAATAGATTTAAAAATTTTTCGTATGTTCTCTTCGTAAACATTAAACATTTGATTGATTAGTTTATACATTATTTTGATATCTTCAGAAAAATATATATATAAAGATGCAACTAACAGGATATCAACATTTTCATAAATAGTTAGAGAGATTAAATAAAATAAAATTCATACGATTAATTAATTATTCATGAGTATCTATGTCAACACAATTATTAAATGAAATGTAGTTTTTTTAATAACTCACGTTGCGAACTTTAAATTTATTCGCCATTTAATATTAAATTTATAATTGATGCAATCATTAGAAATCTTACAGTGACAGGTTTTTCATCAAGTAAAGGAAACGTAAATTTAGAATTTAATGAAATGCAAAAATAAACTGCCTAGTCATTACAAATAGATTTTCAGTCTCGTTAATCAAAGCCTATCATTAATTCTAAATGATAAATGAACTTAAAATATAAAAGGTCTTTGAAAGACTATGAGTGAATAAATATAATAATAATAATTTCATAGCTGTCAAAAGTGAAAGCAAACTTTACTCAAATTATACGTCTCTAGAAACTACGATATGAGATGTTTCACCTACCCATAACTGTCGGAAAAAGTATTATATACTTTTTCCGCGATTTTACCTAACGTACACATGCATATATTCGTGCGCGCATATATGAAAACCTACAAACGTGTACAAATACATATAGTCGTAAGTGTTCTTATCAAACTCCTAGATCGGGTTTGCGCATTTTGCACGTGAAAACATGTATATCTGTAAATAGTCGTCTCACTCTTTCTCTCTCTCTCTCTCTCTCTCTCTCTCTCTCTCTATCTCTCTTTCTCTCCTGACATTAATGTATTCTTAGATCTATGATTATCATGCCTACCGGCATGGCTATTTCGTTTTAATGGCTAGAAAATTTATTTGATAGCATAGACGTCACGGCCGTGCAAAGAATATCGACGCGTATTACCCCATGAATAGCGGACAAATAGTAAAAACGTAGAGAGAGATAAACACTTATTTATTTCTTGGGCAAGAGCTGATGTACTGCACGAATGCGCTCTCAAGTATATCATATTGATTACATGGGGTTGCGGATGTTCATTCGACTCGTTCTAAAGCGCCCGCCAAAATTGCAGCGCCGTCGGTTCGCGCGTATACGCGTTGATGACGGTAACATTAATGTAACAAGCGCCGTTGTTTTGCTCGCCGGTATGGAATCGAGGCTCGCGGGAAAGAAATTAGCGCAGAAAACTCATATCGGCTTAATGATACGTGATTATTATTTTCCCGCTCGCATTATGATCGATATGCATTGCTCGTGATTAATTGCCCCAGCTTTCATAATATCCATTCCAAAACGATACAATTAGATTGCATCGCTAATAAAATGTTTGCGACGATGGAAAAAAATTATTTTATTAATGCGCAATGGAAATTTATCGTTGCGATAAAAATCCGGTTGCGAGGAATTTGAATGATACTGAAAACTAGCAATGAATCATGGGTTTTAATTGAAAAAAATATTGTGCGGTTGTAAATTTCTTAAACAATACTAAAAACTAACAATAAATCACACATTTTAATTAAAAACAGTATTGCTTGCCTTTAATCTGTACATTTTTCAAAATGACCGACATTTATGACTGCCCTTTTCTTCGTAATTTTTCTACTTAAAAGTATATCAAATAATAAGTTTATAAGAAATAATTATGGATCGATTTGCCATTTTTATCAATGAATTTCTCAGATACGGCGATTCTATTAGGATTTCAGAAATTTTATTTATCGCTGGACTTAATTTTTTTTTAAGTAACCGATTAATTGTAGGTAATTAATGGAAATTTTAATTATTTAACTTAATAAAAGGTTTCGTTTAATTTACATAAAATAAATAAGTTCTTAAATAATGAAATATTTGTTTTACAAAAAATTGCCAAATAATAAATAATTTTTATTTTTTATTCGTCACATTTATTAGTTCAAAGAAGTATGAATAATATTATTTTATTTATTTTTAGCCAGTAATTTTTAACAAATTCTTTTTTAATAAATGAAATAACGAAAATTTTGTCGAAATTATTTAATTGATATATATAATATTAAAATACAAAATAAAATATCTTTCACGAAGTTAATTAATTTATCTGTTTAATTAATAGTAATATGTTCTAGAATTATCCAACTTGTAATTGTGTCTAATTAAATTCTTTTCGAGCACAATTAGAAGTTGTAATTTTGTAGACAAATTATAGAATAGTAACTTACTCAGTAAAAAGAATAACCTTATTTTTAACCTCCGATAATAGGTTGAATATTTGTTCTTTAATAATATACGTAATGAAATTAATAAGTAGTTAGAAACGACGCAAGCAGTGAAATATAATAAGAGGCTGCAAATAATATTAGTTAGAATTAAAAGCATGTATAAATTTTCAAATGCATTTTCTAATAACTGGAATATTAAATAGAAATGAATCGTACACGTTCATTACCTACTATAAAATCTAATAACACAGCTATAGATATGATTAAAAAAATTATTAATATCTAAGTAATAATTAAGGTTTATTCAATTACAAATGCACTAGATACTAATCTTGGCATAGCTTTTCTTTATGAAATATCTCTTATCTATTCATAAAAAAATCACCGTGTATCTCTTTTTCTAGATAAAAGTAATAACAGTACGAACAGGTATTTCAGTACTCGAAAAGAAACAAAAAATGAATTCATTTCCTCGCATCTCTTCGTACGCATATCCGATTCTGTCCATCCAGTACAAAAAGAAGAAAAGAGGAAAGAAACTAAAAATAAAATAGAGTTTATCAGAGCGCTCGAGAGAACTATTTTCGTCAGTCAGTAGCCAGGGCTGCTATTTCATTACGTACAGTAATCCAAGAGGGCGCGAGCTTATAATAATAGAGATCCAAAAAAAGGGTCAAAGCGAAGCTCGGCCGACGCGGAGCATTGAAACGACGATCCTCGGGTAAGATTACATCGTGTCAGTTGATACGTGGCGGTGCGCTCACTCGACGAGACAGTCCGAACCGCCTTTCTTTTTATCTCCGTGCATCTCTCTCGCACTCAGTAGAGTTCCGGTAAGATCGGCAGGAAAAGGAAAGAAAAGGAAATGAAAGAAGAGGAAAGAAGAGGAAAGGAGAGGAAAGGAGAGGGAGGGCGGAGTTCACAGCCGTCTCCGGGGCTGTCAGCGTTGTCAGCGATTAGGCACGCGTTGTCAGCCACTGAAAAGGGTTCATTAGATTACGGAACACTTGCTGGCCGTCCGTGGCCGCGTCAGCCGCTGTCAGCTGTCCTGCGAGGCGAGGCCGCGCGACATTTTCGAACCGCGATTCTCTGCCCTTTTTCGCCAAATGCGCACCGCGACTCAGACCCGTAATTACCCGACCGACAAACCATGAAATCCCATTTTCTCGAGCGGAGCCGAGGAGATTTACCCCTTGCCGATTATTCGTGCGCTCGGCTTTACCTTCCTCCCGGTAGATCCTCGTACTCCGAAACCGTACGCCCGCTCAACTAACGACGCGTGGACGTCTTTCGATTCGGTTGGATCATAATAGCTCGTCAAGAGCGCACGATCGCACTCACCGATTAAACTCACCGTGATCTATATACCTTGCAGGTTGTTGCTCGCACTCTTATCACCTTCTTAGATCACTCTTCCTGCTTTTTGCGTTCTTTAAATATTTACTATTAATTCTCGCTCACTCTTCCATTATTTTTCAAAACATTATTTGCACATTTGAAAGTAATTGAACTAAATTTTTAGAAATAGAAGACAATACATATTTCTAATAATCAATGTAATTAGTTATGTGATATTTATAACAATAAGTATTTTTTAATATATGATTCGCTATTATCAATAAAATACGAACGTAAATATCATTGAATAATAGAGTGAAACTGAGAGTGAATAATAGACTGTATTATCATGAATTACGTACCACAAATTTCGTTCAGTTTTTAAAATATTATCAAAAGTTAAAAAAAATAACGATTCATAATTTGTTTCAATATATAAATATTTCTTAGATACGAATTAGCGAATAACTTGTTTAATATTTTCCGTAAAACTGTTTCTACTTAAATAATAATTTTGCGAGTAAATTATGTGGATATTAATGTTCATTTCGAGAAATTAAATAAATACCACAAGTTTTTCTCAATACGTAATAAATAATACTAAAACATTAATTTTGATAAAAAAGTATTTATATCTTTGGAATTTTCAATTACTTTAAATCCCTCCTTTATTTGAATATCTTAAAATGATATTCGATAATTCTGCCTATTTCCTACAAATTATATTCATTTAATTAATTAATTAGTATAATAAATTATGTATATATAGTATCAAAAATTACTAAAATATTTTCTAACTGTAAAATATAATAAATTTATAATAAATTAAAATGAATAAAATATATTTGATATCTTTCGTTATTAACTTTAAGAAAATACTTTCCATATTATTATTAAAATGTATGTTGTGTAAATAAAACATCCTTTTTATAAAATACATAATAAAATACGTACTGTTATATATCGGATAATCACAGCGATAAACATAAAATAGATGATAATCTTAACGTAAAAATATTAGCTACGTGACAAATTAAAATGTAGGAAAAGTAATTCACGTGGATACGTCACGATCCTTTTTATATTAAACAAATAAAAGCTTTTTATACAAACGTGAAAAAATCCTTTTAAAAGCCTCTTTACTTTCGGATATTCTCAGCGACGAAGTAAAAAATGGAATCGATAACTTCATAAATTTTTAATCCAACGCATGTCCGAGTTACTTAGTTTCTGCCGTATTAACCAAGAATAAATATTGCTTTAAAAAAATACGCATAAATTAAAAAACTTGTGTTTCGAAGACGCACTCCGTTATAATTCTCTACAAAAGATTACGTCTGAAAATAGTTTAGTCACCGAACTTAAGACAAATTGGTGACTCAGCCACCAGGAGCCTTTAAAATATGCTAAAACATAGATATATTACCCTTTTCGTAAATTAAAATCGTAACGACTGGACGTGCGGGAGAATGCTAAGACTCTTCTTACCACTCGTAAATATTCGTTGGTTAACTAAATCCCCCTTTGCTAGGAAGCTCTCATAAGCATCTCCAAGAAGGGTAGGACACGAGGTGGAAGTGCGAGGGCGCGACGGAGAGGAGATCCACGTTGGCGATAGACACGCGAGAGAGAAGAGCTCCGTCGAGGCAAACACGCTCGCGATCTTGTATCTACATTATCTGACTCGCGCAAGGCATGAGTTCTCTTTTTACTATCGAAAGTAAGTATTGCTTCAACGAGGTGCAATGAATTGAAGGATTTTTTAATTAAAAGCGTTAGACAAATAAGATTAGGTTAAGGGAGAGTCGTAAGCCAACTGGCACTATAAAACTTAACCTTTCATGTATTCTATGACTTCATATATTTTTAACGAACTTCCGTTGTATAGATAAGCTAAATTGTATTTTTGGTTTCGGAAACTCATTATATAAAATATGTCTATACTTTTATATCTTTTTTTAAACTTTTTATTCTGAAACAGAATTGAAGCGTGTAATTGATGATATCGTACTACAACTTATTTTTACAAATATATGTACGATTCCAATGTAAGATCTTAGATTTATCTCGTGTAGTTTTACAATTTTATTATTTACAAAATATTCCATATTATGTATTATAATTCTTAACTTTATTTATTAAAATCATTTGGACAATATAGAATTTCAATATTATTATTTAAAAAATATCTAAATTATGCAAACAACATTTTATCGTATCTAAAACTAATAAAATCTGAAAGTTAATGCTGTTAGAAGCATTTTATACCAATTAATATAAGTGACGATTAGAATAAAAATTATCTCATTATTAAACAATTCGATGTATTGCATTTCAAATAAATTACATATAATTTAATAAATCAATATTTATCAATATTAAAATCACTATAAACTAAACATTCATTATTTAAGTTTTTGGCTTTTATATAATTTTCATGTAAAAGTAAAAGTTAGAATTAATATTTATCATCTTTTTTTTATCATTTTTATTTCCGCTTACAGTTTTAAATATCCATTTCCTAAATATATATCACAATTAATTATTACAAAATTAGGGTGAATTTAGAAAATTAAAATGTTTTAACTACTCTGAAATTCTATGCTCAATTTGATACTTCATTACAATGATTGATTATTTTGAATCTGCATCAGATTATACTTAGTTAGATTTTATGCACAAGTGAAGGTAAAAGGAAATTAATTACATTCGTTAAAATTATATCGATAATTCTATTAGTAAATTAGAAAATTAAAAAAATAATTAAAATATAAATTTATATTCAAAATTAAGTAATGAGTTGAATTTAAAAATAATGAATAATTTTGTTCGCATAAAGTGTATTAATTGAAATTAAAAAAAAATTGTAAATTTTAATTTAAATGTTTTTATTGATAATATGTTGAATCCACCTAATTTTTTTACTATTATAAATTATAAATAATGTAATATTTTATTAAAAATTATACGTATTAAGTAATTATGTATATTGAGATGACTGTTTGAATTTTGTAACGAGAAACATTGAGTTACTCAAGAAATTCATATATTCGTGTGTACAATTTATACATTCTTGATCGTTTGAACCGTCTTATAAAATCATGATAAATGCTAAGCTAAAATCTGTATACGTAAGAACGCAGTACCTGGTGAATATTCCCGCGATTTCCGTATACGGCACATTAATACAGCTACATTATAAAATGCATCGGGCGAATCGGATAGTAACATATGATCGCGTGTAGAGTCGATCTTTACGAGCGCATGAGAGATGAGAAGTTATCCGTAATTAGGCTGAACTGTATAATTTAAATTATGAATTTTTAATACGTATAAAATTAATAAGATGTTTTTTAGTGTACATGCTTTATCTTTATGAATGTTATTAAATACTTTTCATAATAAACATAATGATGCAAACATATATTTAAATACATGTATTTAATAAGTATTATATTTAATAAGTATAATTATTATAGTTTTCATGGGAGTACTGTACATACCATCATTAAAGCTTTAAGAGCTTTTAACATGCTATATATTTTAAAAGATATTGCCTAGCAATTTAAATACTATTCTTAAAAAATATATACATTCATTATATCATAACGCTAACGTAATAATCTTATATTTCCAACGACTGTGTACAAAAACCATTTTAAAATAATGGATGAATAAATTATCTAACTAGTATTTTTATTTATTATTTCTTGATGTTACAATGTAATTTATTATGATTATAAGATATAATCATAATAGACTAAAAAATTTTTTTTCTGTTATTAGAAACTATTTTAAACAATATTGATTAATATTCTTTAATTAAAAAAGGTCTATATTAAGTTAAATAATATATTAAATTATGTTATAATTATTTACTTTACCTTGTATTCTTTTTTAAGGATCTGTTGGAAGTATAATAATTTTATATATTAAAGTAACCGTTTAAATCCTAAGTGTCATTTTTTTATATTCATAGTAGACTTATATTTGATCAAGATGAAATATATATATATTTTATATATCTTATATTGTACTCGATAAATATACAATAATTGAAAATAATGAAAAGTTAATCAGATCAAAAGTAAAATCGATACACATGTATGCTCATAGAATGAATGAATGATTTTATTTGCAGTTGAACATCTAGAAAGGTTGTTATATTAAATTTGTATATTTAATCCAACGTATCTGCAATAAAATGAAAATTTGTATGAAAAAGTAATGTAAATACATGATAAGGTTTGAATATTTTGATTAAACAAAACATAAATATTTTTGAGAAAAAACGAGTCTTTGCATTGCTTGATTAAAAAATTTTTATTTTAAAAAACTAACCTTATTATAAATAAAGCATTAAACACGTATCTAAGCTTTCGCCTGTATATATAAGCGTTTGTATACATTTATAAAAAATACAAATTTTGTTTATATGCTATACCTGCTTGTTATCGACAATTTTAATAAATAAATTACACGGGTGTTTATAAGATAGAAAAGTAGATGCTATTTTTTGTTACTATAATAAACAATTCTTATTAATGAGCAAAACTAATTTCCAATTTTACTAAATCATTGCTCTAAGAGACAGTTTCACATGAAGTATTTTTTGTTAAAAATACTATAATTATAGTTAATTATTATTGATGATATAAAAATTAAATTACTTAATCACGATAATCTGTAAATTTTTAGTAGTTGCAAAATAACATTAATTATTGTATTCAATATAAATATTAATTATTATTAAACAATTATGAATTTATAATTAATTATTCTTTGTATGTTAAATTTAATTGATTTATCATTTAATTCTTTTATTAGATAATTCTTTTTATGAATGATGGTAAATATAATTTATACATTACTTTCTCTAAACAATAAAATAATTATTCAGTTAAAAACTATCGATTACTCCAAATATATTTTTATTAATTTTTTATAAGAAGTAAACATTGTTACATATAATTAATTAAAAACTATAATTTATATTTTTCAAATAGTTTATACTTATATTCTTGTAAAAAATATATTTAATACAAAATATATATTGTATATTATGAAAAAAATATATTTTTTACAAAAAAGTAAATAATTTTTATATAAATTAGAGTATGTATTTTAATTTAGGAAATTTATTTATCGTATAAATCACGTTTAAGAATTACAAAAATCATTATACATAATACAATTCAAAATTTTTTAAAAATATTTCGTTAAAAATTGTGATAGGCTAATGAGTATAAATTTCTATACAATGATAATAATATGAAAGTTGCTTTTAATCATAATATTTTTATAGTGATATAAAACCTGTTTCTTATTACAAAATAAAACTTCAGATAGACTTTGTGTAAAAATCCTGTATTCAAAAAAAATTATTTTGATACATCTGATTATTAACTAATTTTTATATTTACGCATTAAATAAAATAATTCGAAAAATTAGATTTAAGAAGATAATTTGATAATATAAGGAAAATTCTTAAATAATTTTAAAAAAGTTTTGAAACAATACTAATGAATAGATTTTGTGTACTTATAATTTTATATCAAGTCAAACATTTAAACTTACTATCAAGATCCGTAGTATTAACATAATTTTTTGATATTGATTTAGTATTAATTAATGATACAAATAACAAGTTTCAAGTATAAGATATGTCTTTTCATGAAAATTGTTAACATGATCTTTTTTACTAGTAATTTCTTAACGAAGCCAAGAGAAAGCGTTTAAAGCAAACCAGTTAACGTTCTCGTCAGCGATATAGTAACAATTGTTAAATAAATATTCAATTACGAAGATCTGTTATAGATACGGATCAAAAATATTTTGTTATTACTAAAAAAGATTTTAATTAGAAAAACTATTGAAAGCACTTTTAAAAATTCATCACTCAATAAGATAATCCTGTATTCGCAATATGAAATATGTTCATTTTGAATCCTTAGTTCATTTTGAATTTTAACTAAATTAAAGTTAATTAGAATAAACTGGTTACCTTACGATTTTTTTTCTTAATGTGAATTGCAACATTATTTTACGGTATTTCAATCTTTATTGGAAAATATTTTATTACATATAATTTCATTCTTACGTATTATTATAATATAAGAAATTAAATTATTCTTAAAGTTGGTCTCCGATAAAATCATTCAATTAAAACACTTTTGCTTGGTTTTGAATAAAAATTATTAAGATTTATTGGTATTTTAATGTTAGCTCCAATAAAAAAACAAAGTTTTAGCGATTTTGATGTATTAAGAATTGATTGCTCGTTGGAACTCTAGTTCTACATCCAACGACATTCGAATTCGGTTATGTAGAAATAATAACCATTTAATTTATGAGTTAGAGTATACCTTTGTACAAAGGATTTTCTTCCTCGATACATCGTTAACTGCTATAATAGAATTTTTTGCCTCTTCGTCTTAGGGTCGGAATATTTGCGCCGTATGTACAAGAATCTTATACATGTAAGATTTCGAGTCGTGAGATTTTTTGTAGATGAACGGGCCATATATCTATTCGGATGTAACCGCAAACAGCACCGTGAGCCGATAGCCGTGAGCCGTGAGCCTCACTGCTGTGCACTCGGTAACCCCTATTATAAGAGCATAGGACGTCCTGCACTTACAATAGAGAAAGCGATTTCTCGTTTACAAGTATACGCTCCTCTCTACAATGAAGCTCTCCCTTATTTACGTCTGAGAAACGATCTAATACTTATTCTGCCTGAATACGCTCAACCTCGACGGCTAATATATGTCATCCGAAGGAGATTTTCTTATTTCGGTTGTCTTGTTGAATACAAACATTTTCATCAATTACCAATTACTTCAATTACTTCAATATGCCTGAAACGCGATTATAACGGAGCTTTTAATGGAATATAAATTTTTAAAATTTATTAACCTTATGTAATCAGCTCGATAACTTTCTGAAAGTTTCATTATTAAATTAATCAATGCTTTTGAAAATTACAAAAAGTTCGAATTCAATCAAATTATATTGAGTAAGTATTATTATAGTATTACAATAATATTCTTATAATAGATTTAATAAAATCTGCGTTCTTATAATTTCGGTTAATTTCTATTATTGATTTTATACAAAATATTCTACCAACGTAATGCAGTTGAAATATGGTAAAAAAAAAATTAATATTGTCACATCTTTAAAACTAACGGAAACGTAAAAACCAACCGAATGTTTAGTGCAATTTTTAAGTCAAGAATATTCGAATATTTAACTTCTTTGCATATAATGTGTTCCGAAAAAAAAATAATATATTAAAATATTGTGCTGTATAAGCTTGAATCAAACTCAATAGAAATTTATTAGAAACTTTGAAGAAATGAAAAATATTTTATAAATAATGATTATCGTTAAATTAAATAGATAATTTAATTATTAAAGATTTTTTAAATTAAAAATATCGATGAAAAAGTATTAAATCTTAATCATTTTTTTAAAATTTTTAATTTTTTTGTTAAATTAAGACCAAATCAAATGCTTATTTATCAAAACTATA
The DNA here is from genome assembly GCA_018907195.1 of Dolichoris vasculosae. Taxonomy (NCBI): domain Eukaryota; kingdom Metazoa; phylum Arthropoda; class Insecta; order Hymenoptera; family Agaonidae; genus Dolichoris; species Dolichoris vasculosae. The sequence continues at coordinate 389,620 of JACCHY010000039.1, read as the reverse complement.
TTAATTAAGCAAACTCTCATATGTATAAAAATTTATTATTCGATACGAATAGAAATAAAATAAAATTATAATATTTTAAATTTTGAAGTAAAATTATTACAAAATATAATAAAACTTAGTAGCATAATTATCTCGAAAATAATAAAAATATGGTAACATTGTTTCGATCACAAAAGAAAGACACAAGTTTTATATAACATTATTGTGAAGAAAGGAAACCTTATTCTTTTGTGCTCTTTTATTTCATATAAACGTAATTACATAAAATGAAGAATCACCGCAAAGTATGGTTACGTTCCATCATGGTATACCGATAAATAAAATAAGGGACTATACAAGTAATTGGATGCGTATAAATATCCATATATACCTGTCTCTAATTTCGTGCTGTCGCACAAACGAATTCTCAATACTACTATACATACATTGACTCGTCTGGCATCGATTCGACATCCGAAGACATTGCATGTTTCGATGAATATTTCCAATATGCCTCGACATAATTTCAGCGAACGTCATACTGAAAATGTGCAACGGTGCTAAGGCGGAAATTTGTCAAAGTCGAATGCACATATCTGTACGTTTCTGTTGTCGTTCGCTCGGAGTTTTTTCCCTCGAGTCCCTGTCCGTCTATTTACTCGCAAACATCTACTCCCTCGCGCTCGCTCGTACTTCGTGTCTCATGTAACATGAAAATGTATCAACCGAGCCAAGGACTCGACAATCGTAAGTCAATCTTCTCGGCGGTTCATCGTTGAGAGGCGCGCGCATAGCATGTAAAAATTTTGGCTGCGCAGGCGCCCGTGACTGACATATAAATCCGGCGTTGACTAAAAAATTTCCTCTTTTAAAATAGTAACTCCTTCCTAGTACTTCGACGAGTATCGTTACTACGGGAGTGGGAGACGCAGCGATGACGGGTGCAACGGTGAATGGTGCGGATCGTTTGACATACGTGCAATCTGCGACACATTAACGAGAGCTCGTAGACAGCAAAAACAAATATCGCCGAAAAGCCCGAACATTGCGATATTGCATCGAAATTTATCTACATTGCGCCGAGAGCATGATATTTGCCCTAAAATCGATGCCTTTTTAACGGATAGCAAATTGCCGAGTTCTAGGCTCGAAATTACTATCTTTGTTGCTAGAACCTAAAGCTTTATCTTTCTGACAAACGACTCAGAGTTCTATCGTTTAAATTTCCTCTTTTACTAAACTATTTCATGCGTAGTAAATAATCTTATCGATTAATAATAAATATTTGATCGAATTATATCTAAATCTTCAATTATGTGTATATGTATAATATGTACGTATCTGTTAACAATGCTCCTTCGAGTAAATTAATATTTTAACATCAACTATCTTAAAAAATCAATATTTGATTGTTCTCTTTAGGAAATCTACTAGACATTATTTAGAAATTATAAAAATTAAGTTATTTTTTTTTTTATTCAATGACAAATTTATATTTATTATTAAGTATAAAAATAAAAAAATGCTTTATGAATAATGTATGATTATTTTTTCTCGAAATTAAATAAGTATTCCAGTTATTAGAAACTTATCACGATTTATAGTATAGAAATGTATATCATCATATTATTAATATTAATACTATGTTCAAAGCTTTTTAAATAATTATTGCAGATAAATAATAATAAAATATGTAATAGATAAAAACACGAAATACACTTAAATTGAGAAAGATTGTGCATCCTTACAGCTATCAGTGATATTTGATATTTAACGCGCACTCCTACGATATCAAATTTTACGAACATCAATTTAAAATATAATAATAAATATTACTTACGATATCATAAGTCTAAAAATCCATAAATAAAAAATACTATAAATATAACGTAATCCTTAATTTTTCACTCGTTAATAAATTTATATAGTTATTAACGATAGTATGTTAAAAAAAACTTTAAAAATTATATTTAAATTTAATATTTGTTAATATGTAAAAATTATTAATCAGAAAAACTGTACAAAAATTATATTTTAAAATTTAAAATAAAATTTGAGATAAACATAAAAATTAGTTATTTTTAAAATTTTAAGGTTTTATTTTTAATTAAATTTGAACGTTTTGTTATAATGTATTATAATTTTTTTCTTAAATTACAACGAAGATCGATCATAAACTGATAAAATATAAATAAAAATATCCAATTAATGATATAAAATTAATAATTGAATACTTTTCATTCGATAGATATAAAAAAAATAAATCTAAACAGTGAGGAAAAAAATCAATTTACTTTTCACATACTTTAAGAGTTCCAAATTTATAAAGAAACGTAGTTTTTTCAAATGTAAGAATATTATAATTTTCGAAGCTTCGGTGTGGATTATTTCCAAAGTACGAAAGAAGACGTTTGAGAAGACGTAGTCTACTGTAAATATAAATCGAGTCTTAAGAGGAAAGACTCTAGAAGCACCTTATACTATCTCCTCGTCTATTCAAATCTAATAAAAAAAAACATCACTTTGGTACGCTCATGGAAGAAATTGCTCTCCTCGCATTCCACGAAAGCATTACCGGGGAAGAGGATTCCGCGAAGGCACAAGGGATTTTTCCCACGTACATCCGAAGATCCGAGACTCGAGGAGTCAGTTTGGATATACACTCGATCGCGTCCAACGCACGCACGAACTTGTCGCTGTTTTATCCCGGCCAGACGGGAGTATAATATATCCCCTATCGCAAAAAGGGAATATAAAAGCATCTGGGCTCCTCCATAGTGATTCGGAGGTGCGCACGCGCGAGAGGGACGGAGGGTTCCGAAGTTTCCCCTCTGCAACACTCGAATCGCGCTCGGTAATAGAGACGCGAGCGTCTGGGCGGCTTCGCGTGCACCCAACAACCATCGCGTTACACGGCAAATAGAGCGAAGCATGCACCATCGGTGCCCGGGGGAAGGCTACCCGAGCCGTGGTAGAAACCTTGTCATCGGCACTCGATGCTAAAGCGGTCGCAGGACCAGAATCCAAGGCTGTCGCTGACGTTTATGAACGGTGCACGCGCTACTTTATCCGGTAGACGCCTTTATTCATCGGCCACCGGCTCCTACCATTTTTAATGCACGGCTTACGTTTCATCGATGTCATAGCCCCTCCCTTCCTATTTCATCTCAAGGGAATTCTTTCCCCTGTATGAACACTCACACCTCTCCACTGCCTTATGGAATTCACGGAGTCGTCTTCTTCGGCTAAGTGTTTTTCTCTTCCCGTAAGAAACCGAGGTTGCAAATTCGACTACTTTACGCACCGAGTCATATTGGAAACGTCTCTCTATCCCTCGAAAATGTAAATTTTTTCCAGCGCTGAAATTGGGCTTTTGTTAGAAAGTATCGTCGAAGGAAAGGAAGCTTGGTTTATTTTATATCGGTTCGTTCTTGTCACCGTTAAGCGGGTATGTAAATCTTCTACAAAACCGCAACAAAAGTAAATCTTAGCGTTTTACTAATCGCCTTTATTACATCGAAATTTTACTCTTATTCGTATAATCTACGTTCAACGATTAATCACTGATGGATTTCGTTTCAGTGCGTATATTATTCGATTATTTTAAATAAATAAAAACTTGCGAAATTCTTTTTAATTAACATTAATAATATCGACTGAATATTCGTTTGAATTATTGTACCGAACAACCTAAATTTTAGATGTCGTTCTTTTCGGCTATGCGCTCATGATCTATTCGGATATTCAACATCGTAAAGTGCTCGAAATATACGATATGTGAACGTAAAGGGAATAGATTCGATATCATTGATAAGAGACATAAATATTTCTAAGTTGTTCGCGACTATTATCTCCATATGATTCAGAGTTTGAAAATAAGTATCTTTACATCGCATTGCTTTAATAGTTAATAATAAAAATAAATTGCGCGACGTAATAAAAACATGTTTTTATAAGAAAAAAATACATAAATCAGTTAGCTGAAAAAGTACTAATCCTTGTCGCGCTCCTCTACAACGCATTACCCCTTATCTCGCATTAAGCAGGAAAGATCCCTAGTGTAAAAGACCCGCTGGGAAAAAGCGCAATTGTTGTATCTACTTGTACATTTCTCTGATTAAATCCTCGAAAATGCTCGGAACGTCGCGGCATCTCTTACCGCATTAAGGAAAAAAAACATAAAAAATAAAAAAAAAAAGAAAAAAGAAAAATATAATATGTAATAGAGTAAAAGGAAAAAAAAGAATAAGCAAAGGCGCGGAGAAGTTTTCGCCGCGCGCACTTGTATTGGCCAGGGCTTAGGCTCGTACGCCACTCTCGAGGGTGGCAGATGAGCGGCGCACAACTCTCTCAGCGGTGGACGAGGGATGAAAGGGGTGTCTCGGAATACTACCAGAGAAAGGAAAAGGGAGTGAGCGAGAGAGCGAACGCGTCGAGCTCGGTCATAAAACAACGGTCGCAGTCTGCTTGTTACCCAGTCGCCGTAAACTCCGGGTATGAATCTGAATTATGGAATTATATGGCGCAGTAATTCATATCCTTGGCGCGCGTGGGGTGGGCCGTGCAAGAGGGATCCCCTTAAATCATGGGTTACATTCGTTTGTAGGCTGGTGTGCCCGTGTAGAATCGCCCAGGGCTCGCGCGCGACGCCGCCCGGATGCGCAAAGCGTCGCAAATCCCTCTCGTCTCGACGTCACTGGTGCACGCGCGTACGCGTGGACACGCTTGGTCGGGACCTGCAAGAGAGAGAAAGAGATACCTCGCGGTATTTATAAACCAAGCATGGCACTTAGAGGTGCCCGTTGCCGGGAAATTTTGGAAGAAGCCGAGGTGCGATGAGGAATGGACGAATGGACCAACTCTTGTAATCGGCACATTCAATTTGTCTATGGCGCTCGAGAAATGAATGACGATTCTCGATCCGTCCTCTGCAGTGGCTCTTCAGATTTGATGGATACGTTTTTGCGGATAAAGCTTTGTGTACGACGCGCAAAACTTTGGTCGTTGTGCGATGGGCTTTCTTTCAATCATATCTCGTGAAAGTGGATGGATTAACTTTGAAGAGGTTAATCGCTGAGTCGCAGACCTTACGTTTCTTTAAGACTCACAGCTCACGCAAATTTTATCTAAAGAACATTCGGTCGACTAATTCAATTATGTAAATACTTATAACTTTATGAAACTCTAAACCGGCTGATCGAACCAAAGAATCTAATACCGTAGAACCGAATATAAATATTCTTTGAACAACCGTTCAAAAATAATAAAAACCGTATACAATTAAACGTTATGAAAGTACAGTTCCATCGATGTTTGTTTTAAAACCGAATAGAAAGTTCAAAAGAAAATAACGAATATTTCAAATTACATCGAATTCTAATCAATATTCAAAATTTCCAGTCGATCAAATAAAGGTAGAATTTTTTTAATTTTCTATTTATTTATTCTACCTTTATTTTTTATTAGCTACATTTTGAGTACGCGTTTATTTCTTAAAAAGGTTTTAAGTTTAATTGTAAATAAAAATTTATTTACGTAAATCGGAATGTTTTTTTATAATTTAAATAATATTAAACACTAAAAATCATGATTATTTAATATTGATACCTCAATCATTTTAATGTTAATAGATAGTCATGAATAATATTAAGTTTAAACTCGATAGTTTTAAATATTCTTATAGCACCTGTTCTACATATTCGTACGCACTAGTTGATAATGTTCTTGATATTTATACTAATTAGTATCTCATTTTTCTTTAATTATCGTTTTTTATTACATCGTTACTTTTATATAACATTTTTAAATTTTACAAAATTTAAAGCTTATTAAAAGAAAGACAACACAATAAATTCACTATCGTGTTCGATATCTATTGCGATTATATTTTTTAAAAATAATAAAGAATGGATTATCGTAAAAAATAAAGAATATATAGAAACCGTATAATGTGGATCACCTAATCATAATTAAAATTATAAAATTTAAGCTAAAAAGGATGTACATGAAATTGAGAAAACATATTAATGAAGTAAAGCTACTACTACATTAATTAAGAGAGTAAAAATCATGAGAAACGTACTTATTGAGCTCTCGCATCGGAGTTACCGAATCGTTCCAACTATCACAAGAATAAAAAAAAATCATTTCTTAATTAGTAAGAGTACCGAAACTTTGCTTGAAACGATTCTATCGGGTTGGGTAAAGAACAGCGCGCGTAAATAAAAAAAGAGCGCGGCGCGAAAGGGAGCTAATAAATTTTCCAGCATGCTCCTGATTTAAGAAAAATCGGTGGAGGAGAGTAGTGGAGGCGCGAAAAGAAGGTGGCAAGGACCAAGGTACGTCGAAGACAGATGCTGACACAAGTTTCATCCCGCTGGACCTAATAAAAAACAAACCCACTGTTCTCACTCGGTCTTTCGATCTTCTTCGTACGCGTTAAATCTACGGCTAGGCGGTGTACTTGTGCCGCCGTGTGCGTTCGCGAGGGGCTTGCTTTGGACGTTAATGGCCGCCATAAAGATGTGCCCCTCAAATGGGGTCGTACGATTCCTGCCTGTACAACCACTGTCGATGATGCATGTGCACACCGTTCGCTCGCGAATGCGCTCTGACTTCGACGGAGAAGTGATTCACTGCCCGACGGTGAATGATCGAAGCGTTTTACCTTTCTACTCTCTCCTTTTTCCCGTTTTTCTCTTTTTTTTCTTTTTTTTCTTTTTTCTACGGGTCACTGACCCTCTTGCTTTGGTTTTTCCATTTTTTTCGACGCCGTTACGTTGCGTAATTTTAGAGTGAATACCCTGGACTTGGGAAGATACTTTGACTAATTTTGTGGTCCGAGACAAAGCAAAGAGATACATTTATTTAGCTGTTTTTTCTTTTGATTCATTTTTTTCCTTCGAAATAAACTTAATTTTTATTAACGTCTGTTATTATATTATTTTACACCCATTACTACTTTTTGATTAACAATTTTTCTTTGATTATTCAAAGATATATCTTTATCAACGGTGTTTCTTGTTAAAATATAAATTTTTTATTAGTCTAAGATTAAAAAAATTTGAAACATATATATATTTCATTTGCTAAAATGAAAAAAGTATGATGCAATATTTTTGAAAAATATACTAAAAACTCAAATTTGTAAAAATACTAGATTTTTACAAATGTCATGATTATTTAAAATTATTGAATTCGTTATATTTGACTAAATTTTTTGCAATTCGTTGCTCATTACCATCCATTCGTACCAGCTTCAACTGATTTTACTTTATAAAACAAATATTTGTATTATTAAAGAATGATTATGATTGATAATGATGGTAGAAATATATTCTCGCAATTTATATTAGCTCATAAATCAAATAAATAAGCGTACGATTTTTAACGGTAATATGAATTGGAAACTGCAACAAATACAACTATAAATTATTAATTTATGAATGCACATCAAGTTTATTTAGACGTTCTGGTAATCTTAAGATCGATATAAATGTCGTGCTAATAAAATATACTTTTTTTATTCTCCATCGTTTCCTTTTTCGCGTAATTTAATCAAATTCAATTACATCATATTTTTTTAAGATTGAAAAAATTTTTAAAAATGCATTAAACGCCCGCTGATCTTGATTCAATGTTAATAACTATTTTATTGCGGCAATTAATAAAACGTCTAACAAATCATGATAAATCATATTACTTCAAACGTCAAAAGTTAAAATCTTGTGAAATCTCACCCACGTATCCGCATACGGACTCTTACAGTACAAAGGCAACACCTGCACGTTCTTAAGACATTGCTTTACAAGCTATCGTTTCAACATCTTGTCAAACCTCTTGATAATTCGTATTTAATATAGTTGCATTCAGGTGTGATTTCATCCATATTTAAACACCCACGAGTCGAGCTTTACGTGCAACACTGTACTGAATTATCTAATTTATGCAATAAGATATTCTTTTCCTGCATTGTGTTAATCACTTATGTAGATAGATATCAATTCTTCGCGATTTAATAGTTCATTAAATATTGTACTGGCATCTCTATATTTTATACCCGATTCAACCAATGATAGCGCTAGATTATGTAACCTTATGTAACGGTACTTTATTTTGCAATATAATAGTTTTGTGCAACGATATAAATTATTAATAATTGTTTTCATCTTGTTAACGCTGTTTTAATAGTTAACGAGGTATAGATACCAACAAACGCGAATATCGATAAAAAAAATTTTTTTAATACTATCCGTAGGCTTTTAGCGTCGGTTCCACGAATGAAAAAACCAAACGAGAATAGAAAATTTTTATTGGAGTATTCATAATAAAATGAAAATAAATGGCAATTAATCAAGTTTATTATAAATGGAGTTGATTATTAATTAAATTATACGATATTCAAAGATATTTAAAGATATCTCACTGTAATATCCATGTAATTATATCTTTGAATACGCTTTAATAATACGCTTCTACAACTTCTACAAGCGTACATATTTAACTTTCAAAGACACGGAAAATTATTTCTAAGTAAAATTAATAATGTAAATAAGAGCATGATTCGATCATTTTCAGGTAGAGTTTACAATTTACGTAAAGCGTCAAATAAACTGCGCAATAAATATTTGAAGGGTCAGAAAGTATCGAGAAAGAGAAACTTCTCCGAAAGTAAATAAGAAATTTAAATCGCGGAAAGTGCCAGGCTACTAAAGAGATGGTTGTACGTGCATACCATATGTAAGACCGTCGTTCGTTCGCCTTTGTCGTACAAATGCTTATTCCACGAGCGCTCTTTCTATAACGCGCTCAACTTCCATTAACAATGTAACAGCTACTTTCAACTCCATAAAACTTATGTCGCAGCGCGTGTTCTCCTTGCGAATGCTCGGTCGGGGCGCACGCCCACCAGGAATATCCGCGCGACGTGCCCTCGCGCCCTGGGAAAGAAGAACCGTGCGTTAAATCGGTTATGCATGCAGTTCGCAACCGGTGGTGTAAAAGAAGCGGAGGAAGAGGGAAGGCGATAGGCGGTATAAAGGTCGCGTCTCCGTCGGCCTGGAACGTTAAATATGGTCGCCAGTGACGTAAACCTGTCGCTCGTAAAGATTCGTGACGCGGCTCCAACAACGCGGAGCTCACCGCGAGAGCCAAGGAGGAAGCCATAAAGAAGCGAGTCCTGCGCTTGCGCGAACAACGAGAGAGCGAGAGAGATAACTTGGATGTTCTTCCTCTTTTCGATAGTACCGACAAACACCGATGCCTTTTTTGTCTCTACTCCCCTTCGCATTTCGCTTTTGGATGGCAACGCGTATTGCCTCGCGTTCCCTCTTAAATTAAGTTCATCGAATTAACGCGATGAACTTAATTAGCGTATGTATAATCGCATTACTCTGTTTTTAAACGTTGGTGCACACGTATGACTATCGCAACTTCACCCTTCGAGCGGCGGAGAATGTCTTCAAATGAAACGAAATGGCCCCAACTTAGGAGGTGATATAATAAAAGGACTAATTTTTTCATGACCATTTGCAATGGTTCACACCACTGGCGAATTTTGTACAAGCTGGTCTGAAGTATCGCGAGTTTCCATTTGATTGCTAAAATTCTGTGACGTATGCGTAAACCGGAATATACATGAAACTTTTTCATTGCATAAAACTACTCCTTTTTATTATTCTTTCAACCTAATCAAAGATCCCCGCGCTTCTCTATTTACGATCACCATCAAAATATTACTCGATATTTAGTAAAATTATGGATTTAATATATATACTCGAAATATTAAAAAAAAATTATTTCTATATTAAAATTACAAAAATTGTTAAAAAAAGATATCTCAAAATTATTAAAGTGAAATATTTAATCTTTTCATATAAATATTTTGTTTCTCGATTAATAGTTAAAATTTTTAATATTAAATTATTCCAAATGGAATATTATATTGGTTAAAACTAAAAATTAACAACTATAGCATTATTTTTAAAAGTATAAAATATATCACCTATCGTGATATGAATTAATTTATTATTCGAAACAATGTAATACTTTTTTTTTTATTATAATAATATTTATATAAATGTTAGTATAAATATTGTGTACATATTTGATATGCATGTTTTGAGAGAAATATTATAGCTTTTAAAAATATAGAAATGAAAATCTATATCTAATATTAAAGTGTTAAAATTTGATCAATTTAACTCAAAAGCTACCGCTCGATTAAATTATAGTTTATTTTTAAAAAATCGTTATTTTTATAACATTAATAAATATTAATATTATAATTTTTTCATAAAAATACTGAGTTCTGAAAAATTATTTAAATTTTCAATTCAATTATTTTAATTTTACTTGATTGACAAGCTAATTATTATGATAATCGCATGAGTCGTTGATTTCTAGGATATCGTAAAACATTCTTATTGTAATTATTGAATACAAAAATCATTTGAAAAATAATTTATTAAATTATCATGTATTAATTTATTATAATTATCCATTGGTAATAACTATATTATAGTGAAGGTACATTGAAAAATAATGTTTCTTAAATCGCAGATATTTCTTATTCAAACTTTAATTTCCAATACATCCTACATTAAAGTTTATGAGTTGCTTAATACCACTCATCGCAGTATACGTGCGTATATCCATTATTTTTTATAAAAAACATATGTAAATGATTAAAAACTATTATCTTTCCAGTTTAATAATAGTAAATCTATCGATAGCATTAAGTAACGTAAGCAAATCCAAATTATCTCTTGTATTTTCTTAATGAAAAAATATATAGTTTGAGTTTAAAACAATATTTGATACTAAAAAAAAATGAATTAATGAAACTGAAATCTATATAGTTCATAATAATATTATATTTAAATAAAGTGATTTTAACATCTAATTTATGACTTAAAAATTTTAAAAATATTACAATGTCCTGTGTACTATATAAATATTAATATAGCATCCAGCGATTAAAATTTAAAATCTAATAATTATCGATAAATAGATAATTTACGTAATTACAAAAAACTAATTTCTAAATATATTCGAAACATTCAAATTAATCTTAATGTTTCTCATGCAATCACATGAGATTATAAAGATAACGATATAACAAGAAAATACGTTAAACTTCAATTACATTTCGATCCCGGCATCCGAAAGAAAAGAACCGAAAGAAACTGCAACCAATCAAAAGGCTATTAACCTATATTCTTTGTGTACTTTGACAGTGATAACTGCCTCAAAGTAATAAATATTCACGGTGTATAATCCAAATAATCCAAAAAAAATAGACGTGTAGTACTTTGTGCGGTGCTGAATCTGTACACAGAGCTAAGAGTAAGTACATTAGCCGGTGATCACGTCAGATCCCGTCGCGTTTGCTTTTCATTACGCTTTTATTTATGTAGCACTTTCGCTTCACACTGGAATTGCCAAGAGAGATCTAACACGTGACCTTCCCGCTCTCGCGATCGCAGAGACAGACTCGCAGCTTATGTTGGTGAATTAAGCCTCCTAAAGGAGTTCCGCGGTATTTCGCTGACAGCTGCCGAGTCCCGGACACCGAGCACTCGTGGTTGGCCTCGTGGGGGACGTTTGCGGGCTAATATTTTACGCGTCGCTTCTCCGATTTCCCTTTACAGGATGAAAGAAAGTTGGAGGCATCGGGTAAAAGTAGCTTGATACACTTTTCTGTCTAGGAGATTTTACGATTGATGGCTGCTCGAAATCTTTGGTATTGTACTTTCTATGAAAACGGTTAAAAAATAACTTTTTATTGTTCCGATATGAACTTTTTCCATGTATATTATGATAACGTACGCGTATCCATTACTTTTTCGTCGGCTCTTTATTTGTTCGACCTATTCGTTTGAATGGGATGCGCGTTGTTTCGAACAATGCTGTTGTCGTCTTACGAATTTTATTATCAATATCAATGTCTATTTATATTATATCAATCTTGTAATTGTCATTTTATTTTAAATACATTATATGTAAATAGTTTTTTAAAGTTTTAAGCGAATAATTTAACTGTTATTTCAAATCTTATATTATAATTGTAATCATAATTCTTTCGTTTTATACTTGACTACAAATAAAACTTTTTTATGCGTGTACATGTGTACGCATGTATATATGGTAATATATGTATTTATAAATTATTTGTATAATTTTTTAATTAATATTTATTATGAGTCAAATTATTCAAATTTATTTAAATGTTAAGCTCCATTTTTATATCTTAAAAAACTAATATAAAAATAAACTGGATACATATAAATAATATTCATTGCATTAATTTAACTAATTTATCATGTAATTGTAAATGTTACATAAATAATTATATTTAACAATTATAATTACCACTGACGTAATTTCCTTATTTGATTTTTATTTAAAAATATTTTAAATTTATTTTAAATAATCTCATAAATACATTATATTTACTATTATCGTATTATCTTCTAGAGAAATATTATAAAATACGTTTCAAATTGTAGTTTTTATGTCTAGAATATTTTATGTATGTACATATTTAAATTATTATTTTATAAAGCAATAAATTGTAGTAATATTTGAAATTTTAATACTTAGAGTAAACTATGTTTCGATGAATTTAAAATATATTTTTTCATACCTAAAACTCATAATTGTTTATTTAAGAAATAATGGTAATAGCTTGCGGACATTAGATTATATATTTGATTAAAAGTTGAATATTTAATTGAAGTTTTTTGGTAGTTTAATGCAATTATTCCATAAAGAATTTATGAAATTAAACTTATATAAATTTATGTAAAATATGTTCTATTGGATCTGATATTTAAAAAATACTTTAAAAAAATAAAATTTTAATTTGAAATATTATAATAAACTATTTATAGGAGCTGAAAATATTTATATAAATCTAAAATTCAGTATTTTAAAGTATAACACTATACAAAATTTTTTAAAGTTATATGCTTGTAAATCTTTAACCTATAATAATGATGATAATGATGATGATGATGATGATGATGACGATGACGATGATAAAAACAACTATAATAATAATAACAATAAACAGAAATAATAATTGAAATAAATGCGTATACTTACATGATAAAATTTCTTGCTTGATGATTCGAATTCTTAAAGTAAGATAAGCACTGCAAATATTTTTAAGGCTAAATGTAAAAGAAAGCAAATCTTATAAGACAGTTCTTAATGAGCTTTTCAGAACAAAAATGAAAAATCCTCCTAATTTGGCAACATGATTAATGCGTCAATAAATGCTCTCCATTTACGCATTCGCGCGTCTCTTAACAGTTTTCGGTCCTGGCAAAAGAGATAAGAAAAACCAAAGAAGAAAAGAAAGTAAAAGTAAGCCAACTGGAAATTAATTTAACGTCATCAACTGTGTTGTACGTCTTAGACTCTTGCCGTGTCGTCGTTTAAATCAATTAAACGCTCCTCGTTCAGTGGGTAAATTTTTCAACTCGAGAACGAGACTCGAGCCCTCACTTTTGTCCAACCTTCCACCTCCTCCTCTTGCGCTCGCCGCTCGCGAGAAAAGAAAATGGAGAGAATAAACAGTGACAAACAAGAGGAAGATTAAGAGAATGAAAGAAGGAAACGTCAGAGAGCGGATCTCTCGCACCGAGGGTAAGTGATAGGGGAGCGCGAAGGAGAGAAAGCGGCGCTCATCGGTCTGAGCGACGGAAGGTCCTTTATCCTTGTCCGTACGGAGCAAAGTTGCTTCTCTAAGCTTCACCAGGGAGCAAGAGAGAAAGGTTGAAGGTGATGTATGGGCCGACGATTGCAGCCAGACTTTCACTATAAATCCCGGCTAGCCAGGAGGCCGTCCTTACACCGATCCTCGTGACTCGTTCGCTCTTTCTTCCCCTAAAACTGTCCGCCGAGCGCTCGCACTCAACCCTGACGGATCTATGTGTATGAGCACACCAGAATAAATAGATCGGTGCTAAAGGACTACGGTGATATAAGACGTTGCTTTATTGGTGAGATTTTTCTCTTTCCGTTTTTTTCCTCTTTGCTCTACCTCCGCATAGCCAAGCGAACGTTGTTTTCTCTTGTTTCGAGACTCGAGCTTGGCTTGCGGTACGAGTGTATTGTGTAAGCCTCGCTTTCATCGGGATTATGTTTTTTGTACCTCTGGCTCCTAACTAAATTTGCATCGCAAGTAGTTTATATCAAAAGTGGTCAGGCAGCGTGTAATCTGTCCTCGTGTATTCAACTACGAATAAATTATATCGTGCAAAACTTTGCGTGTAAATTCACCTTGTGGCATTCGTCTCTTAATTACATTACATTAAGGCTTATCTTGTACCGTTTATCAAAACGAAAATTCACATTAATAACCGGAAAAATGGTAATTTCGTCTTTTCTAAAACTTATTAAAAGACCTGTTTATTTATAATATTATACGTTTCTAACTAGCATTAATTACTTTATTGAATTAAAAATATATATCTCAAACTCTCCTTATAATTATAGACGCGTACGTAATAGCAGTATAATTCATTCAATAATGAATTTCTACACGGCGATAGCTCGAATACGGAACATTGCTACTTCCGTATTTATAAATGTCTAATCTAATATGCAGATGTATTTAGCGTGTTCGAATGAAAAAGACAAAAAAAATAGTAAAAAAAAAGCAAGAAAAAGTCGAACGCAAAGAATTTTTATAGTAGATTAGAGAGAGAGAACGAAAGACAAGGATGAAAAATATAAGCACAACCTGCTAAATAATTAAGGAGCAGCAGCGGTTACATCCCGATCCGAGGAAATCAGCACACGATCCGCTAATTAGTCTTATCGAGTGCTTTGATCACGACGTTATTGCACGAGCTTAGCCATCCTCGGAGTTCTCGAGAAGCCGTGGCCGAGAACCTGCTTTTTACAGCGGCGATTTGGGATGATCGATGTCTCTTTCGCCCGGGGCAGCTCGCATCGAGCGAATAATCGTTAGTCCTCGAGGAGTTAGTCTCGCGCACTGCGTTGTTTGCTGGCTGTACGTCGGATGGGAACTAATGGCCGGCCGTCCGGGTACGGAGGTCATCCATCCATCACAGTCGCGGCCACGGCGACTTTAGCCCGTGGCATGACTTTTCGCCCGAGGTGTTCGTGGCGGCTCCGTCCTGATAACGCCGGCAGGGAATTCCGCTGTTAGAGCGGATTAGTGAATCGTTTTCACGGCTCGAGCTCGCATTTATTTAGAAGGTTGCAAGTGTCTGGGAAATTTTAATACGTTCTCTTCTTCAACAGCCGAAGTCGACTTCTATTTACGACATCGTAGAATATTGTTTAATGTGTAATTTACTATAGTTCTCAAAGACACGAATAAGAAATGATATTATAAATTTTGAAAATTTGACCAAAAATACAAGATACACTCGTTAAACTAGAAATGATTAAACGAGTGGAATCTGTTGTAATCATGAAAGTAAATTTGAAAAATGATATAGCCATTGGCGATGCTCGCCCGTAATATCTTACTTGATTTTAAATTATTCTTTAATGTTTTTCCCTCTTTATAAAATAATATCGTAGTTTGATCAAACGAATTCTCTTATTTAGAAATAAATTAATTTTAACACAGCTAAAATTAATTACTAAATTTCTTTAAAAAGTATTTTTGTACACTGTAATTTCCTATAATTACTATAGTAAAGAAAATTAATTTTTATGCTTCTCGGGGAAAAATGTTGTTCATGTACTAATTTATAAATAAAACTAAATATTATATTTATTAATCGGATAAAGGTTTTATTTTTAGACTACTTGTTTTTTTTTATATTTTATTCTAATTACTTGTCTCTTTATTTATTTATAGGTAAATATATTCTATGATATCTTTTATATGAATTAAATTATATCGATTGGAAATTGTAACTACACTTAGAGTAGATATGAAATAATTAATTTTATTAAAATTTTAAATATCTATAAATGTATATTATTTAGATAAAGTTTATTTAAAAATTATAAAATATATCAATTTTAAATCTAATATATATTTTACATATTAAAATTTTTTTAAAAAAATTATACTCTTCGATTAATTATATCAAATTATTCATGCATAATTTTTTAATAGTTTAATATTTTGTTGATAACTAGCTTTACAAATTTAATATTACAAGTTTAATATTTCATTTAATAATTATAATTATTTACATGATAATTATATTAATATTTTTAGTATTTCACCTAAGATTAATTGTTTTCACCTGAAAAGTTGTAGTTTTTGCATTGAATATAATGATTAATCTTTATTATTAATTTAATAATTAATCTTTAATTCATTCGATCTACTTACCAACGTTTTATATATGATAGTATATTTGAGATTCAAATATAATTTCGAAGTAAGATATTTGCAAAAATAATGAGCTAATTTTTTTTTTTGAAAAAGAATAACATTACTACGTTTTAATGAATGTATTTCATAAATTATATCTATGTTTATATATATTAATAAAATAATATTTGTTTATTATTTTACTTAATTTTAATTAAAAAATACAGAAACATAAAAGAACTCAAAAAAAGAACTTTAATTAATAATAAATAATTGAAAAATTTTATGAACTTGTTTATGAAAACAAAAATTTTCATTTTCAATTCTAAATATAAATTGAATTCTTTTTAATAAAAATATAATAAATATTATAAAATATTATTTATGTGCATATAAACCTTGTTTTTTTAAATATATTTTTGAAAGTAAACGTACTATTAAATGATGAATGAAAGAATCTGTGATTGTACCGATTATTTTTAATTTATTTTTATTAGTTGATTTTAAATTATTCTCTACATGATTGATATTCTCATAATTATTTTCTTATTTTTTTATTTAAAATTTAATATTAATATTCTGCTTGAATTACTGCAGTAAAAATTTTTGTAAAGTAATATTAAACATTAAATAGCAATACTGTATTAATCTATTATGAATATTAAGAATATGATAAAATTGGAATTTTTATTTAAATATATAAAAAGTTTAACAATACTTTGATATTTTTCTTAACAATATTATTAATTTTGAAATATGGAAACATTATTGGTAACAACATTTCAGATATTTTTCAAATTACGAATTTTATAATAATATTCTATTATTAATCGTAAGTTTTGAACTGCAAAAAAATAATTTGAATCACAATAATTTAATAACAGTGAATAAATATAATATTTCGAAATATAATTCATTTCTAAATTAGTTCTTTTGTTCTTTTTTATAAAAGAAAATAATTAAACTTGTTAATTAAAAATGTTTTTAGAAAATTTTATAGAAATAAGTTTATGATTCACGGCATAAAGAGTCTTTTAAAATACAGAATCTTATAGAGCTATAACAAAAAAGTGAGCAGGTGTATGTAGAAAAGAAGTTGAGCGAGACGGAATTCGCAGAAATTCTTACGCGTAACAAAAACTATGGAAGAACTCTTCAACTCATCAAACTTATGTAGAATGTGTATTAGATAAAAATTTAAATTTATTACATAGTAAGTTATAATAACCAGCAAATGTATAATTGATTATATTTTTCTTCTATGTTTTTTAAAGCAATTAAATTGAATACATTTGTTTAATTGTTCTTGATCATAAACGAAAGAAATAGTATTAAAATATATCAATAAAACATACAACTTAAGTATTAAAATAATAAAAAATAACAGAAAGTAGATATTATTATATTCTTTTTTAAAAAATATTATAAAATCCAGAGGTAATCAAAATTTGCGTATTTTTGAGAAATGATGTAAACCACAAAATAGATGCTAACTGACGTTGAATTAACAAAAAGCAATAAAATCGGAGTTGAAGGGAAATGAAGTACAGTATCCGATTGCTTTTCACGAATATCCTGATTAAATTGAAAACTTTTTAAATTGTAAATTGTGAAGTATAGGCATCGAAAATGTTATCTGATTTTTTAGGTTTTGAATTTTCCTTCAGTGCAATAGTATTGATACACGTGTAATCTATATTAGAATTTTCTTTATTTGTCATTACAAAACATTTTTTGTAAAAAATTTATAACTTTAAATAACTTTTTGACCTACTTTTAAAGACTTAGAATATTTTTTGTAAATTTAAATTTTTATTCTAAACCATTATTTTTAATTATTTTCCATATATTTTGATAAAATAAATTATAAACACATTATTTATAAAACAAATAAAAGAAAAACTATTTTTAAATATCTATAATCTTATTGCGGTTTAAACATTTCATATATCATGTATATATTACGAAATTTTACAAAATTTATTAAACTACAATTTGCGATAATTACATATAATTTCTTTTACTTTTACTTTACGTTTATGTAGTATCAATAAATTTTATAACTCCTTCAAAGCTTTCTCTTTTTATCCAAAAGTATAAACTCGTAATTCTACCTTATATATAAGTCTAAGTTAATTCAATTGGCTCAAGAAATCTATTCGCATCAATTACTCTTTCTGGATAATTAGTAAGTTATATGCAATTTTTCAATCGATAAACTCGTTTATTATTTTTAGTTTTCGTTTTTGATGAAAGTTTAGTATTTAAAAATAAAAACTCCGACAATATTGTTTTCAAACAAAATCACTGTTAATCATAATAACTTAATCGAGAGGTTCGAAAGAAAGAATTGAACTTGAATCATAATCGACGACCATTCGTTAAAATTTAAAACAAAAATATACAATCTGCTTTTTAAACGACAGAAATGACGGAAGTAAATTACAACTATTTATCACTGCTCGCATCTAATAATAAATCTCCTTAGATCTCTAGTATACGAATAAACTTAGCTCAGAATTCATAAAGATGCAAGAATAACGATTATTTTGAGAAATCTTCATTATATAACCGTCTCTCAGAAAAAGACATTTCCGCGCAAAAAGCTACGCGCATCGATATACACGATTCTTCCCGAACACTTGTACAGCTCGCTAACGATCGTGAAAATTCCCTTATATATTCTTGCTCTTGGGGCCGGTTTCATTACAAGTTACAAGAGCCAAGAGGTAGAGAGGGATAAAAGAGAAAGAAAGATATAGAACTCGGCGACTTATGTGAACTCGCGTCTTGTGTGGCTCGCGATGCCCCCTTATAAATTATTTATAAAGAGAGAAAGAGACCGAAAGACCGAGAGAAAGAGATTTATTTGCGCTAAGTGGTGCGGCAAACGGCAGCTTCTTATTATACCGTCGCGCGTTCCCGTATGCCATCGTCGCGACGTTCGCGCCTGGAAAGAAACTGAAAGAAGCGTGGAGAAGCGACGAGAAGCGACGAGAAGCGACGAGAAGCGACGAGAAGCGACGAGAAGCGACACGACGGGACGTTCGCGTGTATCATCTCCAAGACTCGCGTAGCAAGTGCGAGGAGCGCTTCATTTTTACCCTTTCCAACCGGGGGATGCGTTATACTCCCCACCGCGAACCGTCGCGGGGATATCTCAATTCGAGCCCGCGTAATTGACTATTAGCGTACTCGCGTCCTTGACGTTCGATGCTTTTGAATTTTTCAGTTATGCGTAGCAGCTGCTCGAGCTTTCTTATCGATAAATTTACGTCGGGTGCTATCGCTGCGAGACGACGCGTTCCTATGTAAAGTAGGGAGAAGCGCGTCGACGTCGACGTTGACATTTTAGTTTTATCGCTTCTTTCTCCTCCTACGAATATCTGTGAAATATACGGCTGTTGGGTTGCTTGTATGCCATATCTGTTTCATCCTAAGATTTTCCTTCGGTTTTTCCATTTGGAAAATTGGCTACCTTCGGTGTTTCATCTTGCTCTTGAGAAGAATAAAGCAATAGAGAGACGTCGATATCAATAAGAAACAAATCTTAAAATAAAGTTGCCTTTGGTAGTAGTACATCAACGTCGCATAATCCGTAAATATTTAAAATTTTAGTATTCTTCAATATCCACATAGTTTATGGAAAAACTTTCTATGCGCAAATAGCCGACCTAAATGTTCTTTCCTATATTATGAATCGAAGATATCGTTCACCGAACGGGAATTCGAATTTCACAAGTCTTTTGAAAAGATCAATTTCGTTTTATTAGCGGATTACAGGCTTTAGGACTTTTCGATTGTAAAATTAAATCCACGCTAAAAAGTCATATACCAATAAGAATAAATAAAATCTAAGCAAGGATGATCGAAGATCCAAAACATCCAACGAGATGAAATCGAGAACCATAGTTGACCGGTATGGACTGGAATCCTATTAGTAGCCTACACCAAAAGACGTCGACGACGACGACGAGACGCGCGATCTCTCGAGCGTATCGCGAAATTACCCTTCTTTTACTGCTAACGTTGTAAGAAAGATGGATAATACGGTGTCTGACCGAGCACATGCGAAGGAAGAGAGAGGAAGCAAACAAATGATTAACAAGCAAGATAAAAAACAGGACACGATGTTAATGCAGCGTAACGAGCCGAGAGCGGCTGCTCTGCTCTGCTTTGCTCTGCTTTGCTCTGCTCTGCTCTGCTCTGCTCTGCTCTCCTCTGCGTTAGTTGAATAGCATCGAGACACCGTGCTCGGGTCGCGCCGACTCCGTGTATATAAACACCCCGAAAGAGAAAGATAAAATAAAGGAGAAGGAGAGAATGAGATGGCCTCGCTCCGTCGAATTACGCGATATCATCACAATTCGTGAGCGCGCGAGGTTGGCTCTCGCGACCTCCGTCGACGATGGGAGCCGCTCTTGTCTTCGTCGTTTTTTCTTCCTTTTGTTAGCTGCTTCTTCATTCTCGTTCCGCAATGTTGAGTTAAAAATTTCTAAACTTGGGCATTTTTAATCTTTCGATAAATAATTCTATTTTCGATTACACGAGGATCTTATCCGAATACTTCTTCTTTCTCGGTGAATTTTTGCCCTTCTCAGCTCGAGCCAGACAAATTTTGCAATAAAAAGTTTTCAAATTTTATCGTGAATTCAACAACGTATATAAGTACATGATTTTGACAATTCTGGATAAATTTCAAAGCTGATAAAAGTATTTTAAGCGCTATCGAATTGAAAAAAGCAATTAACAAGGTAAATGAAAATAGCGTTTATAATCAAATTATAAAGATTAAAAATTTACACGTTATATATCGCAAGTTTTTTACTTTTTGAATTAGAAAATGTACTGGAAGAATTAAAAGCTACATTATAGAACTATAATACAGCAACTGTACCATAATAATCCTAGTCCGGCGGTTCTCCCCTTCGTCGCTTGTCCGCGTACAGAGCTTTTCTCTATAACCGCTCGCGTTATCTATCCGCACGGTCGCTTCGTTCAGAGACATTTTAATGCTGTACTTATTTGGGATGAGCGCGCAAGTGCGAAAACGGAGTGCACAGCACAATAAGAACATGGACTAAACGAGGAAAATAAGCAAAAACATGGTGATACGCTGCGGGAAAATACATCGAGCTAATGCGTGTTATCCGATTTTTAATTAGCTTCTATGTATTACACCAAAACCCTTTAAAAAAATACTTTCCGTGGCTATATATAGTATCTGAAATCGAGTGATATTAATAGTACATATTTATCGATCTAGAATATTTTGTGATTTATTGAAATATGATTTTTTCATTACTTTTTATTGAAATGCATTATTTTAATAATAACATTAGTTTTATTAAATAAACTAATATCAATTTGATTATTTATTTTTGGAATAATTATTTAGAAATTACTTGCATCTATTTACTGTATGGAATATCACATTGATTAAGTATTGAGATAGATAAATTTGTACTAATAGTTGACTAATAACCGTTAAATTTATATACTAAAATCTGATAAAAATGAATACATAATAATATTAAATTAACTGAACCATTATATAAAATCCTATAATTAATTAAGTAAATTCGTACTTTATATAATTTACATACAAAGTCATAAATAAAATAATGTCTCTAAGTAATAGAAAATAAAAATATACGATTATAAAATATACGATTAATCATCATTATATATATATATGAGTTATCCATCTCAAATATATTTAATATTAGTGTAAAAAATAATCTCATAGAGTTTATTGATATATTAAATATTGTTAATAAAAGTCTTTAGATATTGCTTATTGAAATATATTTAAGTAATACATATGATACATCATAATTACTATAAACGTTAATTTAACATCGATCTATAAAAATTCATTGTAAAGCAATTAAACCTATTTTTGATAACATATATATGTTTTAACAAGAATATACTATCAATATTTAACAAAATACTTTCCAATATATCATATTCATACTTTTGTGATCTATACAAGTTAAAATTTCTTACTACATCTCCAACGGAATTTTAAAGTAATCTCAATTATAATTTAACTTCTGTGATAAAAAAACACTAAATTTCTTTCGTCAACTACATTTTTATTGTCAAGAATAATGTGGTACATATAAATAGTTCCTTTATGATGTATTAAACTATATTTGATAACCGAAAAAATATTTTCTTACATAATTTCAAATCTCTTTCTGTAAGAATATTTAACTTTGAGTAATGTACAACGACGTCATACAGCTGTTTTCGTAGCAGAATGAAACAACACTATTGATCAACAAAAGACTACATCGACAAAGAACATACAGTAGTATATTATTACATAAATACAAGTAAATAATAAAGAACATAAATTTTTAAGTAATATTAAATACTTTATATTATTTCTTTTTTTATATATGTAATATTATAATTTGATAATTTGAAAATCGAACAAATACATACGTATAAAATAAATTTCTATTACTCGTATGTTGACCTACTTTCAATATTGAAAAGCTTTCGATGTAATAAAATCATTTGAAATACCAAAACTAAACTAGACTTATAATATATCCAATTAATAATTAGAAAGATATTTATTTAAAATTAACGACATTTTTTAGTCTGAATTCTGAGATAGTACCTATTAAAACATACTTTTTAAAATTTTTTTTTAGTTTTCACTCGAAGTTAATGTTTAAAATATATACTGTAGCTAGCAAAAATTGCAAAAAAATGTATATACGAAATACTCTTCCTTTCTTTAAAGCAAAATATTTCTTATAGCAATATAGTTTTTTAAACTAAATTTTTTACTAGAGGTCTTTAAATTTTAAATGAATCTTGGATCTTATGAAAACAATATAGTTATTATGAAAACTAAAATGAAAAAAGAAACTAGATGTTAAAAAAATTATATTATGAGTAACTCTTAAGGATATTCTATTTTTCACTACTATATTTTTCTATATTTATCTATTTCACTACTACTATTTTTCATATATCTAAGTAACCGATGCACATATAATATATCACTGTACTAGTAGAATTATCTAGAAATGACCAAGATTTCTCATTTTCACTCGCACACAGCAGTGATATATAGCTGTACTTTCGTTCACTGACAGTGTAGACGCTAATCAATGTTTAAATACGAGGCAAGAGTACTAAACTCGAAGCATTAAATCGATTACTATCTTGTCTTCTCTGGGTATCAGTTGTGCTGTAGTAGAATAGCTAGTTTTTACGTTATCCTTTTAATTGGCTCCATTTACGAGCGTTGCACGTGTGTGTAGGCATTTTACAGTTATTGAAGTGGTATATACTTTGTTTATTTCAAAAATTTTTATATTACCTTATTTAAAATAGATGAATTTCAAATAAAATTTATAGTATTGTATATAAATATGAATTAATATGTGAAATTACAACATTTAAATTTGATAATTCTATTTAATATAATGAAAATCATAACTATTGAGAAAAGTATTTATTTTATATTCCATTGTTTAAATTCACATAATTATTACTTGAAATTTATTGAAAATCATTTAACATTTGTAAATATCTTAGATTAAAACATTATAAATTGAATGAATTCACACACCAATTTAATAAATAAACTTACATCATACAAAGATAATTAAAGTACTACGCGTAATAACTGGCAGTCAGTTAATACAGAAATAAATTATGCATATAAATAGTTCGAGACTTGCACAAAATGCATATTTTCAATCAAAGCAATATCGAAAAGTGAAAATGGATCGTAAAACCTTGTATATTTGCAAATTTCTAGCTATTTATGTATAAGTAGCCTAGTATACATATGTACATATATATTATAATTTAAGATAAAATTAATATTGCATAATTATGTAAGCTGTGAAACTTGTGATATTTAACGATGATGATACGATATGATACGTGAGTGTATAACACCGAAAAATTTACTAAGTGATTCTATACATTATTCTATACATTCTATACATTCTATACATTCTATACATAACATGAGCATGTTTATTCCGTATCTTAATTTTATCCATTATTTCTATCTTCTCTATTTCTATTTTTCCCTACATTTTTATTTTTTTATGTTCTGCAATATTTATATATAAATTTTATTCATTGAAAATTTGTTTTTAGTTTACGTGTGAAGTTTGTAAGATCAAAGGTATATTATGTTCATATTGTAAGAAATAAATATACATGATTTATCTATCAATTCGATACATGGGTAATAAATACATATACAGATGGCTAATGTATGACCCAAATTATAACTAATGTTTATATTCAAATTTAAACTGATAAGAGAATTAATTATGTATAGTATTAGTATCAATGTTAAAACGAAAAGGTAGGAAAATGAAAGAGAGAGAGAAAGAGAGAGAGAAAGTAATAAAAGTAAAATATAGAAACTAAAAAACAAAAATCGGATCATTTCTGATTTGCAAAAACACTAAAAAGGTGTTCTCATAAATTTATATGAGTAGAGCATAAAATATCATAAGCGGGACGCAATGTATGAAAATCTTGTATCTTTCAAAAACTTTAGAAATTTGGCAGATACTTGGAGAGAAATTATCGTTGACCTACTTTAAATTTTAGTTATTACATCATAAATACTGGATGTAAATATATTTCATCGTATCATTAATTTTCGTTTCCTTTACATATAAATATATATATATATACATATTATTTATATGCAAATAAATAAGAAAAAAGTTTTTTTTTTAAAAACTTATAATACCAAGAATAAACATCAAAGTTGGATAAAATTGCTTGTAGAAATCTTCTTGTCAACAAATAACTCTAAAACTTTTGAATATCAAAAAAAACAATATTAAAATATTCTTTTTAATATTTACTTAATTAGATATAACATTCTTGAAAATTTAAAATTATCAGTATAACAATGACGTAGTAATAATAGAATTCATTTCCATTTTTTTTTATAACTATTACCTTCTTTTATCCTTACAAATACTTAATAAGCATAAGTTTTACTTATAAATAGGGCTACGAAGATATTTAACATTTAATATCTTTTATATAATTTTATTATTTATTTCTTTTTACAAAATTTATATAGATTATATAAAGTTCACATATCAACATATATAATAATAAGCAAA
Source organism: Dolichoris vasculosae (assembly GCA_018907195.1). Lineage (NCBI taxonomy): Eukaryota > Metazoa > Arthropoda > Insecta > Hymenoptera > Agaonidae > Dolichoris > Dolichoris vasculosae. Next base: position 364,189 of record JACCHY010000039.1, on the reverse strand, counting down.
TTAATTGTAGACGCCAATCGTACTTATTATTATTTTTATGATTAATTCAAAATATACCACTGATACTTTTCACATTTAATTCATAAATAAAATTTTTGATTGAAATTATATTTATCAAAAACTAATATTATTTTACAACAAATTAAATTTCGTATTTAACAGTTTCCATATTTTAAAAGAATCTTTAACGCAACCAGAATTTTTTAAATATCTTTTTCAATAGTTTTTTTATAATATTATTGAAACTACAAAATATCGCCTTTAAAAAATTGTTAAAAGTTTTCAAATTTCAATATTTAAAATAGTCATAATTATTAGTAGATAGAAGTTGACTATACTGTTAGAGATATTACTTTTCTCACATGAAAAGTTATTTTAACAGACGTAAGTATTATTTTATATTTCTTGAACTTTCCTCAAGAATCGTTGAATAAATTTTATTCTTTTACAAGAAGAACGATAACATAAAGAATAAAGGTCTCGCTCTCATTCATTTTGAAGATGATATTGAGTCTGCAGTATTCACTCTTCAAAAAAAGTTTTATTATATTAAGATAGCATTGTCTCCCGCTAAACTGTCACTCAAAGACCTTAAGCATTATTACGCTATTTCATTCATCTGCTTTTATGCAGATGGATTATCTCAGATTATGCTTCAATATTTTTATTTTTTTACTTTTTATATCCATAATCAGAAATACTAAAATAATGATTTCGATTAGATAAGTACGCATATATAAATAAATTATTACGAAGCCATATTATTCTAGTACGTTTATTACGAGAGTTAATAAAAATTCAAAATAACAATTTCATGTTGCGTCGTAATGTGAAATTATCGAATATTACGAAGTTTCTTTATATCTCATAATCTTATAAACTTTAATGAAAGCTAGATTTGAAATATATTGTTTCCATTAATATCTATGTAGTAAAGTAAAAAAAATCTAAAATATCCAATATAGCTAAACATAATGTGAATAGATTCAGTATCTAGATATAAAAAATATTTATTATGATTAATTTTTTTAATTTCTTCAAATTTAAACGTAATGATGACTTATTTTTACAATATAAATAATAAACGAAAAATATTTTAGACATTAAAGTCATTCCCTGTATAATAAATTTGAATGAATGGAAAATTATCTTGGCACAAAATCATGTGTACTATTTAAATTTGATTATGACTATTATAATGTATATATAAGTAGTAATAACTATATAAATAAACTCTAGTAAAGTAAATGGTATATCCTGAATAATATACGTTAAAATACAGCAATACAAAGTTATACTTTCTATGATTTTATGCATGTTTATTAATACTGCCGTACATTTTATATTGTATTATTAAAAATCTAAATTTCATTAAATTTTCATATTTTAATTCAAATTATAAATTATGTACTCAATATAAATTTTGTTTATACAAATTTAAGCAAAAATTATATTATTATATTGATCTTAACATTTTTATTTATATTTGATGAAATTATTAAAATAAATTGATGATGATATTAAAGAGGATTCAAATGATTGTAATTAAATGGTAATTGATATAATATATTAACAAAAATGTATATTTTTTCATATAAAATTAGAAAATAATATATGTTTAATATAAATATTAATAAAAATTATAAAGATTATAATAGAAATTAATATCTTTTTTCATAAAGTTTTCATATAATATTCAAAAATTTACAAGAGGCATATTTTTACAGAATTAAAAAATAATAACACTGCTTTCATAATGAAACAAAATGATCGAATTTTAATTTAAATATTCTTTTTAAATATTAAATATAATGTATAGATATTTGGAAAACTAAATAATGGTACAAGTATTTAAAAAATAACAATAAATTTTTTAAATATATTTTTCAAACAAAATCAAATAAATTTATTATCGCTAAATGAAATGTGTATACATTTCGAATATTTTATCTTGATTGAAATACATACTATGAAAGAAATTTTATTTATATACAAAAAATAGTTGAATTTAACTTTTAATTTTAAATTTAATAAAAGATTATTTTTGACTAACCGAAGGTACAAAATAATTGAATAACTTTTGATTAAACACGTAGAGCGAATATAAAATAAAGCTTAATGAAAATAGTATATTCACGATAATAACGTAATTCAATAAATAAATTTATCTATAAAATTTTAAGTAATAGAAATTACGATTACCCATTTAGAATTTTCAAAATTACTCGAGTTCTCATATAAGCCAATATTCGTTATACTAAAACCTGACTACCAATATAATACGATTATCCATTTTTACGATACCAAGAATAAAAATAGTAGTAAGTTTAAATAAGCAACATCATTATTTCGATAGGATGGTTATAATTTAATTTTCAAAATTATTAATGTTTTTATAATGTAGAAATGCCTAGGATAAAATATTTCTGAAGTATTTATAATTAACATAAAATAATATGAAAATTTTATTTATAGTTATATATGTATAAAAATATTCCATTAAAAATATTAAAGGTATTTATTTTGTTTATAAAATATATCCATAATAATTCTTTATAAGTAAGCAGAATATATATATATATATATACTATTTAATTTATATTTTCGTATTGATAAACATACGAGATAGAATTTCTCATATTGGTGGTTGATAAAAACTTTATTTTCTAAAACTCAATTTTCATAAAAAACGTTATAAATGAAAAATATAAGAAAATTACAATTTAATAAGTTTTATATTATACTATGTAATGTTATATTATTGAGAATATAAATTAATTGATTTAAAAAATATTTGCTTATAATAATATAGTTCTAAATATTATAAAATTGTATTTTAAATATTTTTTTATTTATTGTATTTTCTAACATTACAATTTTCAAATAAATAATTCTTTAAAGATACTTCTTCAATCTTAAAAAAAATTCAAATAATATATCACATACAAATTTTTATTATATAAAAGTATAATTCTGATATTCACGTAGCTGATAATTACTTGTTCGTATGTTTAAATACAGGTTATATGAAATAATTGCTACTATAACATAATAGTATAGTATAAAACTATTCAAATTTTATAAAATTGATTTTATTAAGTGACCCTTACAATAATATTTTTTATTTGTATACATAAAATATGGAATATATTACATTTCTTATGCGCCATAAATTTAGTTTCCAATGTATTCGTTCCTTTTATCATACTGTTTATTAAAATAAAGGCCTTATTATCATTGAATTTATTAATGATAAATTTATTATTAATATTAAAAATTCTTATATTACTAATCTAACATAATAATTATTGACATTTTATAACAACATGTTGTCGATTGTAACAAGAAACCATTAGAATTATAGAAGCTGTCATTTCACTCTTGTCACGTAGTAGCATTAAAATAACTTTACGGCAATATTGGAAGTTCATGTATCATTTTTACTACTCATGACCTGAAGAAAACGAGAAACACTTGTGAAGTTTTGTTACTTCAAGCTGTTACTGTTAACAAAACCACTTGTCTCGGATATAACGTAACATTCTTCTAACTCAACTGACAGTAATAAATTAACACGAAACAAATGTCAAGACATACATTTTTTTTAATTTATAAATATTCGTATACAAAATGTTATATATAAAATGTTTAAAGATTAATATTTACTTTAACATAAAAATGATTAAGTATTTGTGAATATTTTAGAACATTGCAATACATTTAGAATATGCTTTGTAAAATTGCTAAAATCATTACGAAAAGAAAATAAATACCTTAAATATATTTTTATTAACAACTTAGCCTATAACGTATTTTAAGACTATAATAAATTATGGGATAATTTATGAAAAACGTATTTCTGTATATTTTACATACTTGGTTATTCTATAACAAAAAATTGTGTTTTCATCTTTAGAGAGTGGTTTCATCTCCTTAAACCGTTTTCCCGCAGACAAGAAAAAATACGTGTCACTTAGTTTTCCACGTAGTATTTCGCACACCCTTCTCACGTGTATCTTTTTAACAGCACCTTTAATATTTGTAGCAACCCATTATTTTACATTTACGATTCAGTGAAAAATGTATTTCTAGGGTTTATAAAGTACTCTGACGTAAAAATGACAGTGTTGAAAATGGTGGATATAATACGTTAAAAAGGTAAGTAGTAGAGATATGAATATTTTTTAAAATGTCTAACTTAAAAATACTTTATGTACTTCTTTATACATATATATCAATTTAGTTGAAATAATGGAATGAATCATGCAAATAAATAAACAAAAATATTGAATGTACAGAAAGGTATAAAGCTACAAAAAATGATACTAGAGTGGGCGAGAAAACAAAATGAATGTTAAAATACAATAGAGATTTATCATGGTTGAATATTTTAGAAAGGACTAAGGAGCGAAAAATAGAATAGTACATATCTATAGCGATGCGAGAGATGGTTTGAACCCCTCTGGGAAGTGCTCCTCTCATATCTTCCGCTAATTGTCGGCATCTAATCTCTCGGAGCCACTGCGTGACAAGGGAGGCATACCGCCTGCAGTATCTGTTATCTGGGTTAGAGTTGTCGCTTATACTACCGTATATAAGCTACTGCACACTTTACCCTTCTCTACATGATTCTTGCTTCTTTGGCTTCCCTCTGTTGTATACCATGTTTATCCCCTACTTGCCCCCACCAATCTTCTTATATCCTTTACTACTCCCACGGATTAGCATATCTTGTGGGATTAAACCGGCACTATTTTGATATTGATTCTCTCTCGAGGGTTCTTTCCAGCTATTTTAGTATTCATGCTTTATTATTTTTCTAAATTAGATTGATTTTGGAAATTATCAAAGTTTTATGCTTATCTGTCGAGACTGACCTGCTAAACTTTTAGGATATTTTATATTTATTAAATTCACATTATTTAAAGTAGCTATTCAACAATTTTTACTTGAAATTATTAATAACTTTTTTATTTATATAATATTTTCTATGTCTATGATGCGTTTCGAATTTTTAAATAATAACAAACATGGATACAAATAAATATGACGAGATGTATTTTCAAATTCACGTACAAATTAAAGAAAACAAACTTGCATAAATATGGGACACAAAGATTTATTTTTATCTCGTGTCTCTGTGCATAAGGTATTAAATCATTTTAAGCATGTTTTACGATTTAAATGATAAATTACTATTTAAGAATTTGTAAGTTCAAATGCTTGAACAATGAATTATGTTCATTTGTTGTCATTGCAAACGTTTTGATGCATTTCGCATAATATTTTTAAAAATGTTACTAAAAAATACGTACAATATTAGATATTTTAATTAAGAAAAAAAATATATAATAGTAACAAATATAAAAATATATATAATAACATTTTATAATAATTTGTCAAGGAACTAGAATTTCAAAATCTGTAATTATGATTTACATATTTTTTATAAATAATTGTTACAAAAAATTCTCAACTGAATATAAATATGTTAATTATTTAAAAATATATTAAAAATACAAAAATTATATAAAAATAATATTTTTACGAATGAAAATCTTGTATAAGATATTTAATAGACTACAAAAAAAGACAAAATTAAAGTTCTTGATTATCACATGTATGTTTTTAAAATTTATTTTTAATAGTAATAATATTAAATAAATACAATTCAATATTTAGTTCTAATGCATAGATTTGAATACAATTATTGATTACTTTAATAGTAATAAAGCTTTTTATATAAAATAATTTTCATTACTTAAACATATATGTTCGTGTATAAATTTATAATGAACAATTCCGGAAAATAGAAAATTAGATAGTCATAAGATAGAGTAATTCTACATTTAATACAATATTAAACAGATAATTAAATCACGGATATGAAGATAAATGAGATAAGCAATTATAAAAAAAAAATAGTAATATATAAACTTTAAATAAAAAAATTGAACAGTAAATGATCTCCTGTTAAATTGAGTTGAAGATAAGAAAATAAATGTAATATCAATTTAAAAATCGATCTAATCTAGATTAAAAGATGAATATCGTAAAAAAACTTTTACACATTTAGTACAAGAAAAATATAGCCTTTTATTTTGATTAAATAAATCTCTTTTATAACCTGAATATAATTTAATATAAAATAATAATAATAATAATAATTATTATTATTATTATATAAAAAATATTCCCTACAATCAAATTTATTTTCATAATTTATTTATTCATATTCATCATTATCTTGTGAAATATTATAAATATTTGAAAATCATCTATAAAAGAGTCAGAATAATTTATTTATTGTAAATTAAAAAAATTTCTTTTGTCTATTTATTATTGAATTAATTTTTTAAATAAAATATTTATTCGAATTTAAATATATTTATAATAACGGTTCAAGTAGATAATTCTTAACGATATACTTATTAAAAAATCTTACGTTTATTAGATAATAGTAAAATTTTAAATTGTGAATCTTTAATCACATATTACAATTTTTTATTTAAACATGTACAACGATATTTTTTAACTTTTGAAGTTTATGATTCTGCAATATTATAAATAAATTTATTTCTCGATTAAAATTAGAATATAATAATTAAAAATCTCTTTTTTTAGTAATAATAAATTAAAAAATTGTTATAAATAAAAAATATGTTGAAATCTTGAGTATGAATATAAATAAAATATACCTTTAGTGGAGTGTTAAGATTTCGACGTCAACAGCTTAGCAAGAGTCTTAATGTAATTTTGGGTGCACATATCAAGTTTATCAACTATTCTGACCTAATGTCTCTGAAAAAATAATCTAACTCATTTGAATTCTTTCATTTCAAAGCTCCATGTTGTATTATTTTTTCTCGATTTATTTCTAGTAAGATTTTTATTACTGCTATTCAAATCATGCTTCTGATATTTTATTTTTAATTTGATTTGGTACATTTATTTTCAATTCGTAACTCTTTTCTTGTCTTCGGTCTTATGATTTTTCCGTAGTTTTAATATATACTTATATTTTCTATCTTTTATAAGACAAATTTTTTTTTAATGAAAAAAATTATTATTGCATTGAATTTAATGTTGTTTATTATTAGCAAATTGAAAATTTCTTTACCAAAGTAAAGAATTTATAGAAAATTAAGAATAACTTTTTATTGTTTATTTCTATTATTCTTTATTATTAATTTAACTTTATTAAACTTAGATTATGTAATATTTTTTTAAACCATGGGTAATAATTCATGTTAAAAAATTAATGTTTTAAACATAAATGTATCAAATAATACTAAACTTTAGTTTATTTCATAAAATGATGTATTCAAAAAAAAATATAAGCCAAAACAATTTTCTATAATACTAAATATATATGTAAATTAATTTATTTGAATTTACAAACTAAATTTTAATAAACGAGATAAGTTATAAAACCAAAACAAATGAAAATTCTTGTATAAAAAAAAATATTTAACAGGATAAAGGAAGACGATAAAAAGCGAACACGATTATTATTCCTGTTTGAATAGAATTTACTTAGCGATGAGCCTCGTAGTATTTCTCTATGTGCAAAAGCACGTTCTTACAAAGATGCTCCAAACAACCTTTAAATCCTGAAGAATCTAAAAAAACGCAAGTGCCGACACGTAAAAGATGCATTTTCATATCCCTCGACATACAGTCGCCCTTTCATTCCAAACCCTCCTACGCTTTCTCAAACGTAAGCTGACAAAGGATACAGCACACAAGCATACGCCTCGAGAACTTTTATATTTATTAGAAGTCCACGTCACGTCTTCTCTTCGTAGCCTGGAAAAACATACTCCACTCGACCGAAAGCTCAAGCTGTCTCTCTTCTCTTCTTTTCTCTTCTGGCTATGCGTACGTAAAACGATGAGGACCTAACGAGCGGGCAATAACCGTGCTCCGATGATAAGAATACACGTGTATGCACGCGCCATGTAATATGGCTCCCGTTGAGAGTTCGTATATGAATACATGCAATACCCAACTTGTTATTCACACGAACTCGGATGAAGAGTGATCGGCTTGACACGTGCTTATATTTATACATGTGGATCTATGTACTCTTTGATTTTACACGGTATTGAGATTATATGCATGAACAACGCATGACCCAAAGCCAATGAAGCTTCGCTACTTAAATTTGTTTTTAATGATGCCTTCTCCTCAAATATTAATTAAGGATTATATTTTAATAAAAAAATGTCGACTATTTATTCATGAGTATTTAAATATGTATAGTTTATCATTTTTACTATATCTACAGATTAAAACATCAACCTCTATATGTATTATTACTTACAACGTAAAATCTACCTGTTTTCTTATTTATTAATACTTATTCAATTTCATATAAAAAGTAAAATTCGTAAACAATAAATTTAAAAATAACTTTATTTTATTCAAGTAATGAATTCATTTTGTTATTTTATATTTTGAAAATGAGCGTTAAATTTTTTTGATAAGTAGCAAACTTCGAGAATTGCAAAAAATGTTATATATATTAAATAACCTAATTTCAAATAACTTTTGATAATAACAATGAGGAATTTCCAAATACAATTATATATGCACATCTCATTCGCGAAACATTGAATCCTATCAAACTCAACCTCTAATATATTATCAAAATCGTATCTCTAGTAAATAACAAATAGAATAGTAATTCCCATATTATATCGCTTCTTGTAATATTAAAAATACTAACTAATTTTGTTTAATCAATTAGATAATTTGTATAGATTTCTATTATAAAAAATTGTATAATTAACACAAATATAAATTCTACAATAATAGGTCCTAGTAACAGTACATATATTAAAAAATAAAATTTAAAGAAATTCAAATATAATTTTCCTAATAAAATAAAAAAATATTTTATCTGGAATTATTACTGAAAACTTAAATAAAAATTATATTCATAAATGTTTTGTATAAAATAATGATTAAATTTATTGATGGTAATTAAAAGTAAAAAAAATTAGGTATTCAAATAGTATATTCATCTTCTTTATCTTTCTCAAAAATAATTATTAAAGTTTTATCACCGGAAAATAAAAATATATTTATATGTTAACTGATCTCCATAGTTTATTGAAATAAAGTGTAAGTCAAAGCTTTTATGACAGAGATTAAGTAACCCCACTGACCATCGCCTAAAACGCAGCTGTGTTGATTAAAATCGTAAAACATACGATGACAGCCAATAGTTCAAGAGTTTAGAAACCATCTCGATAATCATTTTTTATTACTTACTTTTTAATCTCTTTTACTTAACTTGTCCAAGGAAAATTATAAATATAAGCCAGTTTCCATTGAACCTTAACATTTCAATTATCGATGTTGAAATTCATTCTACAGTATTGTATATAAAAATATTTTACGTTCTCTATCTCTACAATAACATTAATATGAATAATATTAATTAATATTTTTACTCGATAAGATATTTAAGACTTATTTTTTTACTGAAATCAATATTTTATTTAATTAAATTATAAATTTATATTAACCAAATAATGACACTGTTATAATAAATTAAAAAATAACCATGTGTATTAAATTATTAATTTCTATTTAAACTATAGGTTCATTAGTTTTAAAAATAGTAAGTAATTCTTAAATTATAAATGTTTTTTAAACAAAATTTTTTCAAATAATATCTTTGTAAAATTTTAATTAAACGAATATTGCACTCTGAATCATAAATTTGAAAAAAATACATTTTAATTTTCCTCTATAATATTTAATATTTAACTCTATGTTAGAAATAATTAATTTAATTTTTTTAAATATTCTATCTGATTTATTTGAAGATATCTAAATTTTATTTAATAATGTATTTAAAATGTTTATATTTAAAATAATAATAATAAATAATATAAAATAATAATATTATATAAAATTTAAACAATTTATAAAGTATAATCAATATTTTAATTATATTTTATTCATCGGACATAAATCTTGTACAAAATATATCTTATAACAAAAACATTTTCAGATTGTTATAATTTATTTAATAATACAGAAAGTTTACATTTACTATTTATATTTATATTTAAATCTATATTTACATTTTACTCGTAAAATATATAAAGATAAAAGAAAGGAAAAGTGAGAAATTAGATGGATGATTATTTGGTTAAATTTAATTGCCAAGTGTTCTTCCCTTAGTTCAAATTTAAAATAACCTAGAAGGGTACTTTAAAGTATTTGCCTTTACAATAGTCTTTAGATCAAGAGTTATAGAATGCATGAACAATTTCTCATTTAATACTTCGCTCAATAGGAATATTTAAAAATGGTAATCACTTAGATCCATTATATAAATAAGCTTCGTATTATATATGTAAAAATTATAATTCGAAAAATTATAAGACAGCATGAATACAAAACAATATATTCACGTACGTATATAATTATTAGTATTACTATTAATACAGTATCACTGTTAATATTACTATTAGTACATTTATTGTTATTATTATTATTGTTATTGTTATTGTTATTGTTGTTGTTGTTGTTGTTGTTGAAAGCAGTACTGTAGAGGTTAGAAAAACCATCAGACGTTAACCAGGATTGGATGAGAGCATCGAAATAATGACAGACAGTCACACTGATTGATTGCTCAAAACGCGAAGTTATTTCCTGTGATGATATTGATGCTTTATTGATTTTTGTCGCTGATACTTCGGTTAAACGTGAAAAATGTTTGTGTTGATTTCTGCTAAAAGCAGCGTATTTTTTTTCCCATTATTAATATCTTTTTTTAATTCTAAGGACGGAAATTTTTAAATTCTGCAATTGTATTCTACTAGTTGTCGGTAATTTACGTATATTATCAGTATTAAGGCGTGCAGACGTTGAAAGATATTTTTATAGAAATAACCGGTCCTCTTAAGAAAAATGATTTTACAGCAACTCAATTTAATCAAGTAATTAAAAAAGATTAATGAATAAATGACGTATGCGTATTCTTGGAAAATAAAATGTATTTTAAATTGATGTCAAGACTTTGAAAGAATGAATACAAACTTTTTAGTCACAAATACTTAGATAATTCAATACAAACAATTAAATTTCTATCTGATATATTTTATTTTAAATATTTAATAAAAATAATGTTCTTTAAACAAAAAATTCATGTTATTGAGAAAATGTTATGGTTAAATCATTATTATATAATATTCTATTTCATATTCTACAAATTTAAGTCGTGTTAAGTTATTTCAAATATGTTAATATACTTAGCATTGAATACAAATATTTATTTTTCTAATTAATTATTCAAAAAATATAATAAATATAAATGAAATATGCAATATATTTTCAATTAGTTTTAGAAACTGTAAGAAACACGAAAATAAATTTGAATATAAAAATAATAATATTTACAGAATTCTTTATTTGAAATTTTGTTTTAAACCATAACAATACTTTTATATACAATAATTACAATTTGTGCCTGTATATAATTTTAAATAATTTTTATGAACTTAAATTTATTTTATTGTGATTGATTATATCATTAACGCCCTAATCTATGGAGATCAGTTAACATGTAAATATATTATTATTTTTCGGTGATAAAACTTTAATAATTATTTTTAATTTGTTAAACCAATAATCATTCTTATATTGAGAAAGATAAAGAAGAAAAACATACTATTTGAATACCTATTTTTTTTTACTTTTACATTACTATCAATAAATTTATATATGATTTTATACAAAACATTTATTAACATAATTTTTATTTAATTTTTCAGTAATAATTCCAGATAAAATCTTTTTTTATTTTATTAGGTAAATTATTTGAATTTCTTTAAATTTTATTTTAAATTTCTTTGAAATACGTTAAGTCAATAAAGCAATAATGGAATCTAATAATAATTATTGTTAGCTTGGAAAAATCAATTTATTTTTTAATAATATTTTAGTAAGGTATTAATACTTATGTGATAATTATTTATTGCAAAATTTATACTTTAGTTGATTATTTTACTCTGTTATATTCTTATAAATTAATAAATTGATATAAGATAAAATTTCGTTTCGTTTATATATTGATGTATTTAATAGATAATTTTTACTTTCATCAAGTTATGTTTTCACGTCATCATTTATAAATATTAAATATAAAAACGTTTCTTCTCTTTAATTATAATATTATCAGTTGAATTTATTTTTTTAATAACTAATCCTTATTTTATAGTAATATTTTTAACAACAGTATTTACACTGTTGTTACTACATTGTATTTATTCTGTTTTGTGTTTTCAATTTAATCAAAATCATTTTCAATTATATTTATTATTATTACCATTAAACTTTTTTATCTTTATCTTTTTACTATTCATTTATACTTTTTAGTTGAAAAGCTATGCAATCTAATCTAATTTGTGGTACTGAAATTTATTATGTAGCTTTGCTAAAAGTTAAACTTAGTAGTTACAATTATTTTTATCTAAATATAGATACTTTATAAAATAACTTTTTATGTATGATACTGTTAAAAAAAATTTATCTTAAGAGTTTATGAAGTTTTTTCTAATATTTTAAATTTCATGAAATTAATAAGTTTATTAATTTGAATATAAATAATTTTCTTGTTTTCATTGATTTACTAAAAATTATTTGAATAATATGTGACTTACATAAAATTTAGAAATCACCTGGAAAACATCTCTAACAAGGTCTATTCTGTTTTTTTCTAATGAAATTTTTTTGGATGAATTATATGTAACATTCAGTCATATAAGTACAATCAGATTTGTTTTAAAACGAATCTAGGTCAAAATTAATCTTTTCAAATTGATCAAATTTATGCTCTCCAAAAGTAAAAACTTCTCGCTATTGAAATACTAAAAACTTATATTGTGTTTCTAACCTTCTAAAATTAATAAATGTCTCAATACCTACAAATTTAAAGTCTCTGTCTCATATTTACTTACTTGTCTGGCAAAATTAATTAAAATCTATTAGCCATTGATTTAAATTCTTTAATCTCAATAATCTTAAAGTAAAATTTTACTTTAAAATTTAAGTCATTACAAAATTATGAATAAAACTATAAATTTAATAAATTTAAAAATTCTAATATTTTACTACAAAATTTTAATCAATAATTCGTGAAAAATTAAAAATACTTTAAAAATATATTTAAAAGTGTACTTACCATAATATTTGTAATTGTATGTGTACATAATTTTTTAATTTTTCATCATATTAATATCATTACTCATTATGACAGGAAATTTGTTTTAGTAAAAGATAAATCTTTTTTATAAGTTTTTATAGGTTTTCTTCAGTTACTACTTTGATTTGAACCTTATAAAATTCAAGCTAAAGTATAAATTAAACGTTTTTCCAATTTTAAGATAATTTCTAACAAATTAATAAACATAATTTTAATTATTTGAAAATTAATTATTCATTATAATAATTAATAAATATAATACTTTATTATTATTGGAATTATTAAAAATTTTTTTAATACTTACAACTTTAATACGAATAGAATTATAAATAATAAATTTAATACATAAAAATTTATGATACAAAAATTCAGAGTTAATTATTTTTTTCTATTCTTAAATAAACAATTTAGTCTTTAAAATTTTATTATACGTACTTCATTTTCGAATGTATTTTAAAAGTAAGTATTTTAAAAATTATCTTCTACGCGATGAATAGATAATTTATCATATAATATAAATACTTGAATAAAATTATTCAAAATTGAAGTTACGAATGGCTCATCCATAATAGATCATTAAAGATTTATGAGTTGAACAAATCAACTTCCAGATGTAGTCAATGACTGAAATAACTATTCACTTATTGTTTCGGTTTATTAATCTTTAACGGTCGATCGTGAGAAAACTATTTGTCGTATTAAAACAACGCACAAGAATAATCGATTTAAATTTTTACAACCTTTACGGTAGCAATACCAAGCGATAACGTTGTATTACTTTGTAGACATGTATTGTAAATTGAATTTTAAATTGACTTTCTCTGTAACCTAAATTGTATTGAATTACTTTAAAATTCAAATAATACAACTTTTAAAAAAACAATGATTTTTTTTATTTAATCCTTATTACTATTTTTTAACGAAAACTGCACATTATTTAAAAATGAATCAATTCTAATTGTTACAAATACAATATCAAATATTTCATGAAATAAACGAAACTTTAGATAAATATAAAGCTTATTGAAATTAAAATATAGATTTATAATTAAAGAGGCCACAAATTTTTATGCAAATTTTGAAACGATTAAGTAGAAATTATAAATGTTTAAATTCAATTGTGAATATTTAATTCTACGTACTTTATAATAATTAAAGAAGAAGATTGAAATAAGTGGTGAATTAAATATTAATTAAAATAGTTAACAATGCATGATTTTTATTGTACAAAATAGTAAAATAATATAAAGTATAAATAAGAATCGAATTGACTTATAGAGAATGTAGAGGTAAAAACACGTGTAAGTTTCTCAGAAAGAGAAATTATAGAAACGCTACTCATATCGTAGAATCGATATATCAATAAGTAAAATAACTATATAATTAAAGTTTAGCAGTCGATCATCAAGTAGCTGTTAGTTGAGGGTAAAAAACACGATACCCACTGCTCGAGTTTCCAACTTATCAAAGTCTACTCGAGTGGTTTTTCAAGCGATCGCCCGAGCCACTTGCAGCGGGAAGTAAAACTTCCCGAAAATCCGCGTCTCGAAAGACAATCGAGGGCCGTTAATCCTTGCGTACTCGAGGGAAAGGCGAGAGAACGACTCGCGTGTTTGCGCCAGCAAATCTATAAATCCTCGCCAGCGGGGACACATATACGTGCGGTAATTGCAGCGTCGCGAGGCCCATTAATCTCCGCCAACCTCGGACTTTATTAATTAGTCATCATTTACAGGCTGGTCTTACTTCGACCGCTTTTTCATAGGCGCGCGCGTCCATCTCTGTTACTCTGCCGTGTTTGTACGATTGTCGAACGGATATTAATAACGCAGCCGTAATTATGACAGTCATTAGAGTGCGGTGCTTACAGTCTCTTCTGTTTCCCTTTTACTCTCGGCTCGGGGAGTAATTAAATTCTCGGTGATTTTTTATAACGAGTAACAGCATGAGCGAGAGCAAAAGTTCGATTATTCATGGGCTTTTCAAAAGGTGCATGGTGGCATTTTCTCCCTTTCTCTCCCTCTTACTCTTTTTCTTTCTCTCTCTCTCTCTCTCTCTCTCTCTCTCTCTCTCTGTTATACCCTGTCAGCTTCTCTCTAGCGCACTCCCTTTTTCCAACTCGGAGACTATGTACAAATTATGTACGCGCCTGGAATATTTTTACACCTTGACAGAATTGCAATGAGTCGTGTTGTTGCGTAAGCTCGGTGTATACAAAATGTTGGATTTAAATGTTACTAATGCAAGTAGAAGTATATTTTTACAAGTGATTTATGACATTCTTTTATTTATTCATTCTTTGTTTTTCTTAATAATTACCAGCTCCTCTATGAACTTTTATTTTTTCACTATGATTCTTATAAGTCTACATTTATTTAAATTTGTTATTGTAATCTTACAAATTTATCCCTTAATGGTAAGTAACTTGTCTATACAAGAATATTTCTTTATTTAACATAGCGATATTATAATCACCAAGTCCGATAATAATCTACTTCAGCGCGTTACAAAACAATTATTTTTTTATTAAATTTTCCACAAATATTTTTTTCCTAGCATTATTGTAATTAATTGTTTATTTATTGATTCATTAATTTATTTTATCATGCATTAAATGCTTATAGATAAAATCATAAATATCTACAAATTTAACTTTTCTTGTAATATTGTCAATAAAATGTAGATACGTATAAGAGTAAAGCATAAAATAGTTTCAATGTTTATTTCTCTGAATAATAAAACCAAATGATTATGTTTAAATATGATTCTATCTTTAAAAAAATGAACATGTACCGTCACGTATGACTTGCTAAACTTTTAAACTTTATTCTTTATTAACCATTAATGAAGCAATATACTTGTAGTATCTAAGCAATTAGAATTGCAAATATGTTTATAAATTTCAAGAACCAATATCTTATCGACTTTCTTATCTATATTGTAACTGACGAATTTAAAATATCAAAGCTCACCATTAGAAATTTAATTTTAAGATCAAAATCTTTCGACATATAACTTCGAGCCTACAGATTCTATGCCAGTCATTACAAAAGATACAAAATCACCTCTTATTTTATCGAAACATTGGTTCATTTGTATTCTTCAATCATTTGATACTCAAGGAAAAAATGTCATCAATATAAAGAAGCAATTTTTATTAAAGTCATTTATATCGAATAAAGTTGTTACCGATTAATTCTAAGAAATTACTTTCATATTTAATAAGCATGATAAGAAATTAATTTCGTTAGTCAGAAATTAACGACTATCACGTTTAAAAAAATCAAGAAGAAAATGCAACTAATTAAGAGTTATAAACTTCTAACATATACTTATAATTTTATGTATTATATAATTTGAATAGATTAACCTAATAAAAAATTTTATAAGAATGATCTATAGGTAGTAAAAAAATTCTTTAATAAGATCGAATAAAAATCTTTATTTGAATAAGTAATATTATTTAAACATATTTTTTATGATAATCATTTAATGTTTATATTTTCAAATTATTGATTCAATATGTAACTGGCAATAATATATGAAACGTTATGGCATCAGTATTAAAACAGCAGCTGCGTCCGAGTAAATTTTCACGGACAGGAAAATAATGTTTCTCCTTAAATAGGATCAAGTTCTGTAACTTTGAAAGCTTTTTTTACGAAAAAGAAAATATAAACTTTGAAGCGATAGATAATAGGTCTTCTAAGGTTTCCGAAATGTGTACGAATAAGGGGCTATTTAGTGGTTTTCCTGCACTTCGCTACGGCACTTTTCTCTCTCCCTCTTTTTCCTGTACTTTTTTCACTACTTCTCTTTTTCCCCTCTTTATCCTGCTCTTTTGTGTGTACGGATTAAACGAATCCTATCGGATACTTGTTCGAATACGGTTACTTGATTTATGATAATCGTTCTGCCTTTGCAACATGGAACACGACAGGGATAGAGCGATGAGATTTTCTTGATCTTCTGGTAATAAAAGGGAATATGCAAAAAAGAAGATTTCGGGGTTGAATTTTTAAAAGTCAAAGAATCCAAGATATATTGTAAAAATATGTCGCTACTTTGATAAAAAAATTGAAGCTTTCGGCAACCAATTTTAAATATTAAGAGAATAATGTAAAAATTAAAATGGTTGATTAAGCCGTTGATTTAAAACGTGTAACGTATATACAGTACGAACCAGAAAGTGTATATAATATGAAATTAAACTATTTTAGGCTATAATTATTCGAGTTCGTCTTTTTTTAGAAATAGTCCGATCGAAAGATTTCACTAATTATACATATTTTTTCATAAAATTTTATACAATTATTAATAAAAACTATAGATCCTTAAAAAAAAGAAAACTTAAAAAATTGAATAATTTTTGCATAATTTAAATTGAAGTTATATAACGTAATTATTTAATTTCAAGTAAACAAAATTAACAAAATGCATTAATATAATCTAATTTTTAATTTATAGGAAAATCGTTCAAAAATGCTCTAATTTATAAAAAGATAAGATAACATATGTTCACATAAAGTTAAAGTATCTGACAAGTGATACCATCTACACGTATCTATTCTCGAATTCTGTTATTCATAACGTCGTTGATTTCATAATATTTCAAACTCGTAACATAGTACCAAATGTCAATGTCATACAATAATATCGTAGATATCCTTTGTGACGTACGATATTGATCAACGTAATGTATAAAAATTGCCTTTGGTAGGAAGCTGTGCGCGAGAATCTACCCAATATATTTCAAATTGCTTTTTTATACAAATACAAATTATGAAATCATCCGCAGTTTATATATAATTATATTATTAAAACGAATTACTTATTGTATTTTGTATAAAATAAACGAAATGATATTCGACAAAATTAAAATTCATACCTATCCGTATTATTTATTCATCAAGACGTCACTTATGTTATAAAACCCAGCGCAAAAACGAATCATAATTTAAATTAAATTATTCGTATCTTTAAAGAAATTGAAATATCGCATATGATAGAATTTTGTAATACGGATACGCTTGGAAATTTCGAGAAAAATGTTTGTCTCGCGGATCTTCATATTTCGCTGTTTAATCTCTTTAAATAAAATTTCATGGGAAATAAATTCAGACATTTGACAAGAGACCATAAATAATCGGTCTGATTAGAATGTGTTAATTTTTCTTTGCGAAATTAGAACAAAATTAAAGTAATTCAAAAGACTCGTTGGATCAAAACGTACGCTCGCTATCATTTCTCAAAGTGAGAAAATCTCGGGCGCGTGTAACCCCAGCATCATTAATACTTGGCGCCTCAATCCTAGTAGAGAATCAGATGTTGAGCTGACAGTAATAAAGATGGGAGGCTTTGGCTATCAAGAGAGAAAGAAAGGAAAAAAGGGAAGGAAGGACCGAGAAGAGAAGCAAAGGATAAAGGGTCAACGTGACAATTCCAATCCGGCGTACATTCGTCGTGCGATCCTTACGGAACACGATTCGCGCGTCGCTCTGTGTCGCCATTATTGACGGGCGTTCGCCGCGAACGACTTATGCGTCGGAACGCATTTGTTCGACCATTAATCGAAACGCCAATGCGAAAGAGAGACAGACCGAGCAAGCCGTTGGTTTCTCTCTCTCTCTCTCTCTCTCTCTCTCTCTCTCTCTCTCTCATCTTTCTCAATCTCGTAGCTGAATAAGAGGGTGATTTATCAGAGCTGCCCTCGGGTCGACGCCTCTCCCTCTCTCTCCTCTCTTTATTCTTCCTCGCGATGTACGTCCCACGTTAACCCTACGTTATCCTCTCTGTTCATCTTCTTGACTCTTGGCTTGGCAGCACTACCAAACACTCCTGCTAGCTTGCTTCCTGCGCCTTAACTTTGGCGGATGTGCTCGCGATCTTGTAACTTATTTTTTTATTTCCTTTGGGATTTACTATACATACGTATACAAGCGGTTATTTTATATACCTATTACAACTTTTATTTGCAATTTTCACTAAGGAGTACTTTTAATTACGTACGAACAAAAACCAAATTCATCGTTCTTAATTCGTTTTATATATGATTTAAAATCATTCGTTGTTTAAATGTTACGACTCCAGTCAATCAAAAAATTAGATTCAAAAGATAAAGTTTATTCTTAATACGTGCTTTAACATTTCTTTCCTGTACAATAATACATTAATTCTTTGATACAAATATTTTTTACAAAAATACAAGTTTCTTACTTTTCATGAATTTAAATACAATTGTTTAATAAGAAAATAAACTCATTAAATCTAAAAGTATTGTTTTATGGAGAATTTTTTTGTTAATGAATTTGAAGTTATTTTTTTAAGAGCTAGATATAAAATTGTTGCCTTGAATAATATTTTAAATAAAAAATATTCTTTTGAAAGATTATAATTATAAACTTAATTATAAAATTATTATGTACAATTTATAATTATTACTTGGTATAACTTTTTATAAAATTTATTATAGCGTATATTATTCAGATACATTATTCGCTAATTCATTATTTTAAATTAAATATTCATTTATTCCACAAGTAATTTAATTCGCCATATTGAAAGTAAACTAATTTATGTAACGTAGTCAAAGATACGAAATTTTATTATGCAAAAAATATTAATAAATAAATTTGAAATTAACTTACATATAAAAAAACATAGATTTTGAAAAAATTTAGATTATTTTCAAGTAAATCTAATTAGATCCCATGCGAATATCGTTTAATATCAATAATTTGCACCTGTTTAGTTTTCTAGCTGAAATTTATTTGATAATACAAAAAAATATTGTTTCGAAGTAATGATATTTCTATCAAAAATTTAGCAACATAATTTACTACTCATTAATAGATAATTTTATTAAAATTATAAACTAGTAATTTTGCCATTCTGCTATATACATATATATATATATATATATATATATATATATATATGGATGTATAGACGTATGTATATGTGTATGTATGTATGTATGTATGTATGTATGTATGTATGTATGTATGTATATATCAAAAAGTGTTTGACATTCGTTTATACGTATTAAAGTCGTCAGACACGTAACCTAAATCACTAAATCATTAATCACATATGCGTATCAAACAAAGTATATCTAATATCTCTATTTTACTTTTAAATTTAGTTCCATTTTTCCCATCATTAAACCAACCAACTCCAACCACTTTCTCATCAATTTCAACATAGACTTATCGACATCCGGCTTATATTCTTCCTCGAATACTCGCAGTCATTTTGTTCTCGCAACAAGCGATTTTTCGTTGGAACCATCGAATAATACATAGGAGAAAACTCGCGGAAGCCCTCATATAAATCTTGATATGTTCGTCGAAAATTTTTGGCGCTAGTTTTCAGCTTCTACGACTGTTATCGGCACGTTATACGCTATTGATTATAGCAATCATTTGGTAGGTCGCAATTTTTTTCTCGCTCCCTTCCTTCGACCCTCTCTTTCTTGCTATCTTTCTCTCGCTTCACCCTCCCTGTTTCTCTCACTCTTGTTAAAGCTGGTATAAGCGTTGCGAAACAAGCGTCGCGACGCTTTTTAACATCGCTAAACGGCGTGCGAGGCAATGAAACGGCGCGTTATGGCTTTCCCCGCGTGAGAAGTCAAAGCGAAGTGTTACGGAAGTCATAATTAACGTTTCTTCCCCTCCTTTTTTTCTTCCTTTCTCTCACTCGCTTTCTCCTTTTCTCGCTCATTTCTACTCGAAGTCTCGGCAGTCGCGAGTCGCTTGCTTTCTTCTCCCCTTGCGTTCCCGCACGCGCATACACAGCCACTCAAAGACGATTTCGTCACAGACGACGAAGTTATAATCTCGCCGCGTGTCGTCATCTCTTCGCGATCGCGCCCGACAATAAGTTACGGCCGTGCATAAATTTTTATGCTCTCAGCAAGGGAGAACATTTAAATATATGCGCGCACGAGTATATATATAGCCGCGCAAATTATTATTAACGCCCGACGTGTCGACGAATTTATCGTCGTTATTTACCCCTTTTTCCTCTCGCTCGCTCACCCTTCTCCCTCTTTTTCTCTTTCTGCCACTCGTTCTTTCCTCGTTTCTCGTACAGACGCGTACGCAGCTTCCTCTAAGAACGCATTAAAAAGTGCTTTAGCGTATACGCGAGAATTTATGGAGACACACGCGGAATTTCGAAATTACTTAGGAGGCCGCGCGGATTATACGCATTATGTAAATGTGGGTACATAATGCGAACATATTGATGTGGAAATGAAGTGGCGTGCGAATAATGAAAAAAATAGATGCCGGAATACAAAGGAGAAAGACAGAAGGAGAGCGAAAGAGAGAGAATGATCTCTTTCTGCACGTGCACGGTGCTTTTCGAGAAATGATTTATATGCGTTTTGAAACGGTATATAATCATTGCGCTGTATTGCTGCTGGGTTGCGCATTGAGGAAAATTATATTAATAGCTTCCACCTTGATGCTTATCGTATTTATGTTTTAAAGTCATCGATAGAGCTCCGTACTTGAACAAAAAAAAGCAGAAATAGAGAATGCGGTGATGATTTACAATGCGAAACTCGTAATTATTTACTGGAGTTCATACTTGACAGAATAGAGTTATAAATAATGCAGAGGAAAAAACTTTTTCAAAATAGCATTATATTCGTATATGTAAAATACACGCTTTTCATTTTTTCCATATATAAATATATAATCACCATTATTTTTACTATGAAATGCATACATTGTTTCGGTATCGTAATTTAATTGTTTCTTCGCATTTTGCATATTTCATTCGTTTGAAATGCAAATATTGGACTTAAAAAATACTTATGTTAATGTTCACAAATCATTTTACGTTTACTGCAATTTTCATGCTGAGATATTTAATTCTGTAATGCAATAAAACACTGATCACGAAAGATATTCATTGTCGATGTAAATAATTTAACTTGTTAACATCAACGATTCAGTGTAATGAAAATAATTAAGCGAGTGTAACGCAACTGATCGAAGTACAATAATTTAAATGCAAATCAGAATAATATACTAAATCAAAAATGAAATAAGTATTAGCGTTATTATACTAATGCAATTGTAATTACTAATTTATAAAAACAATTATCTTAATAAATATTGCAACTTTGCGATATCGATTGAATTATGCGTAAAAAATTCGGTTTTTAATTCTTATTTATGAACGTTGCTGCAAAAAATTGAAACTTAAAATAATTGTATTTTAAATTATATAAAAAATATTATAATCGAATAAGCTTATTATAATCGAAGCTTTTTTTGTATTAATTTAAGTTTACCGATGATGTTTTATTTTATGTAATAGTTTTATTTAATTAACGTTACAAATTGTGAGAAATTTTTCAAATGTAAGAATTTTCACTCTTAATTATGAACTAATAACACAGGAAACTTCTACTTATTTTTCCTTCGTAAAAATTCTTTAAATTTTTTACTCGTAAACCTTATTTGTGTTTTGAAAGAAACAACGCATTCTACCGAACATAAATAACTGTATTCGAGTCTACTGAACAAATCTTACGATACTTAAATAGAAATATGGTTTCCGAATAAATAGTCCATTTAGAGTTTCCGCTCTCTGTGTAATGACATGTACGACAAATACAATATCAACTTCTTCTTTATCGATCGCTTTCAACGTTCATTTATGCATTCGTTTTATTTTTCAGAGCACACTAAGAATGAAAAACGAGATATCGCTTTAAGTGCGCACAGTGCATAAGAATTTAATACTCGAACAAAGCACGAATAAAACGGTGTTCGTTCGAGATCTTTGCTCACAAAGGACAAAATAAACGCGCTCGCACGCACGTGGAAACTCAAGCTCCAGTCGACGAAAGCAAGAGACTCGTTCGCACTCGCGCACGTACAAGATAACGCGACCGGCTCTAACTCTTCAAAGGGGTACCAAATAAATTTATCACACACGGATATTAGTGTGCGATAATATAACATACTTCACCGTATGACATGCCTCGGAGGACGCGCCGACCAAAGCCAAAACCTCGCGCGATTTACTTTCACTCGATCGTCGAGCACAGAAGTCGCGAGATGCGCTCGATTTATTCTCGCGCGCGACGCACGGTAACGACTTTCGTCGTGTTTCTCGGGTTCAATCGTGCGCTTAAAAGTCGCCTGGTACGTTTCCCGAGCGGCGTCCGTCCAGCCAAGTCCGTTTTGGACTTCCTCGACCGTCCGACGCGACTTGCGTCTAAACGCGTGCTTCGGCTAATCATCCAACGCGTTTCAAGCATTTGCACGTTTTCTATTTTTTCAGTTTTTTCCTCTTCTCACGCGCGACTCAGAATCGCTGTGCAAGTGACATTTTCACGCGCTGCGCTCATCTTTGAGCGAACCGATTACTTACGGCGATACAACGACGCACGGACGCGACGATGCTGTAAAAATTTAAGCCCGCGCAAGGCTTTACGACATTTTTGGCGACGTGATCTCGACTCTGCGAAATTCAGCATCTTGTGCACCTTCCCGCGATCGAGTCTCTTTACTTGTATTTCTTTTCCCATTCGATTCTGTAGAGGCGAATTTTAACTACTGACTGCTTTTCAAATTCATGAATTCGCGTCTGTATTTTTTTCCTCTTTTATTTTTAATAATCGATTTCGATATGGAATTGATTAATACTACCTTTCTAAGAACTTTATATTAGAAAATTTGTTAAAAATATAAAATAGGGATTATTTTCTATTATTAGTTTTTACTAGTTTCATTATACATTTTTCATTTTTTTTATATACTTATTAACTTAATTTTTTTAATAAAGTTGTTACTAATGTGTATAAAAAGTTTAAATTCGAAAGTTCTTTGATTTCTTGAAATTATAACGTGAATATGCGCGTTTGATATGACTTAAAATAAGAATCGGTAAAGTAAAAAAAATTCTTTACATAAAAAGAAAACAATAATTTATGACTTAATTAAACTTAGTTCACGTACAACGTAATATATATACTAGGATTAAGATATTGTGTCGACTCGACTATTCACCGGATTGTTAAGCGGCTACAATAGTGCGGTTTTCCCAAAGCAATAAGAGTAGTATACGATTTGAACGTATAACGAGTGAACTCCTGGTTTTCTCTCTCAGCTTTTAAGAGAGTCGGTGAAAATTGTTTTACTGATTAGTTCAATAAGCTCGCAAAGTATGAAATAAAATTAAAATATCCGAGATAATATTTTCATTTGTAATTCGATGATTATGGTAATAAATTTCATGTAATAATTTGTATGTAATTTAAAAATATGTACATCGATTGAAAGGTATTCATCACCAAATTGTTTAACGTTTTTTATACAAGTAAATATTTTTCAATATATATTAATAAAATTAAATACTTTGTATTTTTAAAACGTAATTTTTGTGATATATTTATAAGTTTTACAAAAGAATTTATTGGGAAAAAAAATATGAAAGCCTTTTATTGTTATCATATTAATTATTAAATTGACACAAAAATGGCTACATTTATTAGTTCGAATAGAGTATAATATCACTCAATTATAATATTGAAATTCTGCTTCAATTATACAAGCTAAATATTCGAGCAAACTATTTTATTAAAGATTAAAAATTAATTGCAATCTAAATTGAATCTTTGGATGGTTCATAAAGATTATTAGTCATTTTAGTTTTTGAATTAGTATAATGTTTATCAATAACTTTATAAAATACTAATAAGATCAAATTTTAATAATATTTTAAAAAACACATTCGATTTAATTAAACAATGTGTTAAATAATCAAATTCTGAAATAGAAAATTGTACTAAAAACTTTGAAACAATTTTGATATGTACAAGTCTTAAAAATTTTTTCTCAATATACTACATTTTCTTATTGTGTAATCAAATTATGTTATTGACAAATTTAATCGTTATTTTTATTTATTATTTTAAGTACTAATAAAATTACATGATATTAAAAGCCTTATTTATTATTCGGTTTTTAATAATAATACATGTTTTAGATAATGTCTTCTATTCGTATTTCTATTCAAAATATAATTACAGTAAATCTCGCAAAGATCGCAAACTAGACACTGAAATTTCTCACTTTGATATTAATATGTTCTCAGTGGCTTACAAAGGTAAGCGCTTCAATCTTATCCAACTATAAATTATATTAAATAATGCAAATTTAAATAAAATAATAAATTTAACATATTAATAATACCTAAATATATAAATAATAATATTATCTTTAAAAAAATTTCAATTAAAGAATTATTTTAATTATTTATATTCACAATAATAAACGTATTAATTTCATTAACGCTAAAATTTATATTATATTTGTGTATCTACAATTCATAATAAAAATATTTTTTATTTAAACAACCATTCAAATTATTTATAGTTACGATAATAACTGTATGATTTTTATGAAGAATTTAATTGAAATTGCATTTATAACATATTGTATAAATACTGGTAAACAATATAACTTTAAATTTAATAATAAATATACTTTACAATGAAAAAATAGATTATAATACATTTATAATAGATTTGTGTCTTGAGATATTTTTTAATTAAAAAATAATTCTAATTGTTTATTGTTCAATACTAATAGTATCAATTTTATTACCACTTAAATTGATATTTCATACAAGATACAAGATGTTCTATAAAGCATACGGAATGTAAAACATTCACAAAGGAATATCGCGAAGGATGTTAACATAGTTGCTTTCACGAGCTTCGAATGCTTTCGAGATTTATTGGAATACTGAGAAATCTAAGGAACGAAGGGCATTTGACCCTTCGATTAGTTTCGGACGATATGAGCTGAGCCGCAAGCTGCGCCTAGAAACTATTGCATTGAATATTTTTAATTAAAATAGTGACACATTAGTAATAGAGCTTAAGTGCAATACAACTTGCAATAACAGTTCTTTGTGAATTATTCTATCTCTTGATAGTATTTGTACACTAATGCAATAACTAACGTTGAAGAAAACCTCGTAAATATATTTATATTTTATTACCCTAATAAGATATTTTTCCAATGTATCAGTTAACGCGATATAATTTATAAGATGTTCCAGATATAATATCTCATTCCTTAACCATAAATTATTTCATAAATTATTTTATATTATTTCAACAAATTTTATTACATTAAATTCAATGTTGCTAAAGTATCCATAGGTGATGAAGTACAAATAAGAATCCAATGTACAGCAGAAACTAGTTTGTTAAAGAAACTTATAATTTATTGCCAATAAGGTCAAATAATATTTAGTACAATTGAGATTTACTTTTTATTATATAATTTGTTATTCGGTTATGTAGATTAAATTATATATAGTAATATAAAATTGCTGAAAATTTTTTGTTGATAAATAAAGTTTAATGATATTTAATATATTATATATTAGTATAATAAAATATAAAATAATAATAGAAGTAAACGATATATACATTAATCCGTTTTCCACTATCTTATACTTGAATAATTTGAAGTTTAATTTATATATACATATTATAGTTTACTTATGAAATTCAGCACAGGTGATTTGGCATAAGATACATTTTCAAATAGATTTCCTTCGGTCACATTATTTAGATTTTAGACTTTAAACCATTATTTTCATAAACAAAATTACATTATGACCAATTATAATATTATTGTTTAAAAAGTTTCGGGGATCTGCAAAGGAATGATAAAGGAAAAATTATAATTTTTTAATAGACATACATGCAAATGTAAATTAAAGGGAATATAAATCTAGATTAAAATTTCGATTAAAACTTCGATTCTGCAAGATTATTAAAATAATAATATTTATAAATTCACAATAATTATATACTTTAATACAGAAAATAAAAAAGTAAAAACATTCTTTATTTTATTACATCTTTCCACGCTGTTATTTTACTTAAAATTACAAATATTTTATAAATTGAGGTTGATTTAAGAGAATTAGACAGTTTCAAAATCGATTTTGTTATTATATTTTTCAAAAATAAAATTTTCCATGAATAATATTTTTGCTCTTAAACGCAATTTCTTAAAATTGTTGATTCGATGGATAAAGAAAAGCGCGAGCTTTACTGCGCATTTTTCTTAGAATTTCTTATACTATTTGTACATTCTGCTTTTACATTAATTCAAAAGATGTATCTGTATTTACTTTCGTTCTTTTACAAACGAGATTAAAAACATTTATTGACATCAAAAAAATTATTTTTGTCGCTAAAATAAAATTCTATCCAATTTTATTTCTTAATAAATATAATATATATATAAAAAATTTTTTGCTAAATTTTTCGTTTCCAAACCATAAAAGTTAAAACAAATTTCATCTCTAAAACTAATATAAGCAATTTTATTTTTTGTTGCACCAATTAATTTCTTGTATTTATTATTTTAAAGTCCGTTACGAAAGACTGGAATATAGTTTGTTTACGAAAATAATTTCTAAGAATTTTGTCCCATTTACGCCATCTCTTAATGAACTCGCGAACTTGTTCCCGAAAAAAATGGCAATCGCGAGTAGATAATGTCGGTATTTTATCATCTTACGCTTTAAACGATTGAAATTAAAAATCAAGCGGCTAAGTTTGAGATAACAATAAAACGAATGTTCTTAACGATCCGATTCGAAAATAAAAAAATGGCACAGATTAAATAGATCCATGGCGATAGACAGCGATACTTTTCTAATATCGTAAGAACGATTCATAAATTAATAAAATTGTACGAAGCGAAATAATCGAACACTATTTTTAATATCTATTTTTAATATGTTTAATATCTTAACAAACGGGGTTGTTGAGTTAGATCTTTCAAAGCCTCCCAAATCCTCGAGTTTCCGAGAAGGAAAGAGCTCGGCGGAGTCCGGAGATAAATAACGCGGCTCAAGGAAGACGTCGCACCGCGTGCAAACGAGGAAGAAGCGATCGAAATGTCCACTCCAGGTGCGCCTCGCGATCGAAAGACCAACGATATCGCCCGCGACCATATTTAATATCTTAATCTCGCGATCTTATCGCGCGGTGCACATTAACTTGGCGATATATGAGCGGTGGTTTTAGTGAGACATAAATTAAGATTAGTCAGTCGGCACTTGCCATTAACATTTGCCATTACAGCTATTAACATTAATTACGAGCCGTGGCTTCCACGCAATAAACTACGATGATGACTCTCGTATCTTGGCTGTCGCGAGCGACTGCCTTGGCCCATCAGAGCTACGACGCTTTCTTCTTTTACACCTGCTTCCTTCCTTCCTTCCTACCTTCATCATTATCATCTACCCGCGAATCATGAATAGACTCTTCATCGCGCGACCTGCGAATCTCTCGAGCCTCCTCGTCACTGATCCGGACTGTCGTGAACGTCTTTCCCATCGACCGTATGCTTCGTTAAAATGCGGTCCGAGGATGTTGATTTACGGTGCGAACGAATAATCGTAACCGTACATTTGGTCTGTTACATCAGTCGCTTGCCACGAATTTCCTTTTTGCTTGGACGTACGAGAAAAGAGGCTAGAAAAATAAAACATGAAAAGAGGAGTTTGAAAGCGCGCGTTCGACATCTTCGTTCGAGTCATCGAATTTACCCTCGAAAACAATTATTTTTATCGTTGCGGTTTCCGGAGAAAATTACGTCTTTTTTATTTAAATGTGTACTTTTATATTCTAAGTTTAATTCGACATAGTTTTTGTTGCAAATTACCATTGATTTTCAATATTTTGTAGACTTTAACTATTCCCGTTTCTTTTGAAGTTGTTTGCTTCCTGAAAATTCCGTTCACTGTGCCGAGTAAAAATGTCGCGTGCATGCGTGAATGTAAAATGAATTGATATGCCGAATACTTCACAATTTTTAAATATAATTTTATATGTATTGAACGATTAATAATCCCTTTAAATATTCGTTTCTGAATAGAAATTTAATCGAATATGTATTTAAAGTTTTGATCAAAATTAATAATAAAACAATTTCCAAATATGTATCTTTCGTTTTTTGTATTTGCTATCTTTAAAATATCTGTATCTAATCGTTATTTACATTTCCATATGCGTCGATCGTATTTCGATAATATTACGGAAATATTATCAAACGTTAAATTAATTATATAACAAATATAAGCTACATACGTTTAAAATAAAATAAAATAAAAATAATATACTTTGCGATTAAAATTAATCGACACTAAGTAGATTACGAAATAAATTTAAAATGCAAAAAATGATTAATTAATAAAATTAATGTATATTCAAATATGTAATATGTATTAATCGGATTTAATTCTTAAGAATATTGTAGAGTTAAATATTATGAATAACAACGTATATTATATATAAATTGAATAAATATTACATTATATTAAGTACTTGAAAGATAATTTATTCCTGCAGATAATTCACGAGTAATTTTTGATGTTATTAAACGAGTGCCTTTTAAATCAATAAACCAGACATATCAATATTGGATTCAACACCGTCCGGATATTTTACAATTGATAGGATTAATGCTATTGATGATAGACTGAATCCATCATACTTCCGAAATACCATTTCATTCGCTAATTCACAAAGGTTGCCCGATCAAAAGGAGACACTTCTAAATACATAGTATCTCCTTCTTATCAAAGGTGATAACCTTTTCATGGAGTACCTTTACTTTACTCAATCAAAATGAGAGAACGTTTGAACGTTTAAAAAAAAAACTTAATCAGCTAAGTTGTTCAGTTAAAATTCAATCAGTCGACAACTGACCATTGAATCATAAACATCGGAACACTCATAGCACAAATATAAATTTACAAAAATAAAAATCTAAATAGTGCATTAATAAATAAATATTGCCTTGAATAATAATTAGTAGAAATAACAAAAATTTACAAAAAAATAAAAAAAAATTAACATGACCAATAGTGCTAGTAATTAATAATAAATAGTTAAAAAAAGTTAATAAAAATAAATCACAAGTTATTACAAATAAATAATAATGAAACATAAACCGCCAAAATATCAACAAGTGGATTACAACAAAAAAGACTATCATAAAAAAGAAAAAGAACAAAATTGTTATTATCGCCAAATACTAATAATATGAATCAAGAAATTAAAAGCTCAGAAGAGGAAATAATATGAAATAATAAATGCAAATTATGAAAACATTATTCACAATTTAAATGAAGAAAACAATAAATTAAAGGTAATAATTAACGAAATCAGAAAAAAATAATAATACAAACGAAGTAGACCAGATACATAATATAGTTATAAAAGATAAATTTACAATATTGTAATCAGGAGATTTATAAACCAATAACAATGAAATTAATACACAATATGGATGAAAAAAGAAGGAAAAAAGAAAATAGAAACAAAATTGAAGAAAAAAAGTAAGAAACACCGAAACTAATAATAAAAATAAACAGAGGTTCAGGAAACCATTATTCAAGGAAATAGAAGCAATAACCCGGCAATAACGGTTAATACGAGCGAGATGATCAACAATAAGCAAAACAACAACAAACCCCCACCTATAAATATAATATTTCAAGATTCAAAAGCCACAGTAAAACTTTTAAAGTCTAACACAAACATAAACGATTACTGCATAAAATACATACACAACAACAAACATTTTATATCTTAAATCAATCAAAGCCTTTAACAATACTATTAAAAAACTACAAAAACTACTACACATTCACTCTAAAATAAAAAAAAATCATATTTATTTACTAAAACAATTAAATAAAGGTTACAATGAAATGAAAATTTTTATAAATTTATAACTTAGAAATAGAAGAAATGCAATTCATTAAAGTAAAAAGATTTAATACACAAAACTCAATATAAAATATTTACAATATCACAAAATAAAATGGAAAAAAATAATTAAAAAAAATATAACTCAATGCCAAAACTATCAACTTCTGGGCCACACGTCATACAAAATTGAAATATGCAGTACAAATGTGTTAAATACATTCACCGTCACAATAACGAAGAATTTAAAATAAATAAAGAAATAAAAATTGGAAACAAAGAATTATACCGTGTTAATTGTAAAAAATATGGACACCATGCTTCGTTACAAAAAAAAATAAATAGCATCAGTGAAATAACCAATAGAGTTTTACTATCAATATCTAACGCCAATATGCCAAAAAAAGTAAAAAAACAAACATATTCAACAAACTACAACAAAATATTAAAGATCAATATACACGAGTACAATTCTCAAAAACAGATTTCACAATATAAAAAATGCACAACGTAACAATACACAATCATAAAAAAAATATATTGATAAATCCAATAAAAAAACTTTAGAAACACTTAAAATTACAATAATAAACGTTAACTCATTAATATCAAACCAAGAAAGATATAACTTATTTAACTTAATACAGAAAAAAACCAGATATAATATTATTATCAGAAATCAAACTAACAAAACACAAAAAATAGAATTTAAAAACTATAATATTATTAGAAATGACAGACCAAACTTAATTCAAGGAGGAGAAACAGCCATATTAATAAAAAATAATCACAAGTACAAAAAAATTTAAAATAATGAAATAACTAGCATTAAAATTGTAGAAGCATCAATAATAAACTACAAACAAACAATAAAAATAATCTATTCATAATACCAGTTTGCGCAAAAAATGGTAATAAATTTAACACAGAATTCAAAAAACTATTCTGAAAACTATAACTAGACAAAGGAGAAAACTATTATAGAATAACAGGTCATCCGAATGCAAAACATGTTGTCTGAATAACAAAACAAATAATACAAGAGGAACATTTCTAAAAAAAATTGGCTAAATAGCCATGACACAAAATCAAAACATAATAGTACAATTCGGAATACCCGTCTTATCCCAATAAACAATCACGTATAGATTTGTTTAATAGATCTAGAATTGAAGTAAATAACAAATATACAAGAGATATAATTGATACAATCGAATACGATAGTGATGATAATGGACTATTTTTAGACGTAAAATTATCAATACAAAACTTAATTACTGATGAATTTAATAATGTATACTATAAATTTAGCTTTGAATCAACAAACTGGAATAAATTCAAGGAAGTTTTAATAAAAAAAACTGCCAACTGTATATACTAAACAACAAAAATTTAACAAATAACGAAGCAGATAATTACGTTAAGAAACAGACAACCAAATATATTACACCATTAATCAGTTTGTACCAAAAATAATAATAAAATTCTAGTGAATGTTATATAAACAAAAATGTAAAAAAACAACAAAAAGATAAAAGCTATATACTATCACTAATAAACAGAATAAGACAATATTATAACGTTAGTAAAAAACAAGAATTGGAATATTATAAATATTTACTCTAATAAAAACTGCAACAATAACTTTCATAATCAATAAACAAGTTCTGGAGTAACAAAATAAAAAATATTCCAAAAAATGATCCAACAATAATATTCCCCAATATTAATTCAATTTTTAAAACAAAAAAAATGTGAATATCTTTCCACTAACAATACCATATAATATTATCACAACTCTAAGAAAAGCTGTAATAGATATAACAAATACAAATAAAAGCAGCAATAACAACTATGTAATAACAAACACCAAAGGCAAACTCAATCTGCTAGGATTACATTATTCTAAAGTACATAAACAAAATTGCACTCTTGGTAAACAGAAACTCGGCAATAAAATTATGGAAGAAACTAAAAAATGAAAAGAAGAAACAAAAAAGGATAAAACACAAAATACAACAATAACTACTTTCTCAATAAATAACAAATCGGATAATTTGAAACAACCTGATAAATAAATTGATTACTTTATTAATAACACTCAAGTAAATAATATTTTCAATAAATTCAACAACAAAAAATCATCAGGATTCGACAGTATACCAAATATAGTATTGAAACATAATACCAAACAAAGTAAATATTATTGCACAATAATATTTAACAATGTATTATATTATAGTTATTTTTCGATAAAATGGAAAAAAGCAAAAGTAATATTAATCCAGAAAAAAATAAAAACAATACATCACCATCTAATTTTAGTCTTTTAAACCTTCTACTAAATATAGGCAAAATATATGAAAAAATAATTAATCGTACCGTAATAAAATACTGTAATAAAAATAACAGAATGCACGCAATTAATAAACTAACATCGGAGATATGCTGGGCACTAAACAATAACCAAAGAGTAGTAGCTTGCCTAATCGACATAGAAAAAGCATTCGATACCACTTGTACATAATGCATAATTTATAAATTAATAAAAAAAATTTCCCTAAATACCTAATGAAATTAATGTGGAACACGATCACGGATAAGACATTTAATACAATAGAAGGAAATAGAGAATCAAGAATAGAATATACAGTTGAAAATTGTTTACAACAAGGCACAGTAAATTCTCCTGATCCTCTTTAATATATACAATAGTGATATTTATCATTTATTTTATTTTAACAAATCATTACAAAAACAATCGATATCTTTTGCAGACGATTTAATAATTCATGTTTCTGGGAAAAACACCAAAAAATTAGAATCATAATTACAAAATTGTTCAACAAAATAAACGATTATTATAACTCATGGAAATTAGAAATTAATATAAATGAATGCAAAACTATTTTATTTCGAAATAATTCATCCCAAATATGTGTTTCGGAAAGAAACATCTGTAAAAATTTTCATATAATGGGCAGTCTCCTCAAGAAATAGGCAATTCCTTACAAAAAATTGTCAAATATTTAGGATTACATCTAGATACAAAATTGAAATATAATTATCATATAAAACTCAATTGGAAAAAACGAAAACAGCATTTTGGCGATACAAAAAATTATTTTATTCAAAGCATTTAAATAGTAGAATAAAAGTATTATGCTATCAAGGACTTATCAGATCAATCCTAACATATGATTACCCCATCTGGTACAATGTAACGGCACATGAAATGGAAAAAATAAGAATTTTTGAAAGAAAATGTATAAGAGCCTGTCTTAAATTTACAGAACTGAGGCAAATATGAATAACTGAGGCTAGTATATATAATATGTAAAAAGCAATATATTATACAATAAAGCAAA
Source organism: Dolichoris vasculosae (assembly GCA_018907195.1). NCBI lineage: Eukaryota > Metazoa > Arthropoda > Insecta > Hymenoptera > Agaonidae > Dolichoris > Dolichoris vasculosae. The sequence continues at coordinate 329,817 of JACCHY010000039.1, read as the reverse complement.
TTTACAAAGAATAGAATCTCACATATTCAAATTAAATAGTAACCATTATTAAAAATTATACCGCATTACAGCAAATAGTCGAATTTCAAACCCAATATATCCTAACCCAATGTACTTCTCAAAATGTTTAAAAACAGAATTTATCCCTCCAGAAACATATACATTTCTAAATAATAAAAATATCTATAAGATAAAAACAACATACCAATTATGTATCACATAAATAGAAAAAGACTTAATACATAAATAAATTATGAAGCAAATTTAAATAGTAATAAAAATTTTTTATGGAGATACAATATGTTTATATCACAAAGAGATAAAAACGAGGATCACCGAAAAAATACGAAAAAATAATGGTGGCTTACATAACTATATAACACTAAGGATATAAAAACAAATAAATATATATATATATAAACAAATAAAAAAAAGTCCTGAATAAATAAACGTATAACAAACTAAAATTAATTAATAATTATATAGTTAAAAAATAAAACTCATAAATTAAACAATTTTATAATTAATCCTTAAATATGTTAATAATTTTAATAATTGAATATATTCATATGTAAATAAATATAAATTCCTAATTTTCCATATTGATCACAATATTCTCATTTCCTCTCCCACACCCACATATATTCATAAAAAATTCATTAGCAAATCGAATGTACTGTTCTTTTTAGATTACTCATTTTCTGTATATAAATAGAACTGTAAAAAATCTGATTTCGCTGATACGGTATAGTTGTTTTGAAATCATTTTTCCACAATAATTAATTTTAGATGTTTATTATTAAGATGTGTGAAATTTTTAAATAAAATTCAAAATTTAATTTAAACAAGCTTTTGTATTCGAATCGAAATAGCTATTTTTTTTATCATTTTCCATATTAGACACTGTTGCCGTAACATTCGTAACCTCTTACTTTTATTTTTGATACTATTATTCGTAATACATACGCTGAATAGATAAGATCTTGTACTTTGTCTATTGAGAGAAAAGCAGTATGTTGTTGGTTCCGCACGCGCATATATAATCGATCAGATTCGTATGTGCACAGGCACGTAATCAAGATGAGTTCAACGAGTAGATTGGATTTGGTAGTGCACGTGAGTCAAGTATGAACTTATGAAAATATATCAAAGAAGAAACGCGGGCTATCGATAAAAAATAAACAAAAGAAATTACAACAACAAAATTAACTAGATGAATGATGATTATAAAAAACAAACTGATGCAAAACATGTAAGTAATGGAATATTTAAAAAAAAAAATGAAATGTCATAAATTTTAAAAAGAGATATTTAGAAAAGCTTTTTAAAAAAAATTTTTTAATAGTTAATATAATTGTAAGAAAATTAAAATTTTATTTATGTATGAATTCTATTAGCAAAAATTTTTTAAAATAGTAATTAAAAACAAAATAAAAAATCATTAACACGTAAATTTTTTATCATAATATAACTTTTATATTTCATTATTATATTTTTTATGTAAAATATATAGACAGATATTTAGAAGATAATTATTTATATTCAATCAAAATTCGTTATAAATTGCAGATCTTAAAAACACAAATTGAAAAGGATACACCATAAAATCATATACATTCAAAATTTTCAGCCGGATGAGCTTGACAATTCTTAACAAAACTTTTAGATTAATGTTTTATAAAAAATGTTTATTTTTTTTAAAGTTAATTTATAAACTATAGGATTTTACGAGGATATTTCTATCTTTATCCATATCAACTGGATTGAAGAAGTGACTCATGCTAGAAAGTCCAACATCTCGGAATACAGTAAGCGTTTGGACTAGCAGTCAAGTACTTGGTCACGATTCAAGAAGACGATGTTAAAGAGTCATCTGAGTCGAGATTGAAGTAGCGTCGCATGAAAGGACTTCTCGCTAACAAGGAAAAGTGTGGACAGTCTAAACCGCGACGAGGCCAACTTTCGTGCACACCTGAGCAATGAGAGAACTAAAAGTTATAAATTTGCTCTTAAGTTTGTATCTCTTACGTAGACAAAGATCATCGATGTCTTTGCAAATATATCATTAATGAAATAAATCTCATTAGTTCATTTTACGTATTAAAAGTGTAAGACGATAAGTATGTAGCGATAAGTGCATCTTATAAAGATTGTTCAAAAATTCCTCTAGAACTTTTGACTTAGAGTTCATCTCAAAAGCATTAACATGGATTTGCTATCGTGTTTAATATTCAGAAACTTTCTAAAAAAATACAATCGAAAAGAAATCGCAATTGAAATCCTTATTGTATTTCCATTAAATAGAATAAAAATTTACCTTATAATCATACGTATTCTTTATTTTCTAAGAGATCAATAATGATTATTGGTACATCAAAATTCTTATACGGAAAAAAATACCGAATAAATTTATGAGCGATTGAGCAAAAGTTACATCGAATAAACTTATTGAATTAGATTCCATTTACATTCGAGCAAATATATTTTATTTCTTTAAATAAATTATCTTAAGCGAATAGTCTGTCAGAGAGTAAAAAAATGTGGCATTCATAAAGCATTTCGTTCAACCAAAAGAAACTCACCGCTATTCACGATGTATCACCGAATGGCCAAGATTTTAACTCGACTCTAGCTTGTGACATAAATCTTTGCACACCGGCCAACTTCCTTTCTCCGATCATTGCTACGAATGTAATAAAGTTAACACAGCTTGAGATATTTAAACCGAATGCACCTGAGATTATTAGCTCGAAAATAACGCGTGTCAAAAAAATAAACGACTCGCAATGGAATAACTTTCGAGACTATAAATTTAAATTCTTTTGCAACCTCTTTTAAATGTAACATTGGATTTTATTTATTTGCAGATAATTAAAAGCTTAAAACAATAGTATTTTATTACCAATTATAATTTCCTTATATGTTAAAAGAATTTGTTTCAAATATATTTTAATATCAGTTTATCTTAACTAAAATTAAAATTCTCATTAATGCAAAAATATAATTTTATATGAATAAAATTGTATATTTTTACGTTTAATTTTTTAAGAATTTCTGAATAATTTTATAATATCGAAATTAAAAAAGTATTCAATCAAAAATAAAAATATACGAGTATTTCAAATTGAGTGGTACAAATAGTCTTAAAGAGTAAATATTGAAAATTAGAACCTTAAACTTCAATTATAAAGATATTTATTCCAAATTTTATAATAGTAATTTTGATAAAAATATTATAAATTATGCACAATGTTTTTGTAACTTTTAAATTTATAATTAAAATATAAATTTGTATCGATAATGCATATATAGATACTCAACGACCTTTATCTATGAATATCATTTTTTTTATAAATATTCTAATAAATATTTCAATAATATTATAATATAATATTACATGTATTTTATTAATAGTCAATTAATTAAAATATTTAATACGAATTGTTTGCATTATATTGGAAACACAGAAAAAAAATTAAATCTATTCATTTTTTAAAAAAGTGACAAAATTAAAAAAATTTTTTCGGGTATAATCAATTTACTTTTGTAATTAATTATCTATAAAGTTTTGATAATTATATTATTATAAAACTACATATATATACGTATATGTATATAAAGATAATTTCCTTTGCTTATAATTCAGAACATGCTTTTAAGGATCGAATGAAACGTCAAATCGAATATTTACGAAATTATTCGAATCGACGGAATTACAGAAAAAATTTTAACTAAGCGATCGAAGCATCGTTTTCCGATAACTGTACATCTCTTATAAAACCTATGGTAATTATATATTTATTGGCTTCTACGGTAAGTTGATGTAATAATAAAAAACTTATTTGGCTTGCAATCGTTTAAGTATTCGAAGGAGGTTCCGCTTTGAATAAATTTGACGAAACGTTGTATTTCCTTTATTTCGATGGACAAAATTGGCAACGGGTACATCGACCGAGGATAAACGAGCTCGCATTTTCAAGCGAATAAATTTATCAAAATTCCGTTTTTAGAAATATGGAAGCGATACAGGTATATTTGAAATACAGGACGGGAAATCCCTCGGCGACGTTTCGTTGTTAAATTAGGTTAAGCATTAGTAATCGGAGCACGTAAGCGGCTCATCATTACAAACGCATTTGGACTCGAAATGTCCGAACCGAGTATCGGCTCGCTTCTGTTCGGGCAACACTCACCAAATCGAATAACTGAGCTAATTAAAAAATTCGCCATGCAATGAATCTCTTCGAAGGAGCGACGACGGAGGTAACGACTACGCTTAGTCGTGGATTCAGCCGGTGAATCCGTGGCTCCAAGCCGCGAAAAACCGGAGGCGTCTCCTATTTCGGCGCCGTTGGACGCAGCATAAAAAGGGCGGGCACGGCCACGTAATAAAGTCATAAATAACGTATCTCGCGTGCGCAGCTGACGACGGTAATTATCGCTCGTTTGGCCAGTGCGAAGAACCCAACCCGCGCGTGCGTGCGTGCGTGCGTGCGTCGTGCGTGCACACACGCTGACAAAGAGCCGATCATTACCGCTGAATCGAGTGAGCTCCGATGTATTACCTTCTTTGTCTCTCCCTTTACGAGTTGTCCTCGAGCTTACCATCGGCCTTTTTTGGTCTTTTTGAAAAGGCGATTTTTCCTTGTACTGCCAGACGAACCCTCGACTCGAACGCGTATGCGCGCATTTCGAATTTAAAGCGTCTACTTGCGCAAATGCGGCATAGGATGTAACGACTCTTTTCTTCGTTTTATCACCGGAGCTTCGAAGGATGGCCTTTTCTTGGTCGTATAACTGTTTCAACGGACCAATCCAAATTTATCTACGCGTTTCATCGTTCTTCATCGTGATTTTAACTATATTGTTAGTTTTCTTTTCAACGAGTGTTAGATATAAATTCGTATAATGGTAATTTATGTCATTTGGCATTAATAGTACAATATTTTTAATCCATACTTTTCGTAGTCTCTCATTATTATTCATACGGAATTGAAATTTCAATAAATTTTATCTATTCCTCTTATATTGTATTACGATAGTTATGTTTCTTATATTATCACAATATGAACGTCGTTAAAGTAGAAAGGATAAATATGCGTAAAATATTATCAACGTTTTCACAGATATAAATAATCGAGACTTTTATTAAAGCTTGATTTAAAATATTATTTTTATGGATAGAATAAAAAAATAATTCTTACGAATTGTAAACACAAACCAGTGAGAAAATTATCGAAATAATTGTAACTTTACTTCGAATCGGCTCGAACTTCGAGTTCTCGGGAGATCTTTACGCGACGTCTGGTCTTATCGCTACGCGTGATATTTATCAGAGTTGCGCGACTTATCAACGAAACGCGTCCCGTATAAATAAGTAGGATGTCCCTTCCATAGATTTAAGTCGGTACGGAAATGAAACGGAAGCGCATTATCCGTCGATAGCTAACAAAGGTTCACCGTGTACGAATACCGTTGAAGTTTATGGAAACATGTACACGACGTAAAATCGAAAATTTCTGCGATGCTGTGTACGATTCGTCGGATCTGAGTAATCGTACCTCGATAAAAAGTTGATGAAAAGCACACAAAAGCACACAAAAACGTTAAAAATAAACATTTAAAAAAAATTTTTCGTGTTATAAAAGTAATGGTAAGGTTGGTCCGTCGATGTTTAAAGAAAATCAAGAGGGCGTTTATTAAAAGAAAAAGAATACTTATTTTTTCGTTTCGTTCCTTGTGCATGTAACGTTCAAAAATTGTGCGCAGGGATTACACGGATGATGCGCGACGTATAATCTATTTCAACGGTGCTTGCGTTAACCGTGTAACCGTCAAAAGAGTCCGTAGTTAGCCAAGAGCCGATACGGCACTTCTTGGAAAGCCTAGATAAAAAGTCCCTGATTTATTTGCGCATCTCAGGCCTCCGTAAATTAGTCGGAATCTTCATAAAAGGCCCAGCGGCATTCGAATGGTACCGAGGCAGAACATCTGTAGCGTTTTAAAGGGCACATAAATCGAAGCCTCGATTTAAAGAGGTAACCGTGTTCCCGCGCGAGGAAAAAAGGGAGCGTCCGATCGCGAGAAAAAGGGAGACAGGGGAAAGCTCTCGCGACTTCGTTTGGGAAAGACAGAGAGAGAGAGAGAGAGAGAGAGAGAGAGAGAGAGATGCTGTAAATTAGAGACGCCCCCGCATGCTCGGCAGTTTCGCCGGTTCTTTAATGCCCACGGGGCAACGGAAGCTCCTCGGCGCGCAAGTGCCGCTATATCCGGATGATTTACGGGACCCTAACCGTGGCAGAGGCGCAGCTACCGCGCGTTTATGTCTTGCGCTCCGACATAAAGCTCCTCGACTCGAACCGATGTGAACCAACGCTTTGCCGGAAATCGAAGAGCTCGTCAATCATGCTCCTCTAGTGCCGGCTTTACGGTACGCGAGCCTCCCGTGTCCTGTTGATCCTTCGGAGAGAGCTTCCCCACCTCCTTCCTACCTTCAATTATATCGTTTGCCAACTTGGGCTTTGAATCTTCTCCGCTCCGAATTCCTCCGGTCTGATTTGAATTACGTGTGTGCCTCGATTTAGCTTTGAAGCTGCTCGCAGAAAAATCCTTCAAACGAATTAGCGCATTTAATCCGAATCGCGTACACGACTTTACTTTAATGCAAGCAATATATCGCTTAACTCGACGGCTATATAGACGGATCTTTACCACCTTGTAATAAATAATTTCTCTGATGGAAAACGAAATACCGAATACGAGATTGATGTGCGGAGCTATTGAGATATGAGAGTTATATCGTTACAAATTTTGAAACGACGGAGAAAGAATAAAGATTGAACGTCCGATGGAGAATAGAGGACTTATGCCAAAGCATCCGTGATCGAACTTCTCCTCGTTGTCTCGCGTCTTTTAAAATATTAGCTGATTTGGAAGTAACGATATGCAGTTAAATTTTATCCTCTTTGAAAAATAAATTAAAGATATAATTGAAATCGAAATAAAAGGTAAAAGAAAAAAGGTGCTTCGAAGATACAGTAATAAAATGAAACTTTCTTTTAAAAGACGATGACTATTTATTTGTTTTTCCTATAATTTTATCTTTATATTCACCTAAAATATCTAAACTCGAAAGTATCAAAATAAATAATTCCAACGCGATTTTTAAATTAAAAATTCGACCTTGTATGAATAAAGAAAATTGTCAACGTAAATTAAAAAACTTAAAACGTTCCAGTTAATGTTCAGTGATAAGTTCGTGAACGTTTATCATTCGATCATTCTTTATGTACGATTCGTAACGATTAGTATTTAATAAATTCAATTTTTGATAATAGTCTATAACTATAAGAAAAAATTATTTATTATTTCTTATAAGTGGATGATCGATCGACAAAATTTGTTAAAAGTACAATAACTTGTATTATTCTATAAAAATGAGGCGCAATAATGCATTTAAAAAATGTTTGTTTTAATTTTGAATTTACAGAAATAAAGAGACAAAATATTGATAAATTCATTGATAAAATAATTTTAAATAATTTTCAATATATAACTTTAAAGTTTATTTTAAAAACTTTGTTTAATTAGATTCATAACAATTTATAACAAAGTCGTATTTTATAATTTATTCGATATGTAACAAATAACGAAGCGAACTTCAAACTCACCAAATATTTTATTTTTATAATATTAAATAAGTATTATCAGTAGAATTTTGTTATGCTCGCGAAAATTATGAAGTTTAAAAGCGGCCAAAGGATCCGAAAGAATTGGAGAGGGAAGAAAAACAATGGAGGACTATTTTAATTTATTGATAGAGAAATGATCACGTGATTCTAGGCATCAAAAATGCGTTAAGTGGTCGTTCGAATACGCGAATAGAAAATAGGCACTATCGAAGCGACCGTTGGTCCAAGACAGTTGGAAGGGGAAGGTGAAAAATGGAAAGAACATTTCGAAAATTAAAAAACGGCAGGTCACGTGGTCTTCAAACGCAATAAAGTAGTTCGGCGGTCGAACGATTACGTCAACAGAAAATAGAAACTTCGGAAATGACAGTTGGTCCGTGAGGGTCGAAAGAGGTGGGACGAGAGACAAAAAGAACAGTTTAAATATTAAAAGAGAACCAATAACGTGGCAATTAAACATCAAAAGTGCGTTCCGGGGTCAATTTTATTAGGCGTATAAGAATCAGGGTATGCAAAAGTAAGGGTTATCGAGAGGAATGGGAAAACCAACAAAAACATTCGAATAATACAAAAAAGTTGAGTACACAAATTAATAGTTAAAATAACCAAATAAAAAAGAAAGAACAAGAATAGAACGAAGAATAGAAGAAAGAAAATAAATAAATGAAAGGGGATTGTTCGAGTGGGTGTGGAAAAAGAGAGAGAGGGGAGAAGTTCATTGTTAAAACATAATAATAAACAAATATTAATATTCACTACTTGCCAATGTAAATAGAATTCTTATTTGTGTGCCTTACGATAATTAAATCTTTTATTTTAATCTAATGTATATACTAATAATTATTTTTTAATTTATTTCCCCGTTATTTTTTTCATCTTGAACTTAAAATTTTATAATTAAATAGGGATTATTTCATAGAGTACATATTTTTTGATGATATTTATTCAAAACGCAAGCAAATTTTTCAGCAAGCAACAATTAATATATGAAGTACATTATCGCAAGATGAGCGTGAACCGACGGAAGAATAATCCTGTGCTACGTATGATTTTCTCCGGAAGAAAATTGACAATTTCGACGCAACCGTTGAAATCAATAAATATTAAATATATCCATTTTGTTATAATAAGCGTAGAAAGAATACTTTGTCAGATGAAAAATACTTATCAAGAAAAAAAAAACAGTCCTGCAATTCTGTCCGATGGTGCTCACCGATTATGAAGTGAAATAATTCTTATATTAAAATTTTATGAATTTATATTTGTATACTTGTCAACGGAATCATGAAACTGTTATAAAATATGTATGTAAATACAAAATACAAATTTAATAAATGATTTTTTATGAAATAATAAGGTTTATGAATTTTGTTTTTTACAAATTTGAGAGATAAGAACAGGTTTGCTAAAATAAATTCGAACTTAAAATTACCATGAATTTCTTCCATTAGAAAATAAGTAAAAAATTAATCGAAAAGTATTTGTATTCTATACATAAAATAATATAAAAACACATTTTTAAATTTAAAAGGAAATAGTTTACTATTTGAGCCATTGAGAACACAGTTAATTCTTTACTAATGTAAAGATAATCAAATTCATCGAATCAATTTAAATATAACTACTTAGTTTTTTAAATTACTTTTTTTATCGTTAAAAATATTAATATTTAGAATCTTAAAAATACAAACAAATATTTTACTTTTATTTTTAACGATTAATTTATTCCATTAGGGTTACGAGTACAATAAAATACAAGATCACGGGTTAACAGGCTGAAGTATCGAGCATAGCAAATGAAAAGAACGAAAAATATAGAGAAGAACACCAGATCAATGGAAAAAAAGTAAAAAAGATTTAAGAAAATTAATTTTATGTCAACTCTAAGATAAAGAGAGAGTTTCGTTTTTATACGTATTTAATCAAGATTTCACGTTCGTTAATTTTAAAATAAATTTTCTTTACGCATTTGGTAGTACAAATATACGGATGTTGGGTATGTAAGAAAGCATACAGATGAAACCGCGCTCGCGAATTCACGGCAAATGACGAGAGGAGGTAGAGGGAAAGCAAAGCAAAACACGAGACGTAGCAGAAATAAAGGAAACCCCGAATAGATACATAGAAAATAGGAGGGTATGTAAATCGAGCCCTCCCAAATCCTTGAAGTTAGTTTCGAAATAGTTGACACAATAATAAGTGTCAAGAATAGCACGAGCAGGTGGCGGTCGCAAATTGCCCTAGGTGTAAACAAAACTCCCTCGAATGCAAGGATGCTTCTCGAAACTCTCCGAGTGGACGCCGCATCTAATGACAGCGAAGCACCAAATGCGCGCCTGAGAAACTCCATCGCAACGCCTCACCGAATATCGAGAAGCGATTCGATAATGGACCAAAAATATCTCGAGTATTATTTTCGGTGTCTTGCGCCGTAAACGCAGAGACGAGATTCCACCTTGCGTTCTTCCTTTCTCCGAGGAGACAATTGCGAGACACCCTTGATCGAACCAATCATCGATAATGATACAGAAAAGTATTTGCTAGAAACTATTACGCAGCGAATCGCATCCAATTTCTAATTAGTCTACTGATAAGTCATCCGAAATTAATTATTTATAATTTATGTAGGTAACGAAAGCAACACATTTTTTATATTTGACTTAAGTTTGAATCAAATGAGAATGCAAGGAGAAAAAAGTTGGTGTAAAAAATTATAAAGCCGATATGTGTGCAATATCTTCAGCTTCTGATACAAAATTAAAGTCAACACTTGTACGGTCCGTCGCTGGTTACCTTTGTCGTACCGCTATTGTGCCACTGAATAGAAAATATTACATCTCCAAGCGTCTTTATGCGAATTCCGACCAAGTCTACGGGTTCTCCTTTATAAATATTTGCTCTCGTGGATCCAACTTTGACTCCTCCGCTATTCACGAACGAAATGAATTTTATACGTATATTCCGCGCGCGAGATTCTTCATTACCTGTGCTTTCAACTTGCAAAGGATTTTGCTACATGGTGTATTTGAACTGCGTCTCGTCTCGAGACGCTTACGGCGAGTTTCGACCTTTGTAGAGGGCTTATTTAAATAGACATAAGATTCTTAACGATCGAATTCACGTGTCAAACGTTCTTTAGAAACGAAATTTAAAAAAAATTACCGACTGTATTTTTGTTGCAACGTCTGAAATAAAATTTTATCAAAAAAATATTACTCTATTTAAAATTCTTTCTAGTATTATAGATAATTTTGTTTTAATCTACGTTAAACAATCTTTTATATTTAAATGAAATAAGATATTTAATATTTGAAAACTTCTTATTTTGTTGTCATTTTAAAGTACTGTTACTGCTAATGTTAGTCGAATTTTAAAAAAACTATTAATTTTATTAAATCTAGAAAATTGTATTATAATTCAAAAATTACATACTTTGAAAACAAATATTACTGGTAAATTCACGGAAGTTCAATCGAGTGTGCGGTAAATTTTTCTCCGAACGTGTTCGCTCGATATCGAAACTAAAACCATTTTTTTTAAAATGATTACTCGAGATTTAAGATCGATTTAATACCTTTCATCGATCGGTAAATTTACAACTTTGTCACAGCTCATTGAATTATTATTTAACTTGCAAAGTTTTAATCTTATAGCATGACTAATACTGGCCGAAGAACTAACTTTTAATACCTGTTCCTTTTCAGCACCTTGTCTTCATTTTCTCTTCCTTCTCTTTTTTTATGATATATTGAAAAAGAAATACCGTTAGGAAACTTAATCACCGGATAATCTTTATATCGACAAACTTTTATCGTTGTTGATTTCCTTATCTTCGTTAATTTTTGTATTTATTTATACTTATATTCTAGTTTTAAAAAATTAAATTTTATTAAAATATACTTATTTTTTTAAAAATTTCAAAAAAATAATATTAACGATAAGTATAAACCATGAAAATATTATAAGGAAGAATAAACTAAGAATAAAATTCTCGGGCTCTAATCATATTATTCTTAAATTGTTTTCGAAAAGTAATTTTGCAATGTAAAATAACGTATAATTATTATTAAAAAAATGTATAATTGCAAATTTTTAATAATTCAATGTAATACTTTAATTACAAATAAAAAAATAACTAATACAGAATTGTTTTTGTTTTAGCGATGGAAAACTGGTAGTATATATATTAAAGAACATTAAATGAAAACATATGGACACCAATCCATTACAAAAGAATTTGGAAACACTTGGATTCAATGTGGAGCAGATTTTAATATTTTGCGTTCTCATCTGGCGTTCTGACGATCACTACGAACTTTAAAGATATCGAATGATATCAGTGTAAATGTACTTTATCGATATTCGTTTCTTCAGCTTCAACTTCAAATGATCAACGCGTTAAGATAAAATATCATGAATTACTCGAAATTCGGGACTTCCTTGTTCGGCGACTTGGTCAGAAATGTTCTTTTTCTAATCATTCGGGTTATCACAAGAAAGAAATTTTCAAGGACTTAAACTTTTTATTAATGTAATTAATAAATTTGAAGTTGAGACGACTAGTTTACACAACTTTAGTAAGTAGAGAATCTTTTGATTTTCACCACATGGAAAGATGATGCGGAAGATTCCAAGCTTTTATTCATCCAAACACCAATCATTAACTTTTCTTAACCTTGTTGATTATTCTAATCCGATTAAATTGAGACGTACTTATTGAATTTTTCTAGTCTTTTAATTCATGTGTAATATAAATATTTTAATAAATAAAATGAGTGAATTACTAACCTATAATTAGAAATTTTATTTTATTTTAAATTATTAATTATATTTTTACGTGGTGTGTACTCTATGTTTTTTTTGTAAAAATTTTGATTAAATACATAATAAATATTGTATGCAGTATAATAATAAACTTTAACTTCACTCGTTACAAAAATTTGTAACGCAACAAAATTTAATATTAAAAATATTACTTAAGCTATTATTCTGACAAAGTTAATAAAATATGTTTATTCATAGTAAATATTTTATATTTTTAAAGTAATCGAGAATTTTAATTTGCCTAAATGAAAAACTTTGAAATAATTGGAAAATATTAAAACTCGAACAGTTGAAAAGAATATAGATAAAAATGCATCGTAAAAATAAAAAAATATTTTTTAAAATCATGCTCGTCATCTTTCTTGAAAACATAAAAAATCTCTACAGTTTTATCACCCTTGTACACTCGTGGTTCTTTCCCTCCGGCTCTTTTTTCACCCTTCAATTTCTCATCTCCAAGGATTCTAGTATGTGCTACGTCATATTTATTTTCTTCTCGATCTTTCAAGAGTGGCATCAAACTGGATTGCAAGAATATCCCTCGGGGAGGTAAAAGGTAAATCCCGATTGAGCTCTTAAAACCCGCGATGCTGCTTCTTTTTCATGCGTCTTCGAAGCGGTCAGTCAGGTGTACCTAGAAAATTCATTCGGTAGTGAGAATTGTCGCAATGGCCGTTCCACAGAGGCGTTGTAAACGTGTCTATGTATACAGGGGTTAGAATGATGTACGCGGATCGTTACACGCTTAAGGGAGGCATTCGCTCTCGCTTACAATTCCACGATTATACGGAGATTGGAAAATTGAAGTTTTGAATTGGAAAGATTGTCTCGTTTTTAAAAAACCAATTTTCTCTACTTCGTTACCAAAAATTATCAATCATAATGGATAACCAAATATTTTATTCAATAGTTTCTTAATGTTATTTATTACATGGAATAAAAATTCATTATAAAACAAATAACAAAATGAAATCTTAATTTTTATAATTCACGATAAAATCTATAAATATCTAAATACTAAATATGTAAGATAAACGATATTTAACTTATAATTCCTTGTTATCCAGTTAAACACTAATGATAGATTTTTAATGTTTAAAAATTTTTGTTTATAATTATTATCTAAAAATATTTTAAAAATTAAAAAATAATAATCGACATTTGGTTGAAATGTTTCAAGGTATATTAAAAGCATGAATTGAGATGAAATTGAGAATGAACCAGTGTAAAATTATAAAATACGATCACGAATTTACATGAATAGGAAATCTGGATACTAAAATGTATATCTGTCCGAAGCTAAACATTTTATATCATAGTTGATGATATATATATATATATATATATATATATATACGTAGAAAATATGTAGTTACAGTTATCTACGATGTGGTTTTACTAACGTGCGATTCAGGCAAGAAGTAAAAGTACAAAGGCCATGCGATAACCGCAATACGGGCTGTAGAAGAGAAACATAAAATAACGAGAGCTTTTATTCTCTCGGGATTCCAATATGTGTACGTAAGAATATCTTTTAACTTTCATTTATTTTTTCGCAATTTTTTCAGTAGTGTAATAATAAATTTGACAAGTTTTACGTAAATCAAACAATTTTATTTTGCGTGTAATTCTTTATAGTTCTTATACATTATGTAACCAAAAAATATATTTTTTAAGGATAATTCGTTAACTTAAATGTAATTTATATGAACTAATTCTAATGTAATGTCATTCATATCATGTTTAAAAATATTACAACTTTGAGATTATTGAATATATTTCCAAACTACGTATATTGTGACGTAAATAGCGTAGCGAATAAAATATCGTATTTCGTACTTATGATACGAAAGAGTATTCGACGAAGAAAGGGGTAAAGAAATTTGTAGCTCAGTTGGAAGAGTATCTTTTGTGACAAGAAAAGTATTAATAAAAAATTATTAATATGTATACTATAATTCTTAACGACAGAAATAATTTTATCCAATCTTAGACATTAAAATATTTTTAATTTTCTGTTTAAATTATGTTTTAAAAGTTATAATTATCACTTAAATATTTATTGATTTAAAATATAGATTACTTAAGTAAGTTTTTAATTATTTCAAATAATTTGTACATAATAAAATGATTATAATTTGAAAAAAAAATAATAATTAATCCTCAATTGCTATAGCTAAAATGTTATAATATTTTTAAAAAGTATCTATAAAATATATATGTTGAATATAAATACAAAAATTTTGAATAAATTTCATTTTAAATTTTTAAAAATTTCAATACAAGTGGAAATAACGAAAGGTATGAAATTTAGTTCATAAATTTAAATTTAAACGAAAAGACGTTGATTCCGAATAGGGACAACAAGATATTTTTTGTCTTAATAAAAATATCGAATCGCAGAAAAAAAACGTTATATACTAGATTATGAAATAAAATATCAAAGAAAATATATCGAAATAAGAAGATATCTCGATGTTTGTCATTTCTGAAAAACAGAAATTGATCGAGGGTCAGTCAATGTAAGCGTTAGTTTTCGGTGATTTTTCCATTCGCAATACGAGGGGTGGCAACTCCTAATGGGATAAGAGGCGTAGAATTCTGCCGATGATTTATAATGGTATATAGCTAGAATAATTTGACCAATCTTACTCGATTGTCATCGAGATGAAAAAAAGAATAGTTTTATTTATGTTCACTTTGTATTTTATATAGACCGATTAATGCATATTTGATATAATATATCAACCCATCGTATCGTTACGTTTACGACTGTTATTCTTTCAAAAATACAAAGATAATTTTTCACTTCTAAAATTTAATGTTATATTTCTTAAGGCAAATAAAAATATGTTTTTCCCTGTATTTTATAATGATTCTATATTGTAAAAGAAGAATAAATAAATACGGTTGGTAAATTTTTTAATCGGAGCTTTATTCGATACGATTTATCAAACTGTAATTTACATTATAAATATATGTACATATGTTTTAGTAAACAATTTGATGTCATATAAATTCTTTAACAAAATTAAATTAACTTAATAAATAATTTTATATTTTACCAACCAAATACAATTTAAATTCACTGTCATGCTCTGATAATTTAATAAATATATTTTAAGATTTAGTTCTTGTTATTTAGATAATTCTAAAAACTGATATTTCATCGTCGATAAACGATGGTCGAAACTTCCATGAAATAAGTAGTACAATCATGTGATTTATTATTTTATTTCACTTTAATTATCTACAAGAATCATGTTCACAATATATTTCCGATATAAGTTTAAAATGTACTTGGCTTGAGTAATATATTATTTAGTATCGGCTACAGCTGCGCTATCTACAGAAGTTATCATAAAGCTCTTTAAGCGCTGTCTTTTCCAATGTTTGTCGGTAATATAACATTATCTACCCATGTTAATTTAATTGAAAGAGCAATGTATAAAATACATTATGTTGATATTTGAGACAATATAATAATGTATAAACATAAAGTTATTGATAAATTCTCTCTTAACTTTATATTCGCATCAAACTTTAAAAGAACTATTAATATAACTATTAATTCATGAAAACGCTTACAATTTTACGGTATGTACGAAGTTTAAATTATCTAGTTGTTAATAGAGTCAAATTTATAAAATTTAATAAATTGATTAAATTTAGCGTTTGACTATTTTAAATAATACAAATAAATAAGTGTAAAATGAATTTGATTTGACTAAATTTGTAATAAATTCGTAGTCTTTACGAAATCGAAGTGCGTAAAACAACTTACTGTAATTTCACTCTAATATCGATTGCTTTTCCAAATCGTTTCGAATTTCCAACAGCTACCAAAGATAAGAAGTGCAAACTTCGGAAGTGTCGCTGCTCCGGATAGATAATAAAAAATCAATTTTCTCGCTGTGCCAAGGGCGAAAAGAGGACGATTCTCTCGACAAAAATCTATCGAAAATTGACGCGACGCATGGGTAGAACAGAAAAAATCATTGTGAGCTCGATCGATCGCAGTCCTCCCCCGAACCACCGCTCCATCCGAGCATGCGTCCCGACGCCTCAATGGGATGGAGAAGCGTGCGTACGTTAGGCACGGCTGTCGATGACGCCGCGACGGCGTGGACGAGAGTGAGTTCCAAGAGGGACCAACGTCGACGTCGAGAACAGAGAATAAGGATAAAGAGCTTCGGGAACCTCGAGTCCTCGTACTTGCACCTTCTCGTGCCTGCCAGTGCTTCGATTTGGTTTTTCCGGTGCCGGAGCTTACGGGGGAAATTCGTGGGGAGCTTTATTAGTGCTGAGGAGGAATCGATTTTCGTTGGCTCGAGCTGTTGGAGCGGGCCGTAACTTTCGAAGCGGTAAAGTTTTACTCTTGACATATGCAAGTGTTTTTAACGCTTCTCGTTGCTCCGAGCTTCTTAACTGCGTTATTTAAGAACATTTTATCCGATTGTGTTAATTTTTTTTCTCTTGTAACACTTTTACACGTTTTTTAAAACTGTACCATAAATAATCGATTCCAAAATAAAATTTACAACCGAACTATTGATGTAGTATTACACGGATGATATTATATGAAAATATTATAAAAATTATGACGATGCAACGATAAGACTTTACGTGGAATAAGAAGCTTTTACGTGGAACAAACAATACAAGTGAAAGCACATATGGAATAGTGCGATTTTTTCAAAGAGAAAAATCGTAAAATGTAAACTTTAACTTACAGCGAACGGTTATATCAATTTGCAGGACTACAGTATTTTATTCTAATTTGTAACTATTGGAAAAATTCTCACTTGCTTGATTAATATTCCTGATCGAATTTTAGCTGCATTATATAATATAATATTTAAAAATCTATTCATAATTCGATAAGTTATTTATTGTAAGTTATTTATAAGGGATTATAAATTTTAACTTGAATTTAACAGTTTTCATAAGTCAGAATATAGAACCGATTCAAAATGAGAAATTACGTGTAACTATATTTTATCTGGTACTCGTCATTAAATGTACGTAATATCTTATCTGTCACAAAATTTAAAAAAAATAACTAGGTTTCGCTTAAAATTATTTTTTAAATGGGATTAGATAGTTATTTTCTGGAAAAAATTGGTTTGAGATTCAATTATTTTGATATAAAATTTTAAATTTTCGACATAATAATTTTTATGCTGTATTTTTTCAAATAAATTTATAATTATAGAGTAGATTAACAAACTCAATAAAAAGAATAAAACTTGGTAATCAAATCCAAATTATTTGTTCACGATAAATTTTCAAAAATGCGATTCAAACAATTTTCTATATAAAAATCAAACTACTTATAATTTATATCATAAAAAGTATTTTGTATACTTCTATATTAATTCAAATTCATTTAAATCTTCCTTTAAGAATTAAGAGATTAAAACGTATGAAAAAAAATTTCAAAAAACAATTTCTCAAGTTCTTACAGAGTCTTACATTTTTAATAAAAAAATCAACATATTTAAAATTTTTATAAAATTGAACTACATTTTATTCGAAAACAATCGTTCTTATAAAAAATGAATCACAAAGCCGATCTTTGAACTATTTAAATACCATCAATATATTATTTAATAATATGATCAATTAATTTTACTTACAAGAGAAGGTTATATTTAATAAATATAATAAATAGAAATATTTTTAATAAAATATATTTGGCTATTAAAGCATTATAATTATTAAGAACTAAATTTTTAAATTATAGTAAATGTAATACGTTAAATATTTATTTGATATTAAAATTGTAAATGTTCAAAACAAAAGTTAATATAAATATGATATAATATTTATCCAATTAAAATTTTATCAATGAAAATGATTTTTTGGCAATTTATATACAAACTTAAAAAATATATAACTATAAAAAGTAAATAATATCTCTATAAATGCTAAAATTTTCATCATATTTTATACGGATAAAATTATAAATTAGATAAATTTATGAATTTTCAGATGCCATCAGTAAGAAGAATGATACTAAGTCACGTTATGTCGGGGATGTGCGCGAAAATTAATAGAAAGAAGAAGCTGGAGGGTGACGTCATGGACACCCCGTTAAAACGGTGTCTATCCACTTTCGACATTACTCTTCTTGGTATGCATGATACTCGAATAATAAAATTTCATAAACTATTCTAGAAATTCCAACTGGAATTCTCTTTATTACTGTTTTATTACGAATCATATGCATATATATATATATTTTTTTAGTTTTTATATTTCTTCTTTTAGTGCTTTATGCCCGTAACATTTTATAGTACTATATTATAGATAATTTATACATATATATATTTTTTTTATACATAATTTAAGAGATCATAAAGTATCAATAACTTTGTAAATAAATCTGGTTACTAAATAAAAATTATATTAAGAAAAATACAGAACATTTTCTCACATAAAAATGTACTTTTTTTATTTTATATACAAGTAACTTTTTATTATCGTCAAATTAGAGATGAATTAAAAATTAGTATTAAAAGTGTATTAACTTAATAAAAGCAAAAAATCATATCAGTGTCAATAAATATGTTTTAATAATTTTTTAATTTATATGTTTTAATAAAGTATAAAATATATATCATAGTAATATAAATTGTTAAATTTAGTTAAGAAGTGCTATAAAAATATGAATAAGTATTCTATATATATTAAAAAAAATATTATATGTAAAAATACAAAGAATAAAGTGAATCCGTTGATTTAGGAATCGGGCATATGATTGGAGCTGGGATCTATGTTCTTACCGGCCCTGTAGCTCGCGACATGGCTGGTCCAGGTGTAATATTAAGTTTTGGATTAGCTGGTCTAGCATCTTTATTGGCGGCCCTTTGTTATGCTGAGTTTGGTGCCAGAGTACCCAAAGCTGGCAGTGCTTATGTGTACGCTTATGTTTCCGTCGGTGAATTTTGGGCATTCGTCATTGGCTGGAACATCATTTTGGAGCACATGATAGGTTTATACGTTTTTGACATTGTTTTTCAATGTGAAATTTAATTCAAATTATTGACATTATAAAATAATTGTTACCTTCTGTTATAAATTTATTTGATTAAAACCAGTAGGTCGATAGTGTTTTAATCGTAAATAGAAAAATGAAGTAATTTAAAACTGTAATTACTGTAATTATCCGATACGAGACGAATAGAATTTATGAGAACAGTAACGCGCTATGTAATTAGAGTCATAATCATCTTTAAATAACCTAATACAACTATCGGAAGTAATTGAGTGTTCGTATTTTAAAAAGAGCCTTAAAAATAGTTACAGATACGTATTTTGATCATAATTTAAAAAATATCTTTCGTATTCAAATTTCATCAATCTTCTATAATTTGATGTCTTAAAACGTAAGCCATCAAAATTTTATTTTATAGCCACTAATTTATCCGATATAGAATATTTATAAAATTATTTCAAATTATTATTTTAGAATTTATTTAAAGCATAAAACTAAAATTGAATACAATGAATTTTGATTCGAATTTTGCGATGTATAAAAATTATTATTGATTTTCAAAATTAGTTAAGATCATTTTGAAAATTTACAAAATTATCAAAGAATTGACTTAAATGCAGAGTAAGATAATATTTATCTTAATTAATTGGACAATTTTTTATCCGCAATGTTCGAAAAAATTCTAAAACATGTAACCACGATAACACTGATATAATATATCTAAAAAATTAAAATTTTAGTTTAATACATTGCAATTTAAACACCCTTTGGAGAAAATAGATGAGATAAAATGGAATAAAATTTAACTAAAGAGAATAAAAATATATAAATAAAACAAATAATAATAGAGTAATGTAAATAACGTGTAAATTGAAATTAACATAATTTATTTCAATTTTGCAATGTCTTTGAATTAACGAAAAGTACAACATTACTCGATGAAAATTTTATTGGAATATAATGTACCGAATTCTTCACAATGACTAGATGACCCGCAAAACAATCGTTACTCGATCAATATTTATTACTCTTCTAAAATTTATTATTTTTACCAAAGGCTACTACCAAACATCGTTAAAATTTGATTTTATCTTAACTTGGAAAAGAATTTATTCCAAGCGTATGAATAATATAATATCAGACATAAAAAGGAAAAGAAAGAGAGATGAAATGACAAAAGTGCTACAATCACACAGGTGCGGCATCGGTGGCTCGAGCTTGGAGCGGCTACGTGGACTCTCTGTCCGGTCGGGCTATCAGTAACCTAACGAGGCAACTGGTGGCTGGTTATAGCATCGACGAACCCCTTGGCAACGTTCCCGATCCGATTGCCGCTGGTCTTTGTCTCGTCTACGCGCTCCTACTCGCGGTAGGCGTTAAGTGTTCCGCGGTGGTCAACTCCCTTCTGACACTGGTAAACCTAGGGGTCATGGGCCTTATCATCGTCCTCGGCTTCTACCATGCCGATCTCTCCAACTGGAATTACAAGGGTACCGGATTTTTGCCCTACGGTATCTCCGGAGTTTTTGCTGGTATGTTCAACATAACTTTTTTTGTATTTTAACACGCTTTATTAGCTATTTTCTTTTATGAAAGACCGAAAGACTTCTTCACATATATTTTAAATAAGAATAAGCAGTCATTAAACTAATATTTTTTATTATATTTTTTTCGTAATTTAGTTTATAGGAATTAATAACATGGTTGGTTAGGTAGCCGAAAAATTGTAGTAATACTTTTTTTTTAATTTACAATTATTCTTTATATTATTTTAATTTTTAAATAAAAGTTTAGATTACCTTATATATATTTTTTTAAATATCAAATAAACTGTAACAGAGTCTGTAAGAATCTACGTTTTTATAAAAAATCCATATCATGATTTGTTATAATTTCCATTATTTAAGTATATCAATACCGAGAAATTCATGTTCATAATAATTTTTTATAATATAAAGTAAGTTATTTATTTTTTTTCGAAATCATACTGCATATTTTACAAAGTTTATTTGTATATATTGAAATATCTTCTAATTTTTAATTTCAATTTATACTAATTATTTCTATAATTCTTCATAAAATTGTGTCTTTGATATTTTTCTGAAGTTAACTTAATTACATATCTAGAGATACAGGCAAATAAATTAATCCAATATCAAATGGATACGCTTAATCGCGTCTAATATATATGTTCATGTAATTCATTGATTTTTAGTTAAACTAATCTTATTGCTGCTGTCGGAATCAATTGAATATTGTACGAAATACAACAATTATACGAGCTCTACCCTTAGATAATATAATTTATGATTAAATGAATATTTGAAAATTTAATATTAAATTTTTAATTTTAAATATGCCTATAAATTACACAAATCGATTTTTCTATTTCGTTAAAATAACTCATTTTTGAAAGATTACTTCCAATTTAATTATAATGGAACAGTTAATATTATTTTTCATGATAAATGATTCACTAATTTTTATTTCTTGTTTTATTTATAAATATTATTTATAAATTAAATCTTTAAATATAAAATAATGCTTTAATTTTAATATATATCCAATATCTAATATAAATACAAAAAACTAATATTTGAAAATTTTAAATAGCTATGATTAACGCTAATTATATATTAGCAAAAATTAATATTTAATAATATTTATATATAATATTAAAGTACGTTTCGTTAAAATTGTCTTTATTAAAAAACAGATAAATTAATTATACTAAAGAAATCTATATTATTATGAAAGCAATATTTTTCTCATAGAAAATACTCATTTAATTTGAAAGTATAAAATAATTTAAAATCGATAAATCAAAAAGAAAAATTTCTTTATACTTATTAAACCTTAAACGATTATAATACTAAATATAATAATAAAGATCAAGAATGAAATACACAAGCATTGATATATTTAAAATGACCAGACTCGTTATATTGAAAAAGACTTAAATTACAATAAAATACTTACTGTCCAACAAATGATCTGTAAATAAAATAGACGTCAGGAAATAGTAAAAATTTACGACGTTTGATCAAGGTGCGGCTACGTGCTTCTACGCCTTTGTTGGGTTCGATTCGATCGCGACTTCGGGCGAGGAAGCTCGTGACCCCAGCCACAGTATTCCACGCGCGACAGGACTCTCGATGGCCATCGTGACTGTGGGCTACATCCTCGTGAGTGCGTCCCTCACCCTGGTAGAGTCCTATTCAAAGATCAGCCGCACAGCCGCTCTACCCGAGGCCTTTGCAGCCAAAGGCATTCCCTGGGCGAAATACGTCATTAGGTCTGTTTGCAAGGATAAGTCTGGAACTCCGATTTACCGTAGGCTACTTTTCGCGATTCATTTATTATAAGAGTCACTGCCAAAACTTATTTTACAAAACTTATTTTAATGTGCGAAATCAGGTACGATGGCTCGAGATTACTTGTTTCGATAAAATTTTATACTGGTGGATTTATTTTATTATATTTGTTTTTGGCTTAAAGACAACGACTCGAACAAAATCGAATAAGAATTTCATTTAGACTCGAAAAATTTATTTTCTGCAGCTCGAAAGGTTTAATATCGATAAATTTATTTATTTAAATCATAAATTTTTTTAAATCAGGTTAATCTAATATATAACGCAGTATTTTTCAATTTGAGTTTTGTATTTGATAAATACTTAAAAGGATACGACGGATTCTCCTCGCTAAATTAAACACAATAATTTCAAGAGTATTTGTGTAATAGTTACGATAATCTAAAACATCCTGATATGCAAAATCTAATTAATTTACCAAGTCATTACCGCTCGAAGGTAGCATCACAATAATTAAAACTACGAAAGGATTTGTTCGACGGAGAAATCCCTCGCAAGGATTAAACGTCGCTTACGAAACGCGCTTATCGCACGTTACAGCGTTGGAGCGCTTTGCGGAATGACAACAACTCTCTTCGGCTCACTCTTTTCTCTACCCCGCACGATGTACTCGATGGCAAGCGACGGTCTGCTGTTCGGGTTTCTGGCGCGCGTCAGCAAGCGCACCCAAGTGCCGAGCATCAACCTGGCTATCAGCGGGTTCGTCAGCGGCCTCATAGCCTTGCTGTTCGACCTTGACCACCTTGTGGAGTTCATGTCGATCGGCACCTTCCTCGCCTACACCATCGTATCGGCGAGCGTGATCGTCCTGAGGTACAGGCCTCCCCCGCCGCCCTCCCCCGCGATGGACAACACTGTTTCCTCGGACACGACGACGCTCGCGAGTTCGTCGACCCACCAGTTAGCGTCGCCGGCCAATACCGATGTCGCTCTCGATTCCAGCGACTGCAACAGCATGAATACTTCCATCGAGTCGCAGGTTCGGATTTTCTTCTCTTTCCTTCGGATTTTCGTCGAGCTGGATCAGATAATTATTGCTAAACCGTTCGCGAGAAAGTAATCTCTTCGCGAGGCTGTCTGGGAGTTCAAATTTTTTCTAAACTTTAATGAGTAAGGTAATATCAATGGACCGATACAGGGACATGATTCGTTAAAAACGCGTTCTGGTAAAATAACTTTTTTCCGCTTAAATATTAAAATTTATCACGAGAATAAAATAGAATGAAAAATAAGTCCGTCCAATAGAAGTCAGAATGTCGATCATTTACGTAACTTTAAAAATTACTTTATAATCGAATAAAGTAAATTATATATCGAAACGTGTAATTAATAGTTGTGCAATTTTGTTGACAGCTTCTCCAAGGATTCTGCACGGACGAAATAGGGAGAGTGAGACCGCGTTACGTTTGGTTGGCAAACTTTCTTGACAACTGCGAGCCAGGAACGGCAGTTACCACGTCTATAATATTTTATTCCGTAGCATGTGTTTCGCTTTGCTTATTATTGGTATTCCTGTCACAAAATACGTACTCCCCAGCCTGGTGGGACTACGTAATGTTGATCAATCTCGTCATCATTCTTATAGCGAGTAAGTTATTTTTTTACTTTTACTTATTGTTACGAGTATATGTATCCTTAATATACAAGTTAAAATACCTATGAACATCTTTTTAATAAACAACTCTGTGATAAAAACTATAATTGAATTAGAAAATCTTATTAATTATTAATTGATACGATATAAATTATTACATTGATCGATTTTTACAGGTCTTTTGGTCATTGCTGCTCATCAACAAAATCCATCGAGCCTAACTAATTCTAGTTTTAGGGTTCCTATGGTTCCACTTATACCAGCACTCAGTATTCTTTTAAATATTGGCCTAATGTTTCATTTATCGTTACTAACTTGGTTACGGTTTCTTGTATGGATGATAGTCGGTAAGCATTACTTTCTAATTAAATTAGTATCATTGAAAACGTTGGATGCAAACATTTTTTTATCATTATTAAGATATATGTCGTACTCATTTGTAAATAAACGAAATATAAATATATATAAATATATATAAATATAAATGAAAATCTAAAAATGATAAATTTGAAATTATAGAGACAGGCGAAAATCCGAATTTAAATTTATCTTAAATTAAAATATTTATTTAATTAAAAATATAATTCTGTATTGTGATTATATTGAATATACATTTATATAAATAGTCACAAGTTTTTATATATTAAACTTTTTTGAAAAATTTTTTGAAAAACTTTTTGTTACAAATTTTCTTTTATTTTAAATAACTCTTCGAGCACAAATGATTTTATAGCTTATAATATTTTACAAACAAAAAAGATTAACTTCTTTTTTATTTAAAAAGTATAATTTAATCATAGTTTAGTCATTAAGTCGCTTTATTATAGAATTAACGAAGTTTGAAACTATTTTTAGTTAAATTATTTTGAATAAAAATTTATTTCGTTTTATTGGTAGAAATTGATTCGATTTTTTATTGTAAATTTTTACATGTAAGACAACTTACTGTAAGCTAATTGAGGATGATCATAAATATTAAAATATATTAGAAAATTTATTTTCTGATAGTTTATGTTTTCAAAATTTTTCTGTCTTGTGGTATAAGTTAAATACATTGTTATTACTTTTTAAAATAATAAAATACAGATCTAAATTAAATCTTAATATATTTTATTTATTACATTTATTATTAAATATGAAATTCGTAAAATGAATAATCAACACTTTCACAATATTTGTGAATACGAAAGAACATTAATGTTCCTAAATCTTTAAAAACAATTACTTTATGTAGTGTTATTTTATTTCCGAAATTGTATTAAATACATCCTATGTACTTTACTCTTATGAGAACATTTATAATTAGTTTACAAAGAATTAGACAAATAGTTTACAATAATTTACGAAAAAACATGCAACAATGGAGAGAATTTTAAAAACTCTTGATAATTACTATATTATAAATACGAGGAATATGCAATATAAGAAAAGGAAAATTATAAACAAATTTAATTTAAAACGAATTCATGGAAGTATCAAAGAATTCTAATAGTTTAAAAAATAGTTTTTAAAAATATGACTTTCTGTGCAGGTTTGCTTATTTATTTTCTATACGGAATCCACTACAGCAAGGAAGCCGTCGATCCCAATTCCTATGCCGTCTTGATGGAAACCGCCGAAGCCGAAAGAGGTGCCAAATGGGGCTCATGCAATTTGAGACTTAATCAGAAAAGTGACGTCGTACCAATTCTCGACAACGATGAATATCTACATTAAGGAAAAATTTGAATCACAAAAGCATAAAACAAAACTGAAAATTTATATGAAAAACACGAGTTAAGATTTCTGGTACATATGAGGTTTTTGTTATGGATTCCAAAATTGTGATAAAAATGACATGATTTATTTGACGAATTAATTTTTAGTGTAAAATATAAATTAGAATCTTTACAAAGTATGTATGACTTTCTACTAGAAATTCTCTGTTTTTCATCAACCTGAAAGGATAAAGAAGGATTAATCGGGAAACTTTATTTAGTTTAATGTATAAAAAATTGATGAACAAAAATACAAGATATGTAAATGCAGCAAGACTGAAAAAAAATATTAAGATGGAGTATACAAAAAAATAATGAAAAATTATATTCGTTAATTAAGTTATCTTTCAACATACAAAATAAAATAAAAATATTTAATCTTAATTTTAATTTCTTTTAAATGCATAAGCAGCATAAATGAATAAATAAATAAATAAATATATATATAAAGAAATATATAAATATATATATATAAAGAAATAAATATATAAAAATATATATATTTATTGTTCATCATAGAAAGTGGTGTGCCTTGATATTATTGGCATCAACTCTTAATTCAAGAGGCACTTGGTGCTATGTAACATAAATGTTTTTAAGTCAGTCCTTGAAATATAGAATGCAACCATCTGAAAGTGGTTTATTTTAATTCGTGTAGTTTTCAACGTTGTAGATAAATAGAATTATAGAATAGTTGGTGATAAATATTTTGAATTAAAGTTATAAATATGCATTCAAGTAAAAACAATTAATTTTAATAATTGCTAATTGATATTTTAATATTACTCGGGCTGACTTTATATTTACTCGACAATACCTTGTTGCAAGATAAAGCAATGCTCGTGAAAAGTGACGCATACCAGTTGATAAACTATGAATCAGAAAAAAATCAATCTTTGTAGAAATAATATATATGCTATATATAAGTCTAAAATGCAATGGAATGTTACAAAAATAATTTGGAAAAAGTACAACTATTTATTATAATAACGATTATCAATAAATATGGAATGTATTATTTAAAGCAGTGTATTATGTGTATTAAAAATGAAAACAAAATAATATTAATTTTTAATGATCTCATTATTTGTATGGTTACCAATAAGATTGATTTTGTCGAAGAACTTTACAAATAACTGTTTATATACATGTAATTTTTTTAACTTATAATTTATTGAGAAAATAAAATAAATAAAAAAATGCAGAATACATTTATAAATTTATCTACCTTCTACTAAGTTATAAAAGAGCGATAAGGAAAAAATTTCCAGAAATAAATTTTTCTTTTGTAAAACAAGTAATTAAAGTCGAATCTTGTAAACGATAAAATGTACTCAAACTTTAAATGAAACAGCGAGAGCGACAGTAATAGGGTAATTTATCGTATCGTAATTGGTAATTAAAGATCGATAAATTACTTAAACTGACAAACAATTTGAGGTAATCGGATAGAATAAATGCAGCCGCACTAAGTTGACCCTCCGGGATTGAATTTTTACGTTGACTGACGCTACATAAAGTTTAACAAAATTAAAAATGATTTTCAAACTTTACTTTTTAATAATTGTGTGTACAGCACTAGTTTTATGTAGAAGTGACAATCAACGGGACTTAATCAGTGGCAGAATTGAAGATCATCATTCATCGGCAGAAATTCGAAGGGTACTATTTACATATTTTCTACATTGCACCCTTCTAATCAATATTTTATTAAAAAATGCAAGCTTTTATTTTCTTATTTCATTAAAGTAAAACTCCAATATTGTTTATTCTAATTTATTCTAGTAGTTAAATAAAAACAACATTTTTCAGATTGATATAAAAAATTAAATTCTTGATTTTTGGAAAGGTATTACTTTAAAAGAATAATATTTTTATTTACGTAATAAATTATATCATAATAAAGTTAAAATAAAATATATATTCGTAAAGATAACTGAAATTTAAATTAACCTAGTAAATAAAGTTTTTATGTGATGTATTTTTTTGGGATTTTGTTGAATAATTTGTTGAACATTTGTTTGGTTCTATAAATTTTAAATTAATTCAATTGACTTTAAAATATATTAATTTAAATTCAAACTTTTTATAAAATTATAAAAAAAATTCATGAACTATATGATTTTAATAATTTTTATTGATTATTAATTAATCAGTATAAAATACAAAAACACTAAAAAACAAATTTACTATTTGTTATAACAAAAGCAGCTTCGATTTTAAAATTAAAAATAAGAAAGAACAACGTATATATACATAATATCTTAAAAAATGCTATAAAATTTCACTTTTATTAATAAATAAATAACGTTTAAAAATATTGAAAACATTAAGAAAATCAAGATTTTACTAAATAAATGACTTATACATCATTTGATTTAAGAACATTAGCTATTTCGAACATTCAGAGTCTTTATAAATGTACTGTTACTATTTTGATAGGAAACTAAACGTGACGAAGAAAATGCAAAGAGATTAGCGGAGGACCTCAATCAACCACCAATAGCATTTGAAGCATCCGAGGAAGGAATAAACAAAGAGACTGTTCGTTTAACAAAACACATTAATAAGCGATTTGATGCTGAAACAGAAGCAAAGAACAAATGCTGTGGTTAATTTATAAAATTAAAACAGCAATGAATTCAACATATTTTATGTGAATAATTGTCATTCAGTAGTAGTTTAAAAGGTGTTATTAATGCATCGATTTATTCACCGAGCAATGGTTGTAAATTACAATGTATTAAAATTAATATTAATATTTTGATCAACGATGTTTTCATGTTTAGAATTATTAAGTAAATGATAAATGAGTCTGAAGATGAAAACTTCATACGGTAAAATATAATAAATAATTAAGTTATTATAATTTATAACCCTTCTTAGCTCTGAGAGTCGACACATTTACAATATACTTAATAAATTCAAATATTGTTTTTGATTTTAATTGTATTTCTTAGACAAAATAAATTATTAGTTATTCTCTACAAGTCCCACATATTTTTTTACATCAATTCGCTTCAGAGCAGAGTATGAAAATGTAATTAAAAGTTATTTTTATATATTGATAATTGTAAAAATATTAGTAATTTTTTAAATTATATTTAGTTTGAAAATTATAATGAATAATTTTTGATAATTTTAGTATTGGAGTAAAATTATCTTATATGCATAAATTATATTTATTTATATTACTTTTATGACATTTAACTTACGTTTTCATATAAATACAATAAATTTCATTTTTATGTAAATTATTTTATACGCATATATTTTTTTTACATAATTTTTTGTAATAATATTTATATAGCTTTACGAATAATATAGTTTAAATAGTCATATATAATTCAAATGTGCATTTAAAATTTAATAATAATTCAAGATATTTATGATAAGATAATATTTCAGTTCATAACAATTATCTATGTAAAAAAAACTTTATTTCAAATCAGAAAAAAAAATGATAAGCATTGAACTTATAAACGCTTATTTGGAAAACGATAATTATATTTAATGTTTACAACATTTTCTACATTTTATTATGAAAATTTATTACGGTAATATAAACAAAAATACTTAATTCATTTTTTAATTTCATAATTACAGGATTATATTAAGTAATAAAATATTCTATATGAAAAAAAGTTAACTTTAAATAATATATAATTATATAAAATTATATATAATTATAAATAATTATATAAATTTTTTTTTATATATTTAATAAAATAATTACAAACGCTATTACTAATTTAAAAATTTGTATTTTTTTATTGTATTGAGTTAATTAAAAGATACCTAAATAAATTATCTAATATGCGTAGAAAAAATTGTTTTTAAAAACATATCTACTCAGTTTTAATAGATGCATATTTTGATACCAAATAATAATTTTTTTAATCATGAAAGACCGTAGGAATTCAGATTATTAAAATCATTTTAAACTAAGATTTGTTTTATAAATTTAATCGATAATAATTACAGATTCAAAAAACTTTTTATTTATTTTTTTGTAAAATTTTGTTAGACATTTACAAATTTAACGATCTTGCCTATTAAAATCTTGTCCAATTTTTAAGAAATTATTTTAAGAAAATGTTTGACAGTTCATTGGTCGGATAATGGATTTAATAAAAAAATAAAAATACTATTAAACAAAAATTTTTGTAAATAATGTGTTTTATATTTTTATTATCATGTGATTATTTTAAATATATTTTAATATGTTCGATATAAAATTAAAAATCCGTTACAAACTGCATATAATATATTACAATTCTTCTTGCGTCTCCGTTCGTAATTAGCTTATTTTACAAACTAATCGTACGTTCTTTTTGTTGAAAATGTATATTATAAGCAAGCGTATAATAAACAACATATTATAAACATATATTGTTTTAAATAAAGTAATTCCAAATAATATGGGATCATAGCTGCCTTATACACGATAAACTTGCTCGAATATAAACACTGTCATAATGACTGCCATATTGGTCGTTTCGACGCTTTGATTTGACAGTACGTCAGGGTGGAGTTAAGTGTCGTTTTTTTTAGAAAAACTCCCACGCAGTGCCCTTTTTAGGGCATCTACGGGTAAGTCTTTGTGAAATTATTCTACCTTTCATGAACAATTTTATTTCGAGTATAATATCCAAGTTTGCCAATCATTTTAACATTTATTTCGGTCTTAGAAATAGTGATAACATAACCTCTTTATTTTAGAAGTAATTTAATTTCTTTATTCCAGTTTTATTGAAAAAAGCAATTATTTATATTAATTATCAAGTGCCCATATACTAGCCTTTGTTCTTTAATAATATCTCCTTAAGTACATAATATCATTGAGTCAGTGTAATTTTTAATAGTATTCTTGATTTTAATTATTTTTAATTTTAATATAATTTATTTACAGGATTTTAGGATATAATTATGGCTACCGATAAAGTAACTCTCGGAGATGCTCTATCTAATGTCGATGTTCTCGATGAATTCACATTGCCTGATGAACAACCTTGTATAGAAGCACAACCATGCTCGGTCGTATATCAAGCTAATTTTGATACTAATTTCGAAGACAGAAATGGCTTTGTCACCGGCATTGCTAAGTATATCGAAGAAGCTACCGTTCATGCAAGTTTGGTATGTATAAATTAAAACTTAGTATTCTGTATGAAATAATATCAATTTTCATAATTACGATATCCACAAATTTAGAATGAATTATTAGAAGAAGGTTTAGAACACGCTGTTATGCTTTACACGTGGAGGTGTTGTTCGAGGGCAATACCACAACCAAAATCTAATGAACAACCAAATAGAGTGGAAATTTATGAAAAAACTGTAGAAGTACTTGCTCCAGAAGTCAATAAATTATTAAATTTTATGTATTTCCAAGTAAGTTACATTTTATTTTTATATTAATTTTTATTCAATTCTGTTTAAATATTAATATATAAAATGATGTTAAATACGTTTCTTTTTAAAGACTGCATCAAAAATAAAACTTAATATCTTGTAATAAATATTTGAAACCGTAATTTTAAATTCTAAATTTTTTATATGTAAAATTATTTGAATTTAACGGTTAGTATAAAATAAAAATAATCACAAATTACCAAAAGATTATTAAATATTATCTCCTTTTTTCAATTAACAATTTATTATTACATACCTAATATAATTAATAATTATTAATTGTAGAGAAAAGCTATTGAAAGATTTTCAGCTGAAGTAAAACGGTTGTGTCATCAAGAAAAAAGAAAAGATTTTGTTTCAGAAGCATATTTATTAACTTTGGGAAAATTTATTAATATGTTTGCAGTGCTAGATGAACTTAAAAATATGAAATCCAGTGTTAAGAATGATTATTCTACATATAGAAGGTAATGCTATAGAAAAATTTATTTACTTTTAATATAATATTTAGAATTATTTAAAACATTATCTATTCAACAGAGCTGCACAATTTTTGAAAGTTATGTCAGATTCACAAACGCTTCAAGAATCTCAAAATTTATCAATGTTTTTAGCTACTCAAAATAAAATTAGAGATACGGTTAAAGAGAATTTAGAAAAAATTCAAGGTTACGAAGAATTGCTGGCTGATGTCGTAAATATTTGTGTTCACATGTTTGAAACGAAAATGTATCTTACACCAAATGAGAAACATATGTTAGTGAAAGTTATGGGTTTTGGTCTATTTTTAATGGATAGCGAATTGTGCAATATTAACAAATTAGATCAAAAGAAAAAATTAAAATTAGATAGAATTGACAGAATCTTTAAAAATTTAGAAGTAGTACCACTTTTTGGTGATATGCAAATTGCTCCTTTTAACTATATTAAGCGATCTAAACACTTTGATGCATCAAAATGGCCATTATCTTCTTCTATCAATAGTATGAGTCCACAAGCTGATTTAATGGTACATTTACCTCAAATTCGTGAAGATCATGTCAAATATATAAGTGAATTAGCAAGGTAGAAAATTTGTATAAAATAATTTTTAATCAGATTTTACATTGTAATAATATATTTATATATTTCAATCGTATACTACTTTAGGTATAGTAACGAAGTAACTACAACTTATAAGGATTGTGGTAGCGATGCTGAAAATAGAGAGACTGCTGAATTAGCTTTACGTGGATTACAATTATTATCACAGTGGACCAGTGTTGTGACTGAATTATATAGTTGGAAATTGTTACATCCAACCGATCATCATATGAATAAAGAATGTCCCCAAGAGGCTGAGGAGTACGAAAGAGTTAGTTTCTTTCTATGTAAAATATTTTCATTTTTTTTTATTGCAATAACTTTAAAAATATTTCTACTACAGGCTACCCGTTATAATTATACAGACGAAGAAAAGTTTGCTTTAATCGAAGTAATAGCTATGATTAAGGGTCTTCAAGTGTTAATGGCTCGAATGGAAACTGTTTTTGTAGATGCTATTCGAAGAAATATATACGCTGAATTACAAGACTTTGTACAATTAATTCTTCGCGAACCATTGCGAAAGGCAATAAAAAATAAAAAAGATTTAATAAGAAGGTGTATATTTAATTTAAAAATTAATTTAGTCTTTTATTATTAATAATTTTATATAACATTTTGTTAAAATTTAGTATTATTGTCTCTGTACGAGAAACATGTGCGGATTGGCATTTTGGAGTGGAACCCACAGCAGATCCAGCCCTTAAAGGAAAAAAAGATCCGGATAATGGATTTGGTATTAAAGTGCCAAGAAGGAAAGTTGGTGCGTAATAAGAATTTTTCTGCTTGATGTGTTTAATTACAAGTTATATTGTTTTACATTTATTTTGATTTAATTTTTAAGGTCCGTCGTCAACTCAACTTTACATGGTGCGAACAATGCTCGAATCATTGATCGCTGATAAAAGTGGTGGAAAGCGTACACTAAGGAAAGATATCGATGGTCAATACCTTGTTCAAATTGATCAATTTCACAAAACTAGCTTTTATTGGAGTTATTTGTTAAATTTTAGTGGTAATTATATAATAGCAAAGTAATTATATTGTCCTCAAAAATTTGTAAAACTTATTTCAAACTTATAAAATTTGTATTTCAGAGTCCTTACAAAACTGTTGTGATCTATCACAATTGTGGTATAGAGAATTTTATCTTGAGATGACCATGGGCCGTAAAATACAGGTAAAAGCAAGGCTTTATTTTGTTCTAAAAAATTTTATAAAGTAATCTCTTTTTAAGTAAGCGGTTAAGTACTTAATGGAAAGTCTGTATAAAATACAATTTCTGCCATATCTTTACTATTTCGTTTTTACTATTTCGTTTCTGCTTCAAATTCTATTCTTTCATAAGTCATGACTGAAACGTATGTCGACGATGTTTCTTCCTAACACGATATTAGCTATTTTCTCTGACTGATTTCATGACTAGAAATGCCAAGTGCGACACCAGCACAATGAGGAGTGCAGCGATTTGATCACCATGGAGAAACGCATTCAGGTACTCTATTCGCCTCAAAATCATCATCTCACTGTAGCGAGTAGACTGTTATTTTTTTACTCGTAGTGCCATACCACGGAATTGCACGACTGGGAATTTAATATATTTCAGTTGCACTGTGTTTTTTTTTATGTTTCATTTGTGTATGTGTGTGCTTGATTATTCGTGCGAATATGTTTTTAAAAAATATATTTGAAAAATTTCATATAAATTTCATATAATACATAAATATTTCGTAGTACTAGAATAAGTTTATAATAACTTTAGAATTTGGTATATAATATTAATATCTTTTGAGTATTATAACATAGTGACAGATGTATTATGTATTTAAAATACTAGTTGTTTAATCAAACTAAAATTAGATAAAATATATCATTCATTAAAAAGTGACAGATGTATTATGTATTTAAAATACTAGTTGTTTAATCAAACTAAAATTAGATAAAATATATCATTCATTAAAAAGTATAACATTACCTTTTTTAAATAAACTTATTTAAAACTAATTCTTAAAATTAACTAAATTAAAGATCTTGAATCGCATTATACAATTTTAGTAAAAAAATATCTATATAACATTGAATGAGAAAAAAACTATTTTTTTTATTTTATTTTTAAATTGTATAAGTTTTAGTATTTCTCTTATTTGATAAAAAAACTTTAGAAAATGTAACCATTGAATCATTTTTAATGTGTTTAGTATTTATATTTAACTTAAAATAATTAATAATGACTAAAAGTAAATTTTAATATTTATGCACTACAGTCATTATAAAAATTATGGTATTATTAGACAAAATATTTAAACATTTTGTAAATATTATTTAGTTTTTCGTTTTTTTGTCTTATGTACTAACTGGTGATAACGTGGTTAATATTAAATTTGTGAATAATTTTACTTTGTTTCTTCAATTGCAGTTCCCAATTGAAATGTCGATGCCTTGGATTTTAACCGATCATATTTTGCGAAGTAAAGAACCTTCGATGATGGAGTGAGTATTTTAAAATTGTTATTATGTATTAATGTTTGAATTAATTTTAAAAAGGGTAGTCTTCTCATAAATTTTTAAAAACTAAATTTTAAGAGCAATATTAGACTTTTGCTAATATTATTTATAGTAAAGAAACACAATTTTTGTTATTAAATTTTTCTTCAGTTTAATAATAAAAAAATTTTAAGATGAAGTCTGTCATTGTATTCAATTGAATATAATTGTATTCAAAATTATAGATATCACTTGGAAGTTTCTTACATACTAGTCTTTCATTACATTTATCTGATTGAACTTTATTTTAAATAATTTGTTTTATTTCAGGTATGTCCTTTATCCATTAGATTTATACAACGATAGCGCATTATATGCTCTGACAATATTCCGCAAACAATTTTTATACGATGAGGTTGAAGCAGAGGTAAATTTGTGCTTCGATCAATTCGTCTACAAACTCAGCGAACAAATTTTTGCTCACTACAAGCAATTAGCTTCCAGTATTTTATTGGATAAGAGATTTCGGGTTGAATGCTTGGCTGCTGGAGCTTACATTTTATCCTATCCACGAGCAAATCGTTACGAAACTCTTCTCAAACAACGACACGTTCAACTGCTCGGTCGAAGCATCGATCTCAACAAACTAATAACACAACGAATCAATGCCGATATGCAAAAATCACTAGACCTGGCTATTAGCAAATTTGAATCTGGAGATATAACGGGTGTTATCGTAAGCTATAAATTTTTTTTATTTATCATTTTATTCATCGCGATTCTGTCTTACATAATTTTATTACCTGCAAATAGAGATAATTTATATACGATACGCATTCAATATGATATGTAATAAATATAAATTTATTTATTACACGATAAAATGAAGCCATTATATGTTTATAGATATTTTAACTCGAATATATTTTTCAATAATAAATTATTCATAATTAGTATTTAATCGGTAATTAATTCAGCATAAAATATATCAAGGAATAATACGATTCTAATTATAAAAGCAATAAAATAAATACTGCAAATTTTTGAAATATTAAAATAACTGCATTATATTTAATAAGATACGTAAAAACTATGAAAAAAGGAAAGATAAAATTTAAATAAATAATTATAAAAAATAATTTGTAACTCGTGAGGGGATGAAAATATGCCTTAATGTATCAAATATTCGTGAAATGCCTAAATAAAGTTTTTTGTACACTTGTACAAAAAATTACAGATTATCGTTGTATCGAACAGTCTTGGCTTAATTTTTTAGGAATTGGATGGATTATTACAAGTTAATCGTTTGACGCATAAATTGTTGAGTAAATGGCTCGCATTGGACGAATACGATGCAATGTTCAGAGAGGCAAATCACAACGTATTAGCACCGTATGGACGTATAACATTGCACGTTTTTTGGGAACTCAACTACGACTTTTTACCAAACTACTGTTACAATGCAGCTACGAATCGGTAAAATTTTATTACAAGTAAACAAAAATAAAATATTCATTGTACTTTAAAAATTTTTTTCGAAAGAAATATCGAGCTTTGATTCAAAAAGTAATTGAAAAAATGACGTAACGATAATAAAGTTTCATCATTATTATATCCGTATCCATTATTCTAATTAAATTTTGCTCTGTATTTATAAAGATTTACCATCGAAGCAAACAAGGATATCACTGCAAAGAAGAAAAATTAGATAAAATATTAAGTTTATTAGAAATCTTAAGCTTTGATAAAAAAGGTTTTGAAAATATTTTGTTAAAATACGAAGTGGAAAATAGAATATCAATTATTAATTATTTATATTGATAATAATTCATTTTTATGACTCGGTACTCCATATTTTATCATATTTACGTTTGTATAAATTTTGAATAAAAAAATTCCTTAAATTAAAACTGAATTAAAATTTATATTTTAATTGGCACAAAAATAGTTTTATAAAAATTATAATTTGTCTATAAAGTAAAGTATATATGAATTTGGAACTACGTTTAAGATACTAACGTTAGAAATATATATTAAATTTTATTTAAAAAAAATTTTGAGTAGTTTAATTTACGAATTATGGAAGTGCTCGCTCGATGTCGAATCAAATTTGCGATTATATTCAGTCGGTGTTAATTTTCGTCGCGTTTCAACTTCCGACTTCATTTTCGCGTTTCAAACTCACAACGTTCGTTTTCTCGTTCAGATTCATCAAATGTCGAGGATTACAATTCGTGCAGCCGGTTCATCGAGACAAGCCACCACAGATGTCCCACCATTACTTGTGGGGTAGCAAGCAATTGAATCTCGCGTACAGCACTCAATACGGACAATATTCGGGCTTCGTTGGACCCTACCATTTCCGCACGATGTGCAAGCTCCTCGGGTACCAGGGCATCGCCGTTGTTATGGAGGAGCTCCTCAAAATCGTCAAGTCTTTGATTCAGGGCAGCCTCTTGCAATTCACGAAAACCCTGATGGAGGCTATGCCGAAGGTTTGCAAGCTGCCTCGGTACGACTACGGATCTCCGGGTGTACTAGGATATTATCATGCCCAGCTCAACGACATAGTCCAGTACCCTGACGCAAAGACCGAGCTTTTTCATAATTTCCGTGAATTCGGGAATACCATTCTGTTTTGTTTACTTATGGAACAGGCTCTTTCGCAGGAGGAGGTCTGTGACTTGATGCACGCTGCGCCCTTCCAAAATATTCTACCGAGACCTTATTGTAAAGGTAATCCGTCTTTCATCATTATCGTTATTAGCGGGAACTTTGTTGAATAATTATGTCGATGCACCGGTGTTCGCTCAGTCATCGATTAAGCGAATCAAAATACAACGATAAGGATTTTATTTGAGTCATTTTATTTATACAATAAAAATTAATTTACTGTTTCATAATATGGAATCTTTACTCAAAATTGTTTCTTACTTTATTACTTAAGCATTTCGTATATATTCGTGTTTTATATCTAAATTTATAATTATCATTTATTTGATAAATTAAGTAAGTCGTGAGTTATACAAATTTTGAAGTTATGTCTTGTTCTTTTAATAAATTTAAATTTATGTTTATATAAATCTGATTATGCCCAAAGAAAAGAAAATAATATATACATGTACATTGCCTGTGTAGAGGGAGAAAAACCGGAAACTAAACAGAAAAGATTGGAGGTTAAATATGCGGCGCTTCAAATTGTACCAAATGTTGATAAATATGGCACAGCAAAGGTAAATTAAGAAAAACTTTAAACCGCATATAGAAAGATCAAACTATTGTAAACAAGTTGTTAAAATTTTAGCAAGCAATGGTTGCCAAAGAAGGAGATTTACTGACGCGAGAAAGGCTGTGTTGTGGTTTGTCGATATTCGAGGTTGTATTAAGCAGATTACGTAGCTTTTTGGACGATCCTATTTGGGTAGGACCACCACCAGCCAACGGAGTAATGAATATCGACGAATGTACCGAATTTCATAGACTATGGAGTGCTCTCCAATTCGTTTACTGCATTCCTGTTGGAGACACTGAATTTACAGTCGAGTTCGTACTTATTATATCGTAGATATTGTTAACTTTGCGATACATTTTTATACGATTTTTTAAATCATACAAAAAAATTTTAATTTCACGTAACATTGAGTACTAAATTTTTGGCGTTAAAATATGTCGTT
Organism: Dolichoris vasculosae; assembly: GCA_018907195.1. NCBI lineage: Eukaryota > Metazoa > Arthropoda > Insecta > Hymenoptera > Agaonidae > Dolichoris > Dolichoris vasculosae. The sequence continues at coordinate 290,921 of JACCHY010000039.1, read as the reverse complement.
TATATTATAATTTAATTTTCTAATATCCTTACAATTAATTTTAAACTATAATTTATTTATTTATTTTAATTTTTACTAAGTTTTGTAAATTGTAATTAAATTTTCAGAGAATTATTCGGTGAAGGTTTGCACTGGGCCGGGTGTGCAATGATTGTACTTCTTGGACAGCAGAGACGATTCGAAGCTTTAGATTTCTGCTATCACATTTTACGAGTGCAACGAGTCGATGGCAAAGATGAAAATGTCAAAGGAATCGTAAGTGTGGAGTATAATTTTATTTAAATATCTCTAAGATAATTTTGTCTATTATCGTATATATTTAAAAACAACTTTTATCCATTAAATATCTTAAAACTAATACAAAAATTATAAAAATGTTTTTATTATAATTAAACCATGAAAATAAAATTGTAATTTGTTATATCGATCATTTTAAGTTACGAATATTTATATCTTCTATTCAATACCTCTGAATAAAGAATAATATTACTAATAACGCAACTTCTTTGTTTCTTTAGCATTTAAAGCGAATGGTAGACAGAATTAGACGATTTCAAGTTCTAAACTCTCAAATCTTCGCTGTTTTAAACAAGTACTTAAAGAGCGGCGATAGCGACGCTTCTAGCGTCGAGCACGTGAGATGTTTTCCACCACCGATTCATCCATCGCTAGCTCACGTTCAACAACATTATCATGCTCCAGAATATTTGAGACAAGTAAATCATCCGTAAATAAAATTAAAATCAACTTCCAGACGCGACGAATCAAATGTTTTTATTCGCCAAAATTAAATAGAAATCTCTTGATTAATGCAAAATAAACATTAGAAAAACTCCGTGGAATACTTATATTTTTATCTGCAATAAGTTTCATTAGAACTAATTTAATTAAAGTTCTTATGCTTTTATATGTTTTTTATATGTTCATTTTGCGCAATTCAATTTATTATATATAAAATACAATAGTATTTCTCGTAATTTTAAATAAATAGTTGAGATTAGTTTTGGAAAATGATTAAATTTTCATTCGAAATATGTTTTCAATATTTATATTAACGTTAGTAATGTTTTTTATATTTTCAAAATTGTTTATTATTTATCTTTATATTATTATATTGCACATTACTTTTTTAAATAAAAGAAATTATTAGAAAGGTTGATTATAAAATGAAAAATGTAAAACCGACGTTTTTTTTCCTTTTTTGTTTTTCATTTTATGATCGTTATTAAACAGTTTTTTTTTAATATAATGTATACTTACAAAAAATATTTCAATTTATTTTTAATGTGGAAAATCTCAAAAATATAAAAAATTAGTAAAATATTAAGTTTTTTACATATCATAATTCGTTAAAAAATTCAATTGAAGTGATTGTGTATCTTAAAGGGAAAATAATTTTGGGTGTATTAAAAATTTTTTCCAGAAATGCATTTAATATTATTTAATGCAATAGCTTAATTTGTTTTTATTACTTTATATTTTGCCGCTAGAAACTAGGCAGTATTATACATTAAGAAATTAACTGCATGACTTATACAATGAAAAAAGTTGAAAGAATTATTCTGATCTTTTTAAATTTCTTTTTCATTATAATATTATACGTCAAGATTATTGTGAATCAAAAAGAAATAATTTTTTTTATATAAATATTTTTTAATAAAAGACACTATGTAAATACATTTATAAAACCTCTATTATATTACAAGAAATTTTTTATCTATAAAATGTAGCTTTGTAACTTATTGTAAGAAAAAAAATATATACGTGTAATAAAATTATAATGTTGTTTTATTTCATAATTAATATTATTTTAATAAATATTCATTGCTTAATGTATTTACAAAAAATTATTTTAAACAATGGAATCTTAAATTAAAAAAATCTTGATTAAAGGTCAGCAAAAAAGTCTGAAGCATTGTCTAATTTGCTGCTCGGTAAGTTGTGTTTCATTTGTTTTTGTTTTCCACCCTTTACACGATCTGATACATTAAAAGTTTCAAAATAACTTACATTCCAAAATTTAACGGTATTATCATACGAATATGAGGCAATTATTGTTCCATTATTACAAATATCAAGACATTCAACGGATAAATCATGCTGACCAACAATTCCAAGATGTAGATTTGGAAATAAACTTGTAGCTCTGCAATTAATAGTTAAATTTAAATTTAATTATAATTTGAATAAGATAAGTTAAAAAAATATTAATAAACTTTTCAAGTACCTTAACATTTTATCTTCACCACCTGTAACGACTATTTGTTCCGTTATCGGTATCATACAATTTATAGATTTTTTTGTTAAACTTGGTATTTCATCCGAATGAAGACCAAATTCTCCCCAATTAAAGAGATATAAGTTACCTTTACTTCCACCTGCTAAAAGTTTTCTTCCATGTTTAAATAAACCAAGACACGTAAGCTCTTGTGGATAATCTTCGGTCTAAATTATGAAATACAAATGTAATTACATCGTTGATACAATTAAAATAAATTTTAAAAACTTTTCAATTTTTACTTGAACATGTAATTTTTGTGTACGTATATTTAAAGTTGTCAGTGTACCATCTCCACTAGCACATACCAAGAACTTTTTATCATCATTAATTAACATAGAACTTACAAAATCTTCCATTTCTTTTAAAGAAAATATTGGATTATTACTTTGCTGTCTACAATCCCATACTATAAAAATAATTAAAAGAAAATAAATATGAAATATTCGAAGTTTGATTAATATTTCAAAAAATTTTAAAATAATACATTTTACAGTTCCTTCGTCATCACCAGTTGCTAAAATATTTTGATCTATTAAAGTCATAGAGTAAATTGGATTTCTGAAATAATTTATTTATTTTAGAAAAAGTTAAGTTGTATATTTGAATGATAAAGTCGATTCCTTACTCATGTGCATTTTCAAAGATTTTAATTAGTTTTTCCGTTTCAAAATCACTTAGCATAATTGTTTTATCTTTGCTCACGGAATATAAAGTAGTCCCATCCGCATTGAATTCGATATCTCTGCAAGCCTTTTCGTGCAATTCAAATGTTGATGTAAGTTCAGTTATTACATTATCGTATTTGTATCTAATGAATAAATCAATGCATATAAATATCAGAAATTTAATAGTATATAAAAAAACAATATTAATATTCGTTTACATCAGCACATCTCCAGTGATACTCGCCAGAGCAATGATATCTCTTGTTGGATGAAAACAAATATCAGCTAAAGTATCTTCTAGTGAAATAGTTGGAGGGTGATTTCTGGTAATTTTTTTAGATTTTAAAATTGCTTTTAAAACTTCATCTTCCTCTTCATCATTATCAATTTCTTCTTGCCCAGTAGAAGATAAATCTGATTCATTCTGTTCTATAAAAATATGTATTAAATATTCGATTTAGCAATCTCATATCTTGTAAAATAAAAAATAGATTACTTAACAATTTTTTATAAAGAATATGAGAAATCATATTGTGTCTAAAAATTATAAATAGAATTTTTAATTTCAAGGCTTGATTTTTACTCAATTAGAATATTAAGTATATGGTATTAAAAGTAATAGCTTCTGCAATGAAAAATTATACACTTCAAATTGTACGTTAAACATAGTTTGACATTTATTTTTGTAATATATATTATATCAAAACTTTATTTTAAATTATCTATATAAATTTTAGGATATATATATTAATTTAAAGCTTTATATGAAACTATAAATATAACAATCATTAATATTACTTTTAAATGTTTACTTCAATTTTATAAATTAAAAAATTGTACATCAAATTGACTACCTTTGACCCCGATACAGAGTACCTTCTTATTTTATTAAAAATCTAATATATTTATCTTTTACTAATCAATTGAATCTACAATTAATTTGAATTATTATTATACCGTAATATTATAATTTATTATTGTTATGTTATCAACAAATAAATAAATGCCAATAGCTATATTTATTAATTTTTTATTTTTTATGTCTTTCAGTATCTTAAGATTTTAATATAAGAATTAGAAATATGTAATATCAAATAAAAGTTTATTTATTTACCTGGTAAATTTGCAGTAGTATCATTAGTATTCGTTACATCAGAATCAGACTCATCGCTAAAATTAGAGTCACTTTCACTATATTCATTATCGGATATATTAATTTCATTATCATCATCGCTATTATCTCTATCTTCTGAAATTTAAAGATACGATTGTTACTTTACATTTTTAAAATTAAATTAGAATAAATTATAAGAATTAAATGCATAAGTAAACATATGTTCATAACCTATAAATGTAAAAAATAATGAATTATTGTTTTTACAATCATTTTAAAAAATTTTAATAAGCTACTTTACCTTTAAAGAAATCTGAATTTGACTTCATAGTATATAATTGTATAAGATTAATTTCAAAGAATATAAATAATAACACGTGGTGTTTTCATTGCTTGTAGTATAACCGCTTAGAATAGAAATGTCTCAACTTACGTTAGCCAAATTTTTTTAAAAAAATAATTTATCGTTGTCATTACAAAACTTTTTTGATGTAATTCATCAATATAAATTGAAGAATTTTTTTTTAATAATAGGAAATATAATAAAGATTATCGAATGCTTATTAACAGTGATATGATGAATAATTAATTTTTAACAGTTCTTGTTCGTACAACGAATAATACAAATAAGGTTAATAAACTTCTACATACTTACCAAAAAATCAACTACTATTACTATTATTATTCGTATTTATTTAAAATCAAGTTATCTGAAATGTTTTCTCATTAAGATTTTAATTCTTTTTTTTTATTGTAATATTTATATTTATAAACAATTGGCTCAAAGAATCAATTGTTTTATAAACAATGAAACAGTAATACAATTTTTTAAAATAAAATATTTAATTTTCATAAAAAGTATTTTATTTAAAATCTTATAAGAACGAATAAATTAAAGTATTAAAAAATTCAATTTATTTTATTTAACTTACCTTATATATAATCTTTATAAAATAAACTTAGTCATTAAATAAAAGATAAAAAGTTATATATAACTTTAGTTTTATTTCAGATTAAATTTATAAATAATTGTATATGTTTACGTCTTTTTCATTTTGACATAGAACAATAAAAAAATATCCTAATTTGAATCTATTAATATCTAAATAAAAACAATAATACAAATTTTCTAATTTTTAATAAAAATAAATTCCGTACGGGTACTGTCACTTTTATTATTATAAGATAAAATAATGCAAAAACAATAGATCAAATATTTTGTTGTCTTTTAGTTATTTAAATTTTTTTTATTAATTCTTAAATTAAAATTGTGGCAATAAATAAAAATTATGAACTTCGTATTTTTTAAACCTTTGATATGCTAAATCATTTTTCATTTAATTTTTAGAGTACTTTTCTAGAAAAATATCAATTTGATTACTTAGCCCTAACTTTTATTTATTATTAAACTGAACTAAGTAAACTTTTTTTTATAAATATCTTTATACAATTGTAAACATATTTTTTTAGTAATCAATCGTATACATTTGTAAAATACAATTTTTGTCACAAAAATGTATATATATATAATGTAAGAAAAAGAAATACATGTTAAAAATAAAAAGAATACTATTGGTTGGTTATAAAAATACGAAGTGCATGACTTTATTTTTTATTAAGGTTAAATAAAATAACGACGAAGTCAAACAATATAAAATCTTTGTTGAGAACATTATTCCTTTTTTATTTAACTTCCGCAGATATGGAACGCACGAACATAGGAATTGCTCTGGTGCATTTAACAACGACAAGGAGTTCGTCATCGTTGTTTCATTAATTTTCTTTTCTTGATGTATACTTTATTAGTTAACCGATTTTAAGATTTCAGCCTAATAACTCGCTCGATCTTTCGGCGTTTCATTTTCTTTTTTTTTTTGTAATTTTTCCCCTCTTTTTTCGTCTACCTCTATGTATCTCTCTATCTTTCTATTTATCTCTCTCTCTTTCACTCTCTCTTTTTCTCTTATTCCCATTTCCTCTCGTTCATTCTTGCATTCATTATACATTTTTCTTGCTTATATTCTTCATGTATACCATTTTTTTATTTCATTACCGTTTTTTTTCTTTAATTGTAGTTAACAAGCGCTGCATTTTTCAACATGAGAATGGCTTCATTTGAACGTGTGCAACAAAAATGAATAAACAGCGACATATCACAGTACCGTACGCAAAGCTTGTATGAGTCGCAGATAAAATATAGCGTTAAAGGCCAATATAGCGACACTACTTTTTATTTTTATTATTTTTTAAATCCCTTCAATTCTTCATTCGTCGTACACGCAAGGAGAACGAATCTCTCCGTTTATTTTCCTTCTTCTGCAATTTTATGTTTAAAACGTATTTTCGATTTTTCCTTATTGTATTTTTTACGATTTTTTTGTCCAGTTTTCATTTTCGCTCAAAAAAATTACCTTATTTATTTTACACATAAGTTTACATGTATATATGGTCTGTATCAACGATTTCCTCGTCCCTTCAGCTTTGCACGAATCGAAGCTTTTATATACTTTTTTTTATTTTTTATTCGCTTTCGTTTTAAAGATTATTATAACAAAGTAGTTAGCGACGGCCGAGAGCTACTTCGCTGGATAACCGAACGATGTGCGGTGTCGGCAATATCGTATGGAAGGACAAATTAACGAGACGACGAGAACAAAGCGTTTTCCTCGGGTCGGTGACAGTGGCGTTCGTTCGTCGTTCGTTCGTCGTTCGTTTCTCTCTTTCTATCTTTTATTTTATCATTTTTTGTCCCTTCAGGCGACATCTTAAGCAGTCCAGAAACGTAGCTCTCTCAAGAAGCGCGTAAAAGCATTGCGAGAAACTCTTGCGCTTGCTCTCCGACATACATTTCTTTTATTTCGCCGCCGCGAATATTTATTTATTTTATTATTTTTTTTGTTTTAATATAAAAGAAATAATGACGTAAACTTTGAGCTAACAAAGTTTTAAATAATTTATACAAGTGGTGCGCCAATGAAATCGATGCTCACGTTAGCTTTGACTTTTCCGATAGAAAGCTACAAGAAGTTTTAACTTATATCGTAATATGCTTGAATGTATTGAAAACCATCGTGCGTTTCATTTTTGTAATAACGTATTTGTTTCGATTTTAACGCGAACGATCCAACTAAAGAAGGGATCGGATCGCGTAATCTCGTTCTAATATCTTTTCGTCGCTGCAATTCGAATGGTATTGGCGAAAACCAGTAGCGTTTGAGAAAGCTCCGGGAAAAACTCATTTCGAATTTTTTCTTTTTTTTGAATTTTCTTCGTTAGCACATATCGATCGAATTCGAGACTAAGATTTCATTGACGCGCGGCTTCAAGTATGCTAAATCCTAACGCTAAAACACGAAGCATGAACGAGTGAAGAATGAGAACGCTCCAATAAACAAAAACAAAACAATTGAGCTCGGACACAAGAGTTTCGTTTGGCCGATACGTCAACTTCTCTCAACCACAAAGGGACTTTGGCAACGTACTAAAGGTTGGCAACGATAATCCTTTCGTGTTCCTCGTCTCCCTCTCCTTTTTCTCTTGCTCGCATTCTCCCGTACATTAAACATGCACTCGATCGCTCCGTTCGTTATTTTACATACAATCGGGCGTTACAGCCGCTTATTTATGCACATATAGTAATAATAATAATTATGATAATTAATCTGTACAGATGATTCGCACACTTAAACATACTTGTCACTTAGTTTTTCAATTTTTTTTTTTAATTTTCATCAAGTACGCACTCACACATTTTTTCGATCAACTGCAATTATTTATATATATATAATCTGAATTATACATATACCTAAACATTGTGGATATATGTTTATGTATATGTTTAATGTCAATTATTAAATAGTAGTCCAATAGGTTTCTTTTTTTATGTGACGTTGTTCGTTAATCGTTTAATAATGCGCGTTTATACGTATATTTATTTACATAATATGGAAAGTGTTCAACACCAAATAACAAATTATACAGCTTTACAAGGTTAAACGCTGGGTTTGCCAAGTTGCGTTCACTTTTTCTTTTATCTTTGTCACTCTTTTGCTTTGACATTTTTCCCTCAGAATTTTCTCTAGCTTTTAGTCTTTGATCGAGAAAAATAATGTCTTTTCAGTCCTTGCAAATTGGGATTCAAAGGATATTATATTATCACTTATGCCAAATTAAAACGCTTTTAAGTTAATAAAAATTTCAGATTTTGTGCTCTTTATAACTTATTCGTATTAATATTGAATTTATAGAAAAGAAGGAAACAAAAATAAAGAACATTTATATAAAAAAAATTTTTTTCCTGTAACAAAAAAAAAAATCGTTACAGAACTTATTACGAACAGAAATATTAAATTTTAAAATTTTTATTGAAAATTCCGTATCGATTTAGTCGTATAACTACAAATCACACTTCCTGGATGAAAGTAACAATTTTAAATTTGTTAATTATTATAGGTCAAATTATTATGCATTTCTTACAATCGGCAAATATTTTGAATAAAATTAATGTTTTCGAAATTCCACGAACAAAATAATTTAACGAAAGGAGGAAACTAAAATTTTCGTACTAGAACGGTTCTTCCCATGGAAATGAAGTTATGTGCGTGCCAAAGGATATTTTTTCTCATTACAGAAAAATCTATGAGTAGATACATGTTGATAATATTTTTATTTACTTTTTTATTATGTGTAGGTCATAAGTTTGATAACTTTTAATTAAGATTGCGTTAAGAAGTAGTCATTTTGATATTTTGTAATTTGCACGTTAAAATAAAAAATACATTGTTAAAAAAATGGTTAATTTTTTCTACAAAATGAATTTTATGTCACAATTTTGAAACGGTACACGAATTTTTTTCCCTCGCGAAATCCTAAGTACTTGAAATTTATGATGCAATGAGATCTATTGATAATTATAAATAAATTTTTAAATAAGAGTATGCTTTTTATATAATTTATCGTTACAATTTCTATTATGTCACTATTATTTGATTAATTTAAAAATTTGAATAATTTTATTAGATATTAAATACAGTAAAGTAATTATTATTTGGATAATTAACTGTACATGTCTTTATATTAAAACATAAATAAAACTTCTGAAATAGTTAAATATGTTACCAAAATAAATTACTTTCAAAGTATTATTTTCTGTTAGTAATTTGAATATTGTAACAAAAGTTAAGGCTTAAATTGATTTAATAAAGAAAAGATTTAGGTTGTTCGTGATTAAAAATTTACAATCTTCTCACGCTTTGAACAACTTTACAAAATTCTATTGAAAATAATATAACGAAAATTGCTTTAATAGAACAACTATGAACTTTAATTATTTACATATGTGTATACACACACACACACATATATATATATATTATGTATACACTTTGTAATTTTCAACAAAATCAGTTTTTCATTTCAAAAATCACAATGATATGATAAAAATGCAGATTTTGAACACTTTAAATACAGTTGTAACTTTTTAATTTTTGTTTTTTTGTTAAATAAAAGCATGTAAAGAAAAAAAGAAATATCGAACTTTATAGGCGTTTATCAACTAATTTGTTAACAAAACGATTTCAATAAACATATAGCGCATTTTCTTTCTTTCACATTTCTTAGAATTCATTTTTCAAAAAAAAAGAAAAAAAAAGAAAGAAAAAGGGGGAAAACAATAACAAAGAACTTTTTTCTACCTAACAAATCTCGCGTGCATTTTTCAGAAAAGAAAACCAACAAAAAAGATAAGTTAAAGAAAAATTATGACATAATGAATTAGCAATTAATTAGCGCTTAATACTAAAAAGGTGACACGCAATCACGATTTCTATTTCTTTCTTTATGGGCAAAGCACATACCCCACGAAAAAGCAACACTCTATAGAGCGTTACTCGTTATTTTATTCTTTTATTTATTGAATTTCTTTCACCATTTAACATTTTCGCTCACAAAAATTGCTGTTCGAAGAGCTTTGTTAGATAATTCGTTTCTTAATTTCTTTTAACCTATTTTCTCGATAAACTCAAATCTTGAGAGTTTTTTGAATGCAAACGATTTTTTTGTCTCGTATCCTTGGATAAACGGAAGAAATAATTGTTACCACGCTAGAAAACAACTTATATATTTTAATACATTGATTTAATCTTTTAAATCAAATTTAAAATATGTTCCTTTTACCGTAATAACTGTTCATATGTATTCGCTTTAAAGAATTAAAATTAAATTAATTTTTTAATGAAGATTGTATTTCAGTGTCTTGTTAAAAAATTTGTATTGAACACCGATAAAATTATTTTAATATACTTTAAAATATTGCACTGAAACTATATGTGAAAAGCTTATTTTAAAAGATTTCAATTCTGCAAACAAGTAATAAAATTTGGTGATTCAATCAAATTTTTATACAATTTTGTGATTTTCAAATTCTAATAAATTCTGAAAAATTAAAAAATTCAATATCATTTATATAAATAAGGCTCAAAACGATGAATTGTAAAAAAATTACTTTCATATTAAAAATTAATCTCAGAATATGCGCGGCATTCCTATAAAAATATAGATTAAGTTTGTATGAAAGTCTTTTTAAATATTTTCTTTATACCTGAAATACTTCCACAACACGAAAAAAAATTTGATTTTACAAAATATTAAGGCGATTTGGTCTTCTTAAATTTACGATCGTTATGTACACGTAATTTGGGAATTAAATAATAAATATCTTTTAAAAATTGAATGTTTAATAAAGAAAAAAATGGTATAATCGTAGGTGACATGCTCGATGTTAAAAAACTAGGACCAAATAATTTCATAATTTATTTCATTATTGTTTTAAATTTTTTATCTGTTTACGAAACATTATGCCTCGACGTGTTCATTTACTAGGACATAAATAACATGGCACAATAAGGAATTCCTTGAATTTGAAGTACCCGTATCGTTTCTTAAATTTGCTTTGATTTTGTATGTGGACATCTTTCGTTATTAATATACATCATGTTTATTTTTCGTAAAATTGGAAAGCAAAATTTAATATTTCGTTAGATTAAGTCGAAATAAGTAATTATTTAAGAACTGTATCAAAATCAAAACGTTTTCACGAAATATTGCAAAAAATATTTCTGTATTTACAAATTAAAGCATAAATTAAATTCAACCCCTTTTTTTAGTATATTAAAAATATAAGCTAATTCCAAATTTTGAAATTTAATTTTAGTTTCTATTATTATAGTCGGTTAATGCAGTTTCAAGGCATTTCTATTTTAAATAAAAATCGAATTGGTATCATAAATTCACTTGAATATCGTTACAATCAATAATTAATAAAATGTTTCCTATATTTCTGGAATTATAAAATATTATCTTATATTTAACAACTATGTAAATGTTTAGATCTTTTATATATTAAAATAAAAATTAGTATTCAACATCTATTTAATTCTAAAAAATAAAATTGAATAGTTTATTTTTCTTTGAATTTGCAATATTTCGTAAATATATCTTCCTATTGAAAAAACAACTTTTATAAACAAACGTATTTTTGTTTTTCTAGAACTCAATTGTTTAAATTCGCATTGGTACAAATCTGTCGTAGAATATTTCTAAATATCAATCTATGTGCCATATTTTCATTAATAATAATCACTATAAAAATTATCTTAATGTGTATGATTTTTTATGCTAAGAGAAATTTTTGTAAAGTTTCTTTCTTAACCGTACATTTCATTTTATTCAAAGCCAAATCCAGTACTAATATTTTTTATGTATTTAATCTAGTATATATGTGTATATATGAAATTAATCCATATACCTTGATTAAAAACACAATATAAAATAAAGAAAAAAATAATTTCACTATTCGTTTATCGCGACTATTATTATTATTTTTGTAATTTACCATAAAATTTCAAATTTATAAAAAACTTTAAATAAATATTTGTTTTATTACGACGATTTAAGTTATTCCTTAATAATAAAATGCCCAAATAATAACAAAAGCTACCGCATAACAAGCTGCAATATTTTCAAATATTTACTAAGTTTATCATACATATTATTGAAAACTTACAATGTTGAACATTACGAGTTTTTATCTAAAGGCATGTAAGATTTTTATATAAATTTTGGTCATTGATATAAAACTATAGAGAATGATGAAAATATGGCGTTATAAATACGTCTAGAAGGTATATTTAAAAGTAACGAGAAGTGCCCATATATATATATATACTTTGTTTTAAATTACTTTTTGTTTTTTCTGACAATCTTAACTCGTAATACTCAAAGTTTCCGGCTTTTTTTTATATTACAGTCAAATATTAAGGAAACAAGCTCCTTTTCTCTCTACAAATAGTCTTTCCATCTCCCTTATAGATATCATATGTATATATTTACAGACTATGCATTCCAAAAGATACAGACTCAATAAATGACTTTATCAACCAAAGTTTCGAACAGCAATCTCCTCACAGAAAAAAACTAACTAGCGTAACGATTTTCTAAAGTGATTTCTCTCTTCAAGCAATCAATCACAAGCATATATTATCCATTACCATTTACGCATACTTAAAAGTTAGTTGTTATTTATATTTATTAAATAAGCGAGCTTGTGTAAAAATTAACGTCTTTCGGTACACACTAGTCTTCTTACACTTTTTTTTATATATCTTTTATTCTCGCTCTACCGCTTGTTCTCTTTTTTTATTTTTTGCATTATGTAACCATTTGGTTTTGCATATCTTGATCAAATTGTTTCATGTAATGCTTCAAAAATCATTTTTTGTTTTTCACAAATATTGGTTAGTGCATGAAAAAAATGATCGTTGCCATTGTCCTGTAATTTTTATCTTTAAGGAAGTATTTAAGAGATACTTGCACTGTCTTTGTGTTACGATTGTATACGATGGTCATCTAGATTTTACTATGCAAGAAAAATCTACGTTGCGGCATCGAAATCCATAGTTTATAACTGAATTCATATTATGACGCATCGATCATAACACGTTTAATTTCACTTCTAAGCTCTTAGACAGTTTGGTAGTTTTCCCTCGCAGAGGGAACCTTATTAAAGTATATACATTCGCGTTGTCTATAGGTAAAAAGGTGTCTCATGACCTTTTCATTTTCTAACAGCACTACAAAGTTCCAACTTTTTATTTCCACAATATTTTCACAATTGATTCGCAAATGTCTGTACTTTCGATAAATAAAAGTGACCGATGTACGAATCCTACAAATATATTAGGGATTCTTCGCTCGTTGCAAGGTGCACTGTACATTTTTTTCAATGGTTGCAAACTATTTTGTCTCTTGCATGCACTTCCTATCTTGTTGACACGAATATGTACACTTTGTTACCTCCTGAGGCACTAGACTGCGCCACTCGGCTTCGTTGATTCAATGTTTCATTTTCTCTTTGAATCAATTTATTCTACATAGTTTAGTCATTTCAAGTATTTTCGATTTTATTTTTGACGCAGTTCAACTGCGTTTTTACTCCCGAATCACTTCACCAAGTTCAGACGAATTTGCCGCACCAGCACTAAACAAGCACTAAAATCGGATGCGTGACAAACAAGGCAGTTATTTCATTATGAATATATGTACGAAGAATATATATATGCGTGTATGATTTTATGTATGTGTGTGTAAAAGTAGTGTGGTGTAAAGTATAGTATTGTTTAAATATAAAAGCACTTTTATCAAATAATTTTCTTTCGTTTGTGGAGTTTTTCTCACTGTCCACTGTAGTACTGCACACGACCTGATGATGCAGACCCTGTTTCTCGCATCACGTCATCCCAAGCTGTTTCAGCAATTTCATGAAAGCAAAGAAAATTACATCATTAATTTAATTTATGCGCATATACGAAAAGATTTGAAAAGTTTTTTTTGCTTTACGCGGTAAAAATTAAGAAACGAGTACACTAAGACATTAACTAATATAAATAAATAAATATGCATATTTTAATATTTGTTTAGAATTAACGTAATCGTTAAATTTAATTAAATCAAATTATATAAAAAGAAATTTAAAGAATTATACACCGTATATTAAATTTAATATTGTCTTTAAAGAACTTACCTAATCCAACGAATGAAACAATTTTGTCATGATTGAATTTTTGTACGTGACTTTCATCAGGGGCAATGTAACGCGAAGAGAAGTCCTCCTTCGGTTGATTTCGACACTTTTCGATGACTGGTGGCGGTGGGTGCTGAGGTAACATATACTGAGCTTGGAATCTCATTTGGCAGCTCATGTAAGCGGACATTGTCTGAGCTAAGACTGGATGAGGGGGAGGAATCGGGTGCACGTACATATATGGATTAATTGGAAAATTTGGGGGGAATTTGTCACATCGAACGTGCTTGTCGAACATCGGCGGGGGTTGGCTAAAGTGCGGTGGTGAATTGGTAAAAGATAAATCCGTACTAGCTGTTGGAATTTCTTCCTCTCCTTCCTCTTCTTCTTCTGACAGAAGAAGTTGTTCGTTGATTTCAAATCCAAAGGTAAGTTCGCTTGATTCTGATTCCGTACTCCTGGCTTGATCGGTTACATTTTCATCCAGGAGTATTACCGCAGGTCTCGTCGACGTTGTGGTCGTTGACGTTACCGACATCGGGTTTGTTTTATTCGTCATATAATTTTCGGTAATTTTTTCTTTTTCAATTTTAACAGAATTGGTTTGTTTTGACTTTTTATTCTCGGAGTCTTCGATTGGTTTATCTTGACGGCAATTTAGGGTCTGAAAAGAATAAAATTTTTATAATATTTCTATAATTTAATAATACATTAAAAATGTAATTATAAATTTAACGAACGCTCAATTTATGCTTCATTTGAATAATTACGAAATTGTTTTGAAAAATTTTCTCATAAACGTTTACAAGATGTAATTGCGTTAATTGAATCGATTTTGTGACCAATGGAGAATTTAGTGTAAAATGTATTAAAATTATTATTAAAAAATAATGCAAAAAGAAAAATTTTACACGCAACAACGTCATATCTGATCCAGATTATTACACAAATTATTAAATAGCAATAATTGGATATTTTCAAATAAAAGTAAAATCAATGTTACCTGTTGTTGGTAGCACACTTTTAAAGTGTCTTTAGAACTAATTTGTTGTTGATCCTTCGAAGCCTTTGGAAGCCTTTCGGTTTTATTTACACGTATAACCTCAGCATCGATAACGGATCGTGATTGCTGAACCGGCTTAATATTGTTTCCTATCCTTGATTTGGTAGAATCAACAATTTCTGACGGTCCCGCCGTCGCATTATGTGCACTTACTCTCTTCGTATCCTTGTCGTCCGGCTGCGACAGATTTGGATTATTGGTAGTTTTCATCGCTTCCTCCGGCAAGGAGTTCGGTAATTTTTTAGAATCGCGAGAGTCGTCCGTCTGCGATTGATTTTGAGTAGTAGTATATTCTCGAGTACTCGAGCCACTATTTTGTGGATGATTTTTACGTATTCTTGTACCGTTACTCTTTAAATTAGCGTTCAAGTCCTTATTACTCTCGCTATTGCTGCTATTGTTATTGTTCTCCATCTCAGACGAAGAAGAAAAGTTGGGCAACGACTCGGTTAACTTCGAAGGCAGTGGATTGGTCAGTGTCGTTTCATTTGAATTTAGACTAGAATTATTACTCGACTGTTTATTTTCCTGTTGCATCTTCTCAATGTCTTGTACATATTTGACTACTTTGTTGATGGCTTCTTCCTGTGCCTCGGTCTTTTTGCTGTTTTCGATCGGTATCTTAGACTTGGATATTGTAGGCGACGGTGGCTTGTCAAGGCTAAGGCTCGTGCCTTGTTGGGCAAAATTCTGTTGTCGTAGTTTTCTGTCGGAGTGTTGCAGCTCGTCCAGACTAGGATAATAGTCGTTCGGGAGCTTTTCTATTTCTGCGTTACTCTTAGAGGAAACAACGCTAGGCCATGTTGCCACATTCATCATACTCGGTATCAAATTTGAGATGTTTAAAACGGGATTTGTTGGCATATTCAAAGTAGCCATGCGCGCTATGTCAGCGTAGCTGGCCTGTGGCGCACTCGATGACGATGTAGCAGTTTTGGACGAATTATGTTTTGTTGAATTCGACGTTACCGGTAATGAATGAACAGAGTCTAAATCACTGCTATCCGATTTATCACTGAAAAATAAAACAATTTATCTATTTTTTCAAAACTTTCTTGGAGCGTTGAATAATAATTTATTTGAACGATAGAATATTTATGATATTTAACTATTTAAATATTTCGTATTCGGTGTAAAGATAACAAATGCAAAACGGAGCTTTTTACGATAAGTACCAACATCGACTTCATAAACTAACAATATCCTTTATGGATACTTAATTCTTTGATAAAAAATTGTAATGCATAGATCAATGTAATTTAATTAATTTAAACAAAGCATTGAGATATACTTGTAAATATTTACCTTGGAGGCATACTGCTGGCCGATTTTCGTCTAAGTTCTGGGGATAAAGGCGTTCTATAATCGTTAGGGAAGCCTCTACCTCGTTGTAAATATGATCCAGAACTCGAAAGATTCTGTGCTCTTCCACCACTGGAACTTCTTCGCTGCTTCTTAGTTTTCTTTTTTTTGTTCGTCACAACGTGGAATTCGGTTTCTGCCTCGTAATCTACGTTATTTTTTTTTACGGAATTTCGGCGACTACTGTAATCATCGCCTGTATCATTGCAGTAAATCGACTGCCCTTCTTCCGTACCCCAAGATCTTCGATCACCTCGGGAATCTACTGCCGTTGCGTCACCAGTACTTCTCTGTTTTGCGCGACGTAAAGCTACGTTAATCGAACCTGTAAAAAAATAAAATAACATTTTATTTTACAACTTCAAATTTATTTTTATTTGTCATCATAATTAATCGATTTTATTCAATTACCATGTTGACTGGAAACACTGCTCGACCCACTTGAAGTCGTGCTTTTTTCAGTAGTAAGATCCTCGAGTTTAGTCTTCGAAATTTCTTCTAAAGAATTTGACTTTTGTAATTTTGTAGGTATCTCTTCCCTTTTTATATCTTTATTGTCTCTAGACCTTGACTTTGTATTAGACGCAGTTTTTACTTTAACAGAGTTACCAACTTTACCCTTTTTGCCTTTGCACTCTTTGTTTTCAATAAAACTTATTAAACTATCAATGTCATCGTTTCTGTGACCTTTAACGTTTTCGGATTGATATACTATCACGTTTGGTTCTTGGGCATTCTTTCGACGAGGCTTTTTTCTCTCTCCGTTGTAAACTTGAACAGCGTTACCGTTTTCATCGAGTGACTTCTTCTCGCCAGATAAGGAAGAATCTTTTCCCGTAGTATGTTGTGCTGTTAGCCTAGAAACTGTTTCTACAAGATTAAAATCGCATATAACATACTGTAAATTATGTTAATATATACCAAAATATTGTACCTTTTTTTGTAATAAATGAAAAGAAACTTAAATAAAAAGCTCTAGTAGGTATTAACAAAGAATCATTTCGAAATGAATTATTTATAATTTTGGCAAAAAAGTAAATATTCTATTGTTCTACATAATTATACTCCTTAAATATTAATAAAAATTAAAAATAACTGTTTAAGCCATATAATCAAAAATAAATAATAGGTGGACAACAGATTTTTAATTTACTAATTCTATTAAAGATATTTATATAAAAATGATTCTTATTTTTTAAAAGGCTCGTGATTAATGTTTATAGTATATAAAAGCCAAATTATATATGTAAATTAATTGAAATACAAATAAGCACAAAATTTTTTTGTAGGTATTTTTTTTATTATAATGGTGTATAAGTTACTGCAAAGTAATTTTTTTTTAAAGTAGGTATATTTTTAAGCAAATTTATAATAAATATAATGTTAATTTTTTTATTCGTGCAAGCGTATATTTAACAATTTTTTCGGTCGTTAAAATTTTTTTTTTTAATAATAAATAATTTATTATTCATATTTTTTTCTTTTGAATAAATTTGTATTGTGTAATAAATGGCCACAATTAAACTAATTATCACCGTTAGAAAGTTTTATAAAAAAGTAAAATACTAGATTACCGAGACTAGTTTAAACATTCCTTATACTTTATACAAATCAGAAAATACACGAGTAAGTAAAGATAGTAAAATGTACGGCTTATTATGGCATGGATGTTAGTAAAGAGCTTACGTACCCATAGATATGTTAGGTGACTGCCAGGACATTACCGAGTAAAGATTCGAGGGTCCACTCATGACACATTTTACGTTGTTGTACGGCGGAAAGGGAAGCGAGCTCGTCCCTTCCGTTCCATTAACATTGATCTTTGATTTCTCCAGTTTAGTAGAGTGTTCGCGAAAGTTTGGAAACTCGATGGTTGAATCAACGGGAGTTTGAGGTATATCGAAGGTTGCGCGTGTTATAAACTGTACCGGCCGGCGGTGATCGATAATTTTCATTTCAGTTCCTTCGTCATCCTCTGCGTCCAGCGAACGAGGCCTCTGAACACCTCCGAGCGCGGCTGAAGCATTTCGTTCGCTTATGATACTTGCCTGTAACGTAATACAGGATGTTTAGTTTATTCTTTCTTTTAAAAGTTTCTATTGAATTCAATTTTTATTTTACTTTGTTTTATTGTATTAGAGTTTTTTTTTTATTAAAGATAGATACTTCCACAAATATAAAAATATTTTTGTTTATTAAAAAGTAAATTAAATTAAAGCATAATTATTTAATCATAAGATATTAACGATTTACTTGTAAATATATTTCAATAATAGCATAATAACAGTTTGTTATTAAGTAAATACATTAATAACGTACAAATAAATCATTTAAAATTATCAATTTGTAAGAATTCGGTAAATTATTTTTCTTAATATTTAATAAATGTTTCCAAATACTTTAAATTGCTATAGTTGATTCATTTCGATGTTACAATTTATTAGTTTTCTTTTACAATGATTTTCGAAATGAGAAAACATTAATTGCGACAAATTGAATATGTAACATTAAAAACTGTCATTTGTTAAAAACGTTTAATAGAAAACTGTTAAAATTGTTAACAACACAATTAAATGTATTAAATTAAATAAGATAAAAACAAACCAAATGATACTTCTATACGATTAAAATTGCAAGAGTAATTTTAAGTAAAAATTTGTGTAATTAAGTTTATATTTTACTAAACTATCCAAGCCATCTGTGCTAACGACAATTAAAACTATTATTTAATATAAGAAAAAATATAATTATATTTTTATAATACTTTAAGCAACGCAGAGTGATCACTAAATTTTAGAGTTCTATGCGATTTGAATAATCTTACGATGTATAATTTTATTTTCATTTTTAATTTCGGAGTGTTATTTATTTTGATGCGATTTTGACAACTTAAATCTATAATTTCTTTCAGATAATTTATCACTTGATGTGAATAATTGCGTACACTTTTTACAGAACATTTGGTCTTCCCTAATTTTAAAATTCACTTAATACAAACCTCAAAATCTTCGAGACCGATCACCATACAATCTTGTTTATTATATTCTGGAGGTGGGTTGTCTGATTCAAGCATCTCATTTGTTCCAAGTTTTCCCCTGTTACTGCTTCGTTTGTCTCGCGATTCACTTTCAATGTCACATGAACCGCTTAATTTATTATCTTTTTTGTCCTTCTCTTTATCTTCTTTTTTAGAATAACGATCGTAAGAAGGTTTATCCAAAGATTTAGATTTTTCTTTATTAGTCCAATCGTATACAGATTTTTCTTCGGATAAACCCTTCTGAAATGATAGAGTTTATTAATACTTTTGCAAAGAAAATGGTTACCAAATTCAATCTAGTTTCATAAGTAGTTTTTTAAATACTTTTCTCTTATAAAACTTCAAATACGAATTTAAGAAATATCGAGCGTTTTTAAATATTATATATTCGTATAAATCACTTATAAAAAACCAAATTTAGTCAATTCTACTTAATATTCTTATCATTTTCAATTTTATTAAATTTTTTTAAATAATTAAAAAGAATAACGATCTTTAATGCATTATAAATAATTTTTAGTTTGTAAATTTAGCTTTAAGTAAGCGAATGTGAATTAAAAATAATAAATTATTAAAAACGCTGTTGTAAGATCTACAGGATAGGAATTTTATTCGCGTATTTTGGATCGTATTATAAAAAAATCAATGTTTTTCGTGCAAATTATGTATTAAATGAATTATAATAAAAAGAGTACATATCGTAGTTCACGATTACATTTCACAAATGTACTATAATATTTATATTTTATATCAACGATACAAATCCATATACAAAAATGCGTAACTGTATAAAGCATATCGCTTATTTAAAATACAAATTTGATTTACACTTGTAAATTGTTTAACAAGTATTGATTTTTATTAAATTTTATGTATAAGAAACGCATATTTTTTAAACCCGGAGTCTATTTATCATATTTAATACATACTTTCACAAATCAATTTCCATCGTTTGTTTCCGGCAAAAGATTTTATAATTTTATTTTATTTCTTTTAATCACGATAAATTTTATTACGTATCTTATTATATGGCACAATCTTTGTATGAAATTAACGTATTTAACGAACTAGATGAAAAAATAAAGATTTATTAGTATACAGAAATTAATTAATTAATAAATGAATTAATTTTTAATATTTATTATAATTACACCGATTTATAGAAGGATATTAAAAAATATAAATTAAAAGAAATTTTTTTTAAAGAATATAAATCTTAAAAATGAAATTTTCATTAAAGTAATTTCGGAATAAAACATTTATTGAGCATTCCAAGTACTTAATCGATAGTTTGTAACAAGGAGGATAAAGGATACGATTAGCGAATAAGATTTCGATACGTTTGATCCAAGAAACGTAATAAAGAATAAAAAGAGGAAATACAAAAGAGGCAGGCAAGGGGGTAGAAAGTGATTTCGTCATCGGTGTACCTTCTTCTCGAACACTAGGTCGAAATTGGCAAGGGACGCGAGGGTGTGCGTCGCATTGACGTTGGAGGGCAGCGAACCGCCTTCCCTCTGTCTCGCGGAGACGCTCGGACCCGCGTGTTTCTTGTGTCGACGTTTGCCCCCGGCGTATGTATGGTTCAAGCCGGAAGCGAGGTAGGCGAACCCGGTGTCGAACTCGGAGCTGGAGCCAGGCTCGCGTGCCAAGTTCTGCAACGAGCCTCCGTGGGTGAGGTGCTCCGAGACCGAGTCGCGTTTGTGGCGGCGGCTACGATTCGAGCCCGGCAGGCAACGAGATGAGCCGCCACTACTGCCGCTCGTCACTGTCCACCGGCCCTCCTCGCTCTCGTCGGCTTCCGCTTCTTGAAGTAGTTCCTGTATGCGGCACAATAGTATACGGTCCAAATTTAGAGAAGGACGACGAAGGCCGAAGCTCTTCTGCCACGCTTTCCGCTTACGTCCGTAGTTCTTAGCCAGAGGCCAAGGGGACTTTACTTATTTACTTTCGCTTTCCCGATTCGACTTTCACAAGCAAACAGAAAACGAAAAAAAAAAAGAAAAAGAAAACAAAAAACCAACTCCTCCGTGACTTATTCCCGAGATTTTAGTTATTTTTTACTCGAAAGAATGCGTGGACTATCGTTTTCACTTTCCTTAAACTCATTGTTGCGGTGAAAACTTCACTCTTTAAAATTCCAAAGACGCGAGTGGTTAAGGAACATTCGCCGATTTCTTTCTTCCAAGCTTGTAAGTGCTTAATTTCTACCTCGCATTCTATTCCTTTCGAATACGGTTTCTTTCTTTTAACATTCCTATTTTTTGTATAATATGTTGTTTACGTCGTTTATTTCATAAATGGTGATTTTAACAGTTTTTAATTAAATATGTACAAGAATGCAGTTGATAAAATTTAAAGTAAACGCATCGAAAAACGGAATTTGCAATATTCTAAATTTTTATTTTTTTTTGCTAATATGTTAAAATTATCTAATGATAGATGACAAATATATCCATAAATAATATATATTATGAGTATATTTGTAAAATTTCGCTTACCATATTTATGAATTTCTAATTAAAAATAATATCCTACAATTTTATATGTAAAGATATAAATCAATTTTGGTGACATGTTAGGTCCTTATTCGTATTAATTAATTAATATTACGCAAAAGTAGTTCATAAATCAAAATTTTTATATTTCTAAAAATTATGGTGTAATGTTAATTTTAATATAAAAAATAAAAAATAATACCGATATTTTAACTCGGATTAATTAATTATTAATACATACATAGGTAATATAAAGAAAATTGAACATTCTATTCTAGACATTTTATTTTTGCGACATATCAGCAAAATGAACTTGGTAAATACTTCTTTTGCAAGTATATTTTATTAGTCTTCATTTATTAAATAGTTAATATTTTGTTTTCGTATAAAGTTTAAATTTGTATTTTTAAATCATATTTAACAACGTAGTAATATGTTTTAACGAAATACTAGTTAAAATATATAAAATACGAAATTTATTTATTATTTTTAATTTATTATAAATCATCATTAAAATTACTAGTAATGTTTGAGTAAAATCCAAAATCATAATTATTACAAAGATGTATATATATATTAAGCGATTCTATAAAAAAGAAACTACTACATTTATAAACTAAAAATTTACAAAGCAATAAAATAGTAAAATTAAGTAAAATCAAGTTGTTTAACTGATTATGGACAAAATATGTGTTCAAAATTTCAAATGGCAATAATCAATAACTATTATTTGTCAGAAATCTCTTGGTTGATCTTTACAACTACTTACTATTTAAAATGCTAAAAAAAGAAATTAAAAGTCATGTAATTATCGCATTTTTTGTTGTTGTTAGCTCTTTAATTACAATTTTGTTATAGTCAGTTTTTAAATATTTAAAGAACATTCTACTTAAAATATATAGAAAAAATACTTAGAAAATTTTAGATTAAAGAATTTTTATATTTAAAAATAAAAATAATTATTGTTTGTACAAGATTTATTATATATATATATATATATATATATATATAGTTATTTTTATTGTCATTAACTTTAAAGCTGTCAATTAACATGAAAATATTCATTAAAAAAACAGTTTTCTTTTCAATACTGTAACTGTATTTAAACATATTAAAATTATTTACTTATTTTATCTTTTTTAAATTCTCGAAAATGTGTAACTAAAATATTCAAACTGATTTTAATTTCGAAAGCAACAAAGCTTTTTAATATGAACGGTATTTCTTAATTTATAAAAATCTGAAATTAATAATATTGGATAAATAAACATTATAATTATTTATTTCAACATTTGAGTCTTTTATTACAAAATGTTTCATAAAAATCAAACATATTTTGAAAACATTTGTATTTTAGTTATTTTAGATAATTTTTTAAATTGATTATATTTACATTATAAATACGATTACGATTGGTAAGATATTAACATTTATATTATTAACAAAATCATTAGAATTCTGAAACTGAATAGCATTACTATTATTGATACTGTTTTACAATATTAATTAATAAACATATTAAAAATTTATTTTATAGAAATTTTTAATTTATTCCAAATAAATTTTATAAGAAAAATGTTTGAATTTGTTAAGATAAAAAAAAGTAAAATAGATCCTGTTCAAAATTAAAACCTTAGGATAAAAATATGCTTTAAATTATGACCACATATATTAATATATACAGCTATAAGTAATAACTTTAATATTACTTTATACCCTTAAAAATATAATTTTATAAATATCATTTGATCACTCTGCGCTAATCAAATAATTTATTACTCAAAATTAATACAAATTAAAATATGCTAAGATTGTCACTAGCACGATTTTATTTATTTTATTTATTAAGATTTTGAAAATAAATTGCACCACACGTATACCAATTATAATTTCAAAAGCTCTTACCTATTTGAAAATTATTCATAAAAATATATTTTAAAATGTTTTAAAATAAACAAAATTTTTGTACAATATAATTTTAAGGTTAGAATTTATTTGAGCATTATAAATTAAGCTTTTTTACTTATTACTATAATTATTTACCTATTTAAATATGTTAATATAATTTTACTTATTAAAATATCATTATATTAATTATTCAGTAATTAAGTGATTTTATATTTAATTTATTATGTATCAATACCTTCCGATTGAATAACAGGAAATTAAAATCTTTAATGAAAATGATAAAAGCACTCACAATCAATAATTTGATAATTATCAAACTGTACCTTAAAAAGATTGGACTTTCCTTCACGATCTTTGGGACATTTATATGTGATGGCTTCATCCAACAATGCTCGCAGTTCTCCTTCGTTTAGGGTTGACAGAGTTGCAGGTTCTTCCTATAATAATATAATTTATTTAATGAAATATAGTATTTAAAAAATTAAAAGTTAATTTATTTACTGTCACTCGATAACACAAAAAATATACAAAATGACGATGTTTTAATCACTATTCCCTGATAAGGATATTAAAAAGTAAGAGATAAATTAACCATAGACGATAACAAACAAGAAGAAACTAGATATTGTACAAAGAGAAATTACAATTATATAGCAAATTGTTGAATTATATAAGACCAATAAAACATTGATTTATTTATTTTATATTAATACTAGTTAAGTAACAATCAATAAATTGTATATGTAACATCTTACAAAGTTCTTATTTCGTGGTATATGATAAATATATAACAATGAAGTTTGTATTTTCTAAATGTTATTTACTTACTACAAATACTTTTTAATATTATTTTATGTTTCAAACTTTAAATTAGGTTAACATTTTGTATTTATTTTACAATATTCATAAAAAATTATTATATAATCAATGAAAATAATATATATATTATAAAAAAATTATCTTCTCTTTTAACAATGATTTAATTAAGCTGATAAAAGATCGAAAAAGTGAGTTTGAAGATTAATAAATAAAAATTAATTGATCAAAATATTATCATATTTATATATGTAAAATTTATATTCTTTTTTTAATTAATACAAACCTCTTTCAATTGATAAATAACTACTTAAAAGTTAATTTAAATAGTATAGATAAATAACTTAATATTAAACACATTAATTCTTATATTTTTAAATCATAACTTATAGAATTCCTTTTAGAATATTAAAAAAACATGCAATGAGACTTCAAAAGCTGACAGGTTAGACTAATACGGTAAAACGTGTTTTCACAATCTATCAAATAAGGGAACTATGTCATTGAATTCAAAGTGAAGATGTTGTTCCACATCTAGAATAATGCCAAATGAGTTAACCAATGACTGTTTGATCCAGTATCTTTATAATTGTGAAATTTCTAATTTATAAACCATAACTAAATGAGGGTTGTAACTATATATAAATACATCATATTTTATAGAATAAATTATTTATAGAAGGTAATCAAATATAAATATATCATATTTCACAAAATAAATGACATATATATAGAAATTGAACATGAACTAATTCATGTACATACATTGTAATACTAAAAAAAAATATTTGAAACAATTTAATTGAACGCTAAAGGAATTTTAATAGATAAATTTGATATTTAGTTTATTCTTTATTTTAGATTATAGCATTCTTTCAATTACAGTTTCTATAGCGATATATTTTTATTAGTTCAGTTTTAATAGTATATTAAAATGATTATTTAATCAGATTTTCTTATAAATTTGACAGTAGATTTTAATATGTATATGTTTAATTTTCCCATAAAATTTATTAAAATAATAATATTCTTGCACATTAAATAAAGAAATATACAAAATATATAATAATTTACTTTTATTTTAATCTTATTTATATTCAAGCTCAATCACAAAAATTAAAAGAAAATATTAATTTTTATAAAAAAATCTATTTATTATAATAAAATATTATCTTTAGTTCTAGTTATATTTGGTATTTAGTATACAAAATTTAACAGAGGTATCGAATAAACATAGATTTCGGTATTACAAATAAAATTTTGCACCAACGATAAAGATAAATTTGATATATTTAAGTTATTTTTATTAAAAATATAGTGTTATAACAATATGAACAATAATAACAAGATCAATATCAACAATAAAGTTTCCAATAAAAATTAGAAAGAATAATTTATGTTAAAAATTGGATGAGTCAATAAGATGCAAAAATTTAGATGTATCGTCAGTTATTTTTGAGATAATCTTAGACGATAGTTGAACGATAAAAACTTATCATCCTAAAACTGTACAGTACAAGAGAAATATCAAGTATCGAAAATTTTTGTCACACTCAGCAAACTATATTTTAAGGTTTGCTTTGAAATTTGCCATTATTAAAATAAAACATATCGACGCTTTTCGTGGTTATAATATAAAAAGACAAACAGATGCGGATAATTAGACAAATTGTTATGGAGTACAACACCATAGAAGTAGAAAAAGTTTTAATTTCAATAAAAATGAATTTACATATCATTCTCAGATGTCATTCAAGAAATCAAAATATAATTCTCATATCTTCATTTGGCACAAAGGCAGCCATATTCTTTTTTTTCTTCTAATAATTAGAATGCCAACCGTTTAAACAAAATTTCAATATTATAGTAAGCGGATTCCATAGATGAAAAAAAGCATCGTTTTTCTAGAAAACGCGACTACAAACGCTCGTAACTATTATGGAAATTCTATGTTTCAACGTTGCAAACGTATAACGTGGTAAAAAATAATTAAGTTTGAGTAAAAAAAGAGAAAATGAGAGAGAGGGAGATAATGAGAAGGAAAAAAGAATACACCTCCTAGTCCAAAGACTTACTTGGAAAACGTAAAAAGAGAAAAAAGTAAGCGGAGCGCCGCCTCCGCCACTGGTGCTGCTGCTGCCGGGCAGTGTGTCGACGATGCCGAATTTATATTTTTAGAGGACACCCAGATATCCCAGGCGGTCAGAGAAGAGCGGTACACGAGTCGCGGAGAGTCGAGCGATCCACCGTCGTTGCCGCCGTCGTTGCCGCCGTCGTTGCCGCTCTCCGCGCTCGATTCGCGCGAAGAAACGAACGTTCGTACGTATGTACGTATACCGTTTACGCCCCGACTTCCGTTGTCGTCGAGGAACGGACCAACTTGGAGCTGCGTACACAACACGTACGCGCACCGTGAGTGAGAGAGCGAGCGAGCGAGCGAGCGAGAGAGAGAGAGAGAGTGAGAAAGAGCGAAATGCGCGCGCGCGCGCGCGCAAACACGCACAAGCCTTCGAACGCGCCTCCGCCTTTCCGTCGGTTCCTCAGAAAAATCCGATAGAAGCGCGCTGCTCCAGTAGCAGCAAAGGCAGAGGCAACAGCAGCAGCAGCAGCACCGCCACCGTCACCGTCACCACCACCGTCGCTACCATCGCCACCTCGACGCCGAGGTTAATGCCGCCGAGGAGCGAGGAGAACCGAGAGCAAGCTCAACTAGACACCTCGAGCCAATATTACTGGGATCGCGTTTACCAGCCACCGCGGATGACGCGAGTATTGCGCCGGGTTTCGCATATTCACGAGCGACCGCGAGGATATAAACACGCACGCGCGTTTTGCAATCGAAGAGAGAGGGGAGAGATTCGCGTATTTCGACGAATGAACTCGGGCGCGGCGTTCGTTTCTTCGCTTCTCTCTTCTCTCTTCTCTTTCGACTAACGACGTCGTCGTCGCCGTCCTCGCCGTCGTCGCCGCTACTGCCGTTCCCGCTCGGTCGGCATAGTCGTCGCGTCGCCATTATCAGCCATTAAACTGGAAACCACAGACACGGACCGCTAGGAATGTAAGCAAGAGTTGCCGAGCCGAATCGAGCCGAGTCGAGCCGAGTCGAGTCGACCGCCTTTTTCCTCTTCTTTTATTATTATTAAACGCTCGCGCAACCCAATAACTTTATTTATAATTACGTCCTTACTTTTATTCTTACTTCTTTTTTTCTTTTTAATTTACCGTATTAAAAGCGACAAACTAATTTTTTAAAGGTCGTTTCATCCAATATTTAACGTTTATTTAAAATGTTGCATGTGTATGATAAATTCGTTAGTTTAAACCAAGTAAGTTATTTCGCAAAATTTATATACCTATGTTTTTATACTTTTCAACTACAAATTTAATTGCGAATTCATAAAGAAATTTGAATCTTACGCTATTAAACAATTAAAGTTTATACTTATAAATGATTTTCGTAAATTTTGTTTATAAAATATTATTGCAAATATTTATTCTTATTTGATCTTATTTTGGGAATATATTCCACATTGACCATCCAAAAAAATGAATATTTTTACTAAAAAACGTAATAATTTAAAATTTACAAATATTTGGTTGCAGAAATTTATGTTAAAATTTGTTTGCATTTTCTATAAACTGTTAAATATTAAAATGTTTAAACGATCTACGTAATAAATAGAATATGTTAATTAAAACTGGATTTAGATAATATAATTTTGAAGTGACCAATCACCGCTCGGAGTTGGAAGTACTTTGATTGTGTGGTTATGTTAGATTCTCTCTCTCTCTCTCTCTCTCTCTCTCTCTCTCTCTCTCTCTCTCTCTCTCTCCTATAAAACCAAATACTTCCAATTCTATACGTTGATTGGTCGGTTTTAAAGTTCTATTACTCCAGGTTTAATTAGCGCAGTTTTTTACGTAAATTGTTTCATTTTTTTATGGATAATTATGTAAGAATAATTTTTGTATGTTATATATTATTTTATATACATCGTGTACAAAAATACATATTTTCAATTACTTTTACAATGAATTTATTATTACATTTATTGCTGTTACTTAATGGTGACTAATAAATTATAATATATCGAATCAAAATATTTTATCACACATTTTATGTCTATCGTTTCAATTAAAAAATCTAATTTATCAAAATAATCCTTATAAATATTCTAAAGTAAGTCTTAAATAATTTTTTAAAATTTTAATATTTTGTAAAATAAAATATTTAAATTAGTCTTTCATTAATAATCATGAATTTACAAAACTAACTCAAATATTAAAATTTTTGGAAAGTAAAAGAGAAAATAAACTTTCTTTTTGAATATTTTTAATAAATTATAGCTTTTATTATTATTTGAATACTGATTACAATTAACACACAACACACATGTGCGCGCGCGCAAAAAAGAACAAGTTTTATAAAGTTTCACTGAGTTTTTTTAAATACAACAAATTAAATTTAATCGGTATAAGAAAAACAATAATTTTTCATTATTGGTTAAACGTATATATATATATATATATATATATATATATATATATAATGTATAAAAGTGTTTATATTTATTTATATTTGAATGCTATTTTATTTAGATTTTCAATTAGATAATAATAATATTCAGCAATCTGGTAAATAATAGCAATTAAACGATCGGATGTAACTTTACATAAATTCAATAACACGCATATTATATTATGATTTGGACAATATCTGAATTTAATTTTAAGGGATTGAATATCATTACCTTAAAAAATTAATTGTTTTCCGACTTACGAAATATAAATAAAAAAACATTTTTTCTTGCGTTATTATTTTAAAGTCTTTAATGCATTATTTTTATAATTTAAAAAAAATAGTGAATACAAAAGAAAATTTCGTAATGTAATAAATTTACTCCTTTTGAAGAAAAATACATATTTCTTTAAATAATATATAATACATTATACTGCAGTTCAAATGAAAATTCACAATAATTTGATTTTGATAAATCAAATAAATCAAGTAAGCATAATAAAAATTATTGTACGAGGTGATATAGTATATATAAATATAAATATGTATTTTTAAATTAAATTTGTCTAAAAAGTTATAATCTTGTTTCTTTAATTATAATATTTGTTATAGGAATAAAACTTTATGTTACTATAACGAAAATGAATGATTTCATAATAATACAAAATAATGTTCATGAGGTGTTTACTACCCACATCGATTTGGAAATCCACATGTTCTGAATTATTAATGATTATGTAGTTATTTTGTTGGCTTTGTAGTTTTGATTATAGCTATGAATTCACATTGAATTTCATATTTATGTATATCAAGTCACCAAGGATATTATGTAAATTGTATGCACTAACTTTTGGGTGGCAGGCGTGCCTACACATCGAATTCAGTAGCTTTATAATGATATTTGTGTCGCGAATGATCTGCGTTCTATCGTCGACTGAAGCTCATTTACATCGGACCATTGAGAGTTATGATGAGTATAACTTATATACCGAGATGATTTTTGTAGTTAACGTTTTTTATAATTGAAGTAGGATATTTATACTGTATGATTATATTCATAATATTAATGAGATTTTTCTGTGCACGATTATTTACCACTCATACAATTAATATTTCCTAAGTTAAAATTGTAGCATACAATGAATATTTCTTAAGTTAAAAAGATAATATAACATTCTGCCAAATAATAAAAAAAATTGGTGTTAATTTTAATTAATTAATGAATTATTTAAATTATATAGTATCTATCATACGATATTACTTTTGAAGTTATTTCATATCATATACAAGATAAGTTTTTTTATAATAATTTAGATGTGTAAATTTGATCAAAACTTTCAAAAATTCTTGTAAGAATTACATTTTATTTTATAAAAAATAAGTAAGTTATTGATAATTAAAGATGGATGATGATATAAAACCATTAATATTACTAAAACCTTATAATTAATATGAATTCCAAGAAATAGATTTTATTTATTTATACGTTTAGTCTTTAAATTATAAATTATTTCTTTAATAATTCGATTTTAAGATACTTTTTTCTTCTACCATATTAAAGTTTTTCAATCATATCACTTTTTTCTTCTCTCTTTTTTTTTACAAGTAGTATAGAGGGTCAACACTTTTCTTTTTCGAGAAAAAATTTCATTGGAATCAATTGAGTTTTAAACTTTTGAGTCATTATTTATTTGAAACGTTGATTAACAATGATATTGAACACAGTCATAAGTATATAGATATAATTTATGAATTTTAACATAAATTTTTTTTTCTTTATATGCAAATATTTACATTTATGTTATATTACATCCTATATGATGTGATGTTATATAATAATTAATTGTTGTGTAAAATAAGATATAAAGAACATATTTTTTAATATTCATTTTTTTACAAGTTCGTTATTTGAAATATTCAAAATATAAAGATATAGACAAAGAATATATTATAAATAATAAATATTTATTAATTACTGTCTGTTATATTCCTGTTTTTTTAAATATATATTAAATAAACATGATTAGACTTTATTAGAATGAAATTTTCAATTCTAATTTATAAATATTTGAATTCATTATGGATATAGAATTCGTCATTATTCGATATCAGTAGCAATATAAAAAATATACAGGCATTTAATTTTCATTTTGATAAATACTATAAAATTTCATCCTTGTGTAAGGAAATTAATAAATAGAACTGCTAAAAATCGTATACAATATTACAATATATATTTATAGTTTTATTATTATACGAACGCTGTTACCAAGTTACAAAATATATGTGCGCTTATATATTTTGAGATAGATAAGCAAATAATAACATTTTTACTTAATAAATTACTTAATAATTTTTAGATTTATTTAATTTACTTATTTAATAATCGAAGATTACTTAAAAATTGATGCAATGTTTAGTTTAATAAGATGTTCCTTTTAGATATATGGGTAATTTTTTTGTTTGTTTTTTTTTACTTTTCTCGTTCTATGTATACTCTCTCTCTCTCATGCATGCTTTGCCTCTTCTTGAAATGACTGTTTCAATCTAACTATGAAATATTTTACGTATATACATAAATTTATATAAATAAACTATCATACTTTATACTTATTAACTTTATTATTGATTAAGACTGATGGTAGACGATAATTTTTTTAATTTTTAATTTAGCGTTATTATATTTATTGTTTAATATTGTCAGTAAACACTATATACCAACTCTCATTTTCAACTAAACAAATTATGAAATATATAATATCACTGATTCTTAGTTTTTAAACTTTGTATCGTATAATTACTTTTTTAATCTTCAGACTTGGAAATGATATTATTTAATTTAATTCTATTTTTTTCGGTATTCTTTCGATATGAATTTTTTTATTGTATTTATTTTATTATTTATTTTATTAATTTCATTTCATTATCTTTCTTTTTCTTTACTTTTTCGAAAAGCTGCAGATCATCAGAACAACGATAAAGAAATAGTATTTTAGTAACTAATAATTGATTAATATTATTCACAGTACGTTACGCATGATTGGTATCCTTGTACAATTTCTACAGTTTTTTAGAAATGAATTGTGCAAATATAATTAGATTATGTTATTTTATATTTTCAATAGATTTTTAAAACAATAATTCATTATTACATACAACATTAATATAAATATATTACATTGTTTTCTTTTTGAATTTTTCAAAAAGAAGGGATGTAAAACATCTCCATTGTTATATTTCATTTTATAATAAAAATCTAACTAAAAAAAATACTTGCAATTTTTATTTATTAGTTGAATATATTTCCCATAATCTATACATCCGTAGTTATTCTTTTTTCATAAATGTTTTAGTTAATATGAAAAATTTATCATTTACTTATTCTTATTTTTTACCAAGTAGACTACCTTCTGAATTCTGAAGTATATTAACTTTGTGAATGTTTTAAATAACATGCTTTTAAAATAATGAAATTCTGAAAACTTTTCTCGAATCTTTCAATACTATTTTGTTTTTTAGTAAGTAATGGTTGAAAGAATTTTTCTTTCATTTGCTTAACGTTTGTTGCTGACCTCGTTATAGTATTTTTATAAGCGAATTTCAGATAATTGATATACAGTTTTATAGCTTAATACGTTGAATTAATTCGTTATACTGTATCTTGTATTATGCGCAATGCTCTAGTTTTAAATTATATCATTCCAGCATTATACTCCAAAGCATCCCTTGTAGCTTTAGTTCTTATTCGTTTATGGTATACTGGAATATTTATTGTTCTATTCATTATTATTATAGAAGATGTTTTGTAGTCATATTTTGGATTTTTTCACAACTTTTGTCGCTGTAGATCTCGGCCTTATAGTCAGTGTTTATTAATTAGAATGATCTTATGGCTTCATATAATATAATGACTACGTCCTATACGCCCTACTGTCATTGTAATACATTTGTAACATAATGGTGCCATATATTTACTTTAGCTCGTTGATGATTTGAATTTCATTTTTCTCAACGTATAAAGATGTTAAATAAATGTTTTCAGTAGAATTCATATAAAGAAGTAGATTTCATGTAAAGAAATGATTTCGTTTTAGATTGAAAATATATTATATATATATATATATATATTTTAAATTGTTAATATCTCACTTATTTTGTAATATCTTTTCATAACTTTTTGTTTCTTCTGTTTAAATTATAATTATTTTACTGTTGGTAATTTTGATACTTGGGTGAATTTTATTTTTATCAATTGTACTATAGACTGTTTTCATCTGTAATTTATAATAACAATAAGAAATATTATATTCTTTCTTCTTTATTATTAAAAATTGTAATAGAAGTATAATTCATGTATAATGTTTTGATTTTTTGTTTGCAAAAATTTTTTCTGGGAATATTATAGATGAAATCAGTCAAGATTCTTAACTATTCTGTTTTAATTCTAAATAAAAAGTCGATTCAATCTATGTTCGTATACAATATCCTTGGTCACTACTAAAAAACAATTCAGTTTCTCCACAATTTTTTTCAAGCAATTAAAAACTATACCTAAATACAACAGACTATCCTATTTTCTTAACACGACGATTGAATTTATAAATTCTTATAATTATAATAATTTTAGTTTACTTAATTTGAACTACTTACTAAACTTTTTGACGCATAGCATATGATTCATAATTTTTGTTAGCGATCATTTATATTGGATCATTAATTTTTTTTTCTATTGACTGGATGCATATAACTATTTAGTTTAGTGCAGAGTAACCTCTATTTTTATCACTATTACGAGGTAATTTAAATTATATATTCCCTGTTGGTGATTGAGTCATATCATGTTAATGTCGACTCGTATAACACCGCTTACTAATTCTTTTAGCTATCAAATGTCTTGTAATATTTCTCAAGTTGCCCAGTTACTTGAAGTAGTCGCTAACGTTTCTTAGTTATTTGTTATCACCTTCAGACTGTTCCCGCCATATGCTACTGCTATATTGTCTATCACATCTGCAACTGCCTTCGTATTTTCTCCATTATTGTGGTGATATGCGTCATCCGTTGCTCGTCGTCTTTCCCGCAACGCTCTAAGTTTTAATTTCGAAACACGATGGCATTAAGTCTTTCTTAGCTATTTTAAGGGGCTGTTGCATTTTTGATAATGCATCAAAATTTTCTTTATACGCTATTTTCTACATAATTTAAACTTTGTTATAGATATGCCATGCTTTAATAACATAAAAATGTATTTAAATGTAAAATTGAAATGTATTTCAAATGTTTATAGTATTTGATCAACTATTTTCTGAGAAATAATAAATGACATACAATAATGTTAAATATATAACGATTGCGTTACAATATTTTAGGAATTTGATAATCTCTGACTTATTATATATCAATATTTGGCAATTTATTAGTTCAATTAATAAGAAAATTAATTTTAAACTATCTCATAATGAATGTAAGAATAATAAAAACTTGACATTTCTATTCAAATACTTCTTTGTATGTATTCTAATCATAAGTATATATTTATATAAAAAATTGCAAAAGTGCTTTAGATTTATATTATGATTACTTTAATCATAAAATAATATACAATATGTTGTAAAATATAGAATTTATTTATAAATATAAATAAAAATTATTTATTGAAAAAAAATTCATCAGTTAAAAAAAATTAACTTTGTAATTAATTATGAAATTTAATAATTTATACATAGACAATTGATATTATGATTTTAAAATAATTAATATAAATTTTATACAACTATCATTTTTCAAGGGAATAATATTTATCTTTTTTATATGATTTGAATCGAGTTTAATAAAATTTTATAAATAGATATGAAAATCAATAAAAAATGCAGATGAGAGAAATTTATCAGTAGGGTGACAAGTGCTTCTGGAACATATTCATTCCATACTGCTCGAAAACTCGAGCACCGTGGCCGACAATTTAGTTGAAATGCGACTGTTATGAATGATCAAACTTAAGGACAAATATTTCTAGGTCAAGGTTTGAAAGAAAGCTGTTAATGCAGTCTTGATTAAATCGACAGTGTAATATAAATTTACGATGTTGCTATTCAGACTGGCGACTTCATATTATGTCTACCTGTTATGTATTATTATGTTTGCAACCTTGATTCACAAGGTAACATTTTTTATGAATAGCGTTGTCGAGACTTAGTAAGATGCGTTGTAATAGTTGATAAGTACTGGATGCCGGAATAAACTTCAAACTAAAAATAAATTGATTGAACAACAACTTATGTAAATGAGAGTAGATAAACGAATAATTAAATCGATTATTCAATGTCCATATTATTCGTAGATGTCTAAGAATATATGAAGATGACTAAATTAATCAATAATCTGTTTGAAAGTTAATGAATTTTAAAAATCAAGAAAAAATAAATAGGGGAAATAAGTTTTAATAAGTTCGATAAATGTTATTTAAGTATTTATACCATAATTCTATATCAAGAAATAAATACAAATAGCAAAGATTCTTTACATGAATAAAATATTTGCAAAGGTTACACACATTGGATATAGTAAATACAGTAATAAAGAACTTAAGTTCCTAGCAAATATTCGAGATTTGAAGAATTTTAATAAATCCAAAAGGAATTTGAGCACATGATTAATATGCGCATGTGCGTAAGATAACGTTGACATCCTTAGTTAAATATAGTACATGTACGTGATTGAAAATACATTTGATTTAAGATTACCTCAAGTTCTAAATTGGGACGAGATTGACGCCAGAAGGGTGATGCAGAACAAACTGTATAAGGATTGAGTAACACTGACGTGTAGGTTAGTTTACAAGGGTAAAGATGGATTACAGAAGTTTGTAATATGCAAAGGATTTTCAGAGTTATTCGTTCAAGAATACTGGCTACGTAACCAAAATTAAATATTATATTTTATGGAATAATAACCATCATGGATTAACTGGAGATTTTCTTTGTTTGAAATCGTTGAATAGTAAGTGTGATAGAGGTAGAAAAAAACTTTGTATTGAAAAAAATCACATTGCTAAGGTGAAAAAAATAAGGAAATAAGATATATATGTTAAATTCGATTTTTTTCATTTTTATGTGTATCTAAAACTTATTTGTATACTTAGTAATGTTTAGACAATAAGAATTTTTTTCATGCTTTTCATATTGTTAGAAAGATACTTAGGCATAAAAATTAACAGGATAAATTATCATTTTATATTCATACTC
This sequence comes from Dolichoris vasculosae, assembly GCA_018907195.1. NCBI lineage: Eukaryota > Metazoa > Arthropoda > Insecta > Hymenoptera > Agaonidae > Dolichoris > Dolichoris vasculosae. Next base: position 254,333 of record JACCHY010000039.1, on the reverse strand, counting down.
TATTGTATAGTATTCATATTGCACTAAGAATAGATTTATTAAAAAATAATTTGTGTAAATAATATAATTAGTATTATAACATGACAACGTGATAACTTACTTTCAAAGAATTTGCAAAGTTTTTGGTCTTTATTAATTTTAAATTAGATACTTTTTTAAAATAAAAAAAATTTAATAATTTTACATTGAACTTGAGTAAAATATCTAAAAAGCCAATATTAATAGCAAATAAATTTAAACAATTTTTAAAATAATATTTAGTATATGATCTCTAAAACGTTTTAGTATAATAAATAGAATTTTAATTCAATAATTCGTTTATAAATGAAGTATTATCTTTGAATTATGAAGATATGATGAAGTTAATGTATCTACAAAATTATAAAAGTAATTATTTTAATAAATTTATAACACGTGAAAGTTAGATTTAACCGAATTTTATTTTAAAAAAGAATTAATAAAATATTGCATTTTTAACATATTTGCAATGTAACTAAAAATATTAAAATATCATAATACTATTTTATTTTTATTGAATTTATATTTTATATCTACATAATTACAAAGGGAAATGAAATTACCATCTATTAAATTACTAGGTTTAGTGGTTAATCGGTAAATAATTTATGCCAATTTAAAACTGATATTGGCTGTTATTTATTGTATACTATCAAATTCACTGTATACTCAAAGTTGAAACGATCATGTTAATTAATATAATACAATTACTATTGTATCAAAGTACTAATTTTAAAATAAATTATAGTATTTCTATAATGAATGATAAAAATTTTATATAAAACTTTAATAATTCAATTTATTTTTACAGGTTTTGAATTTTTATTTTGATACAATATTATAAAAATTTATTTTATCTCAACGGTACATTTCTAGTGTAGGAGTCTTAAGGATTGCGTTTATATTATATAATTAGAATAGTTAGCATGAATAAAAAATGTTTGTTTAATTATCTTCCATATCATTTATTAATAATTTATTGATATGAATACAAATTAAAATATATTTACTTATGGTTGATAATATAATTTATATTTATAATACTGCATATAAATAGAACATATATTAGCATTGATCTAATTAATAAATATAAAATTTTTAATGCAACTAAAAAATATAATTTATAAAAAAAACAATAAACTTTTCAAGATAATTATATATGTACAGAAAATTGCCTTTTTTCGTAAATTATTTGTCTAATATACTCCAAACTCTATTAACAGAATTTATTAATAATTACGAATTATTAATTAAAATTAATTGAAAATAATAACTTAAAAATAAGATAATTCTATTAAATATAAAGTAGAACAAGATTTAAATAAAGAATTTACTTTATGACGATGATACATCAATAAAAGTTGCGCCTCAAATTTTCATAGAACAAAGTACTATAAATTAAAATTATTATTAAAAATTATTATAAATTAAAAATAGTTCATATAAAGAGAAATCGGGAAAATGTGTGGACAATATTATTACATTGTAAATTGAGGAAAACTTTAGCTATTGAAATAAAATAAAATATCAGAGTAAGTTAAAATCATAATTTTTTCAAATATTCTCTTATACTAATTTTTTTATTGAAATAATTGAATACGTTTAAAAATAATTATTCTAATTTAAAAATTATCAACAAATAAGAAAAGTAAATAAAATCGATACATAATTCATAAAAGTTAAAGTTAGCTCTTATTTATAATATAATGGTTATTTTTTGTTTTAGAATGATAAATATGAAAATAATCAAAAAAAAGTTAAAAAAAATTATATATTCTCTGCTCTAGAATTTCATATTCCTGAAAATAATTGGATTTAATATCGTAATTTAAAAATAATTTAACCTCTATTAAAAATTTAATTTATATATTTTAAGAAATTTTAATTATTATTATTAAATATTGATAAAAAAAGTTTTTTTCAACATATTAATACGATACGATCACGATTGTGTGCTAAAGACAATAAAATAGTTTTAATTATAATATAGATTTTATGAAATATTCTAATTTTATTCTGTCATTAAAAGCAATTTTCGACGTTTATAGGATTATGAAAAATGAAATAAATTGAAGTATTCTATTGTAAGTTCTACTTAATCAGTGAGGTATAAGTTGTAGCATGATGTTACTAAATAAGAAATAAAAAATACTTTAAGTACTTTTTCAATTCTTTGTTAATTTGATCATTTATATAATATATTAAATAATACTTTATTTAATTTTTACAATTGAAATTGTTTTATAAATATTAAGTTTAATCTATGGATTAAAAAATATATTTTTAAAAATTATATCATTGAATTACCTAATAAATATTGTAATTTCAAAACCAATAAGAAATAAAATTTAGTGTTAACACTAAATGTATTAATTTTATTAATAGTAGTATTCTATTATATTGATCAATTACTTGTAATGAATTTTTAGAATTTGCTCTATAAAAAATGAAATAATTTTAATATTTCAATTTTTTTACTAAAACAAAAATGACTTCAAATTTATTTTCTTGCTTAAATTTTAGTTCATTATTTTTGTACAATTTGGAATAAAAATTATAATTAGATATATTATTAATAATATATACAAAACAGATTGTTGTACAAAATTAATGAATATTTCATCTGCATTAAACAGACGTCTTACTCGAACACAGCTAGATTTAAAATATTTGTTCAAGGAAATTTAATAACACTGTCATCTTAGATGATTCTTAATTGATTAAATATTGTTAGAAAATTTTTAAAAGAATAGATTATATAAATAATTACGTCATAAAAAGATTTTTCAATTATTGAAATGCGCTGAAAAACGATTGTAAAATGACTCGAGTAAATTTTGTTAGAAGTTAAGATTACATAAAATTTTCCAGAATGTCAAATAAATTTTAGTTAATTTTAGTTAATTTGTACAGTAATAAATGAGATGAAAAGATGAAAATTATTACATTAAATATGATTTACTACAATACTATTGATATGATATATATATTATTTAGCGGCTGCATTTAACTAATCTGTTTCTAACACATTATTAAAATATATAGTTCATTCAAAATATGAAAGAAATTTCATATATTTTTTTATTTATTGAAAATTAGATTTAAAATGTGTATCTATCATAATACATGTTTTATAAATTTTGTTATGCACAGATTTTCATATTTGTTAAATTATTTATTTTATTTATATATACTGTAGATGTGTATTCGTAGGATTAATATATTATTGTTATAAATTTAATTATATATTTATAAAGTTATATCAGTAAGATGCAAATTTAGGTCAAACAAATGAATAAAGGGAATAAAATTTTTTAAGTTCTTATTGAATTTTCAAAAGCATATGTTTTGTGTATTACTCTAATATGAAGGCTAATTTGATAGACCCCTGACCAATAAATTGTTTGAGTTGCAGGTAAAGGAATAGAACTTAATTGTTTGAAATGGGTAGCTAATATATAACTAATTATTTAGACAATCCTAAGTTTTTGGAACATACAATGAATATTGTATTCAAATATTCAAAAGATTTACCTTATTATAAGTTCATTTTGTACAATTATAAGTGACAAAAATTATAGTTTTCCTTAAAACGAAAAGTAAAGGTATTAATTATACCAGGTATAAGTTTTTAATGAATAAGAAAATAATAATAAGCTATAACGAATATTAACAGTACATTAATATCGGTTTAACAGATTAAATTTATATAAAATTGTATGCAATTAAAATTTTATAATTTCTAACCATATTTTTTAAAAATTAATTTAATTTATTAGATAAAAATCAATGATATAAGATGTTTCAACATACTTAACAATATTAAATCATTATAAATTATTTTAATAGTTTCAACTTCAATTAATGTAAAATGGTCAGGCCTTCGACATTAAAAAATCATAAAGGCATTTTACAAAATATAAGTTGTAACACTGAAGATAATAATTATGTAGCTCTTCTAATCTTAAGCGATTTCTTGTTTATGTATAGGCAAAACTATACGCTCTAACATCATATCTAGTAATCATAGATGATATAGAAAAATTCCAATGATCTAAATAATTTCGAAAATTTGCAATAATTATCAGAAAATAAAAACAATTTAAAAATATTTTTCATTGTTTAATGAAATATAATATGCTGCAAAGCAGATTATAATATAAAACCTAAATTATTAAAATAAAAAAGAATACATTTTTTAAAAGAATAAATATTTAAATAATTATACTTTGTGTTATATAATATTGTCATGAATAATAATTAATATATATTTATATTTATTCTATTTTACAAAATATAGCTGTTTTCTAAGTTGTTGAGTGCAAACATAATTTGATTACTCAATAGTTATATGTACATAATACGCAATTTACGACTGAATTATTAACATGACAATCTATAACTGTTTATTTCAAAGATATTTCTGATCATACAAATTACAGAACGTTTCATGACACATTGACAAATGACATCATGATAAATATACGTATATCGAGAAAAGATTTAATGTTAAAATACAAACTAAGTTTTTTGTGCCATTTTATCGTTTCAATTATTCTATTAACAAATTAAAATAATCTTTTTACAATGATTTTATGTTTAAGGATTTCTTGTTTAATTTCCTTAAATTTATCTATATATATGAATTTAAAGTGAAAGCTAATATGAAATCGGATAATATAATTTATTTTAAAAGACTAATTAAAATTATAAAAATATTTATCATTGATTTATAATTTTTTACATAATAAGTTTTTCTTTTTAAATAAAAAGAATATTTCGCTGTAACTTTTAATTTAAATAAATTAAATATATTCTTAAAACTATAAACCTTCGAGTTTTTGATAAATTTCAAAGTATAACATAAAAATTAAAAAATCAAACACTGCACTGCAGTTATAATATCAAGAATTATCAATAGTACCTTGATTAAAAAAAAATTTTTTATCACAAAGAACTTAATAAATTTTATTTTATGCATTCTAAAAAAAATTAGATGACATTTCATACTTTCGACCGCATATATTTTCTTATTTTTTATATCTTAACGCATGTATAATTTACGTCACTTTGCGAGTAATAACAGCCAGATTTATGTTTTGGATAATACTTAATTTAAATAATAATATAAATCGTATGTAAATAATATATCCTGTATTATTATTCTATATAATAACAAAAGTTTTATTAATTACATTTTTCAGTTGCAAATAAACTATTGATATTGCTATCTCATTGTATCAGTAATTTTATTTTGTTAGAAAGAATACGCTTACACAAGAAATATTTAATTCAAAAACCTTTTTGATAAATGAACCCGTTTATAATAACTAATAATAATTTTATATTTATATAAAATAAATCATTTTATTAAAAGAAACAATTAAAAGTTCGTTTGTACATAATACTATGAACTCATATATATTAATGAAAACTAAAAATAGGTTTTGCCTCTAATATGTTAAGTAAAAATGAACTCATTTTTAATAGAAAAATAAATAAGAGATAAAGTTATTAATTGCATCATTATTTCAAATTTTTAATAATATTGTTGCGGGTATTATGTAAATACATCATATTGAAAGATATGTCTTAAAATTTTATTGAGTATTTAAAAATCTAAAACATGATTACAACGTTAATCTTTTATCTTAGTATTATATCCTTAGCATTGATATGAGGAAATATTAGCGTGTTACATACACATATATATAACTAAAGAATCGTATAAACATTAGAAAAATTAGAAAGAACGCTGATGGATGTAATACAATTATGTAATAAAGATTGTCTACCTACGCGTTATTTCCTGATTAAGTATAAACGATTTTGAGGTGATAATGCCAATGTACAAAGTTCAGTTTTTCACTTCATAATAAGTTTCACATTAGAAAATTATATTTTTCACCTTCACATCTCCTACAAATACTGCACTGCAAAGCAACTTGTGTTCGCTCATACGCGTGCGGATAAATATCCAACGTACGCGATGCACGTAAAGCACACGACAAAAATCGGAACGATCCGCGGAATTCGTACGACTTCCTTACTATATCAAAATGTCTGAAATCGTAATTACCGTATCTTCTCAACGGCATTCGAAGTTGGAAGACTCAGATTGTCAAAGACTATTTTCGTAATGTAGAAATCATTCTTTGAATTGTATTCGTGGCGATGCATGATTTGCAAATACATGTGTGATACGAAGCTTATATCCACGCGTGCATAAACTTCATATACGCGCGTATACAAGAGACTCGCGAGTTGGTTTGCTGTCCTTCCGGTACAATTAATGAACAAAAGAAATATAGTTCTAACGCTAAACAATAGAACGTTTACGTTGTTGGTTGAGTTTATTTTAAGTTTTATTTCACAATATTAAAATCATTTTACATAAATATCTCGAAAAAATTGTGAATTCTACAAATTTACTTTATTGTATGCGTAAAATTAAGTAAAGTTATTCAATAAATTTTACATTATAATAAATCTTGATCAATAAAAGATGCAACAAAATAGATATTAGAATCAATTATTCTAAATTCTATCAAACTATATCATTTATAGAAAAGTGTCTTTGTGTTCATAGAATTTATGTAATTTGCATAAATGAAAGAATTATTGTTTAAACAATAAAACAATAAATCATTAAAATTCGTAAATTATGTAATATAAAATTTAATAATTTTTTGTCAACCCTCGCACTTTTGTAATATACAATAATTTTACCTTTATTTCTAATTTGCATGATAAATCAAGTTTTGTAAATATTCGTTAGACAATTACATTCTCTACTGATTAACATTACTTATTAATGTTTAAAAAATGGAAAGAGATTATTAATTAATTAATTAATTGGATGCAATCAAATAATAATTTATTTTGTTGTTCTTTAAATGACTGTAGATTATCTAATGGTAAATGAAAAATTTAATTGGTTTAGTTTTGACATATCAAACTTAATCGGTGACTGTTTATGCGTATAAATTTTTTATCATTTTAATAAAAAATAAAAAAGATATAACGTACACATGGTAGAAGATAATTTTTTTTATTTAATAGACTTAAAAGCGTGCCACGTTCCATCCAGTCGACTGGAGTGCTTTATAAAGTAACCGTAACCGAATATTATACACGCGAGTGACGCAATCGCCACCGCTACTCTCTCTCTCTCTTTCTCTGGTATATAACGAGATGTCCTCGATTCGATAGAAAATGAAAAATAAAACATAACAATAACAAAGTAACAAATATTCCCAATTAATTCTTCCCCGTATTTTTAAATTATTTAAATTTGTATTAATATTTTTTAAAAGAATAAAACGTTCGAATTTATAATAAATTTGGTTTGTTGCATAAATATAAAATATTGGAAAGTATATGGAAAATGGTTATGCAATCTAGTGAATCATTAATATATTACAATAATTTTTAAATTCACGACAAACATAATATAATACGATAATTGGAAAATAAATTAAATTTATTAAAAAATATTAATGATTACAAATTTTTTTTTAGATATTAAGGTTGATGCATATTCGCATTAATTACACCAGCTAAACAATTTTATATTTTCAATATTTTAAGAATAATCGATATTTTTAAGCGTTAAGATATTTAAATACCAAATTAATAAGAGTTTATTCGAGTAATATTCTTCATTATCAGTAAATTTTCCGTAATATATTGTATGAAAATTGTATCAAACAAATGTCATTTTGAAGTTAGCAAGTAAATTATTCAAAAACGAGGTTTAATTACGTTTAATGAAGGAGGTAAAAGGAAGGTAATTTCTATAACGTTAAATCCACGTCACGCGTGAATATAGAAAGGCGAGCAAGATGAATGGAAATCAGAGTTAAAAAAGGCACAGTTATTTTGCAACTTTCCAACGGAATTCCTAACCTCAAAGCGCGAAGTACGAAACGCTTACGAAGAAAAACAGCAAAAGAAAAAGGAAGAGAGAAAAAAGTTGGAACCACCGGTAGGATGAGGCCTAAAAGACGTTAAAATATAAAGTAGTAGAAGAGATAAACATAGCTAATGGTCACCTGCTTGCTATCGACGAGGGCCGCGTTATTGAGTATAGGTAGGGCGGCCTCCTGACTGCTACCGCTGCTTGCGCCAACCTCGGACAGGGGGAAGACGAGTGTTGCTGTACCGGACGCAAACGACGGCGGGGGGCCCGCTACCGGTACCGAACCGTAGGAAGTGGAGGCTGCCGAGAACGGGGACATCGAGGCGGCGGCTGCGATGCCGCCGCCGCCGGTGGTGGTGGAGGCGGTGTTCTTGTCCGACGCCGCAGGCTCCTGCTGCCGTTGATCCGGTCCTGGGGCCATTTTCATTGCGATCGACGTCGGGAACGGCGCTGCAGCTGCGTCTGCTACCGAGCTCACGCCTTACCTCGTCATCGCCAAAGATCGTCTATCTCTGTCTGTTCACTTGATCGGTGACGAACACACACTTATCGCAGACACGAGGACACCGTGCCCCGAACGACTGTCGCCTACGAGGCGAGACGGTGACGGGTCGTGGTGCGGAAAGACGGTGCGCGGGCTCCGAGTCAGGGGATCGTTGGTGAAAAGTTGCCGCTGGCCAACGGCATCTTTTACGAATCAACGAAGCTGCCGATGTCGCTACCTCGCGTTGTGGAGCAATCCGAAATTCGGGTTTCGCTCATCGGAGTCGTTGCCCGTGCGTTGAGCGCTCGTTGCTGGGACTGCGACGCATTGTACACCGACACCATCCGGAGGCGAAGCGTGCAATCGCCTAGTCGAGGAGTCGGGTACTTTTCTCCTCGGACGGGACAACACACCGCACGCGCAACACACCTACGACCTAACCTCACTTTATTGGCCGTGCCGACGCGCTACTACCGCTCTCGTACCGTTTCTCTTCTTCCTCCGTCGTCTGCGGATCACTTTTCCTCCCACCTTCTCTCTCCCCGTCTATTTATCTATCCATCTGTCTAACTCAGTTTCGACTCGACCGAGTGCGAGTGCGTATTCGCGGTTTCCTTTCTCGCTTTTCGCGATCGATCACCGATGCCGAGAAGACTGTTTACACCTCGCGCGACCCGAAAACAAGGGAGAGAGAGAGAGAGAGTGAGTGAAAGGGAGGGGGTTGGAGACGGGGCCGCGCGGGAGAAAAATAGAAGCTTCGCACACGCTCGAGTAACGCACGGGGCTGATCGTTAGATCGTCTCTTCGTATTCCGTCTACCGTCCTCGATGCACGGACGTCGACGACGACGACGACGACGACGACGACGACTATCACGGGAGCAGCGAAGTAACCGCGATGCGAGCCAAGAGCGCCCGCCGCTCAGTGCCGTAGCGATGGCGCTTGGGCACCCCGTTTTCGATCTAGAATCGCGGTACTCGTGTTCGCAAACTGTCCTTAATCTCGTAGCTTCGCTCTCTCTCTTGTAGTTCGAAGGTAAGATTGTGTCCTCTCTCCATCGGTCCCAAGCGACGACTTCTCTCTTCGTCGCCGCGTCACCTGATAGATCGGCCGGAGCGGTGCACAAGCGCGGAGTTTCGAGGGGCGCGCGATCTCAATGTTCGCGCGACACTGGCGAGGTGCTCGCAGGGCCGCCGAGGATTAGGATAAGGACAAGGACAAGGGCGACGATGACGGAGCTGGTGGCAGCGCCGTCGTGCAGCTGAGCGCTCTGCTCGTCGATCTCGTCGGATTCAAGATGGCCGACCGCTCCACCTCTGCTTCCGTTAATCTTCGCGCTCCTCTCCTCGATGGTTCCTCGTTGGACCTCCTCGACGAGTCCATCGTCCGACGGCTAGCTCTTGTCTACCTCCCTCCCTCCCACTTTGTCATCCTCTTTTTTTCTCGCTCTCTCTCTCTCTCTCTCTCTCTGCTCGGTATTAATCGCGCGTGCACGCACACGTAACCAAAATTATCGCACGTATACGTACGTACGACTCTTGCGAAAACGTGTGCGCGCAATTATCGCGCGGTGGTAATTCTCGACGATGATGGAAGATATTTCTTTCTTATTCTTCGTCACTCTCTCTCTCTCTTTCTTTATATGTACGAATTTCGCAAATACCGCGCGATACGGCGAGCGGGCCTCGTGCGCAAGTGTATGCGTGTATGCGTGTATGCGTGTCGCACGTTGCACTAGGCGAGAGGTAGTCGCTGCATTCCACTGCAAAGTCTCGCGAGCGAATCGTAAAGGGAACGCTCGAAACTTTGGCCGTGCATTCGCGTATACAGGGAGAACGATTGGCGCATCGGTTGCGTCGGTTGCGTCGGCGACACCTCGGAAGGTCGCGACGAAGACTCGCGCGAGAATAACGGAATACTTCCTGTAGTCGCGCGCGCGCGTGCAAACATGCATACACACACGCGCGAGAGTCGACGGCGTCTGCTCGTACCGCTGTTTTGCCCAACCTCGCGGGTTTTGTTCGTCGCCCTGCTTTTTTGCGTACTTCTCTCTTTCTCACCGATTTGTATCTTTACCGACGGTCACTGTCGCTGATCGTTGATGCAACCAACGCTTACGCTGGTCGCGCTACTTATGCACTTTTCTCAAATCTGTTTTGGAAGGTCTTGGGTAATTCTCGGTAATAATTGATAATATTAATAATCGATCGTCTTCCTTCACTCCGATCAAACTCAACTTCCCTTTTACGCCCGCTTTATTTTTGATATAACTCTTCTTACAGACCTTCGAGAATTCGCGCTATCATATTTGGCGCAAGAATGTAATAAAATTATGCGCGGACGTTCGACGACTACGCTTTATTTGCTCGATGATCGGCACATCTCTTTATCCGATGCGCGACCGAGTATCGCTCGGAACGTCGTAAATTTTATAGCTTTTAATCCGTCCAATGATATCGACGCGATGCTTATTTTGACCGTGTTACGGTCTTTGTAACGAGTAATTTTCATCGTCGTATCTACAAAGAAAAATAAAATATTTTTTCTTCAGACGACGAACGTCGCCCGCGAAGATAGATCAAATTTTCTCTTCTTTTCTCATTCGTTCGAAGTATTCTTCTTCACACTCGATCGTCGTACAACTCTTTTCAATGATTTGACGCACAAGGGTAGGACGAATAACGCAAGCGACACAGTGTTTGGGTAGATAAATTTACACCTGCGCACTCTCCTCATTTCCACACTGCGTGTTCCATATCTCGGACGATATGCGCATTCTCCATTCTGTGTGCGATACTCGACCACGTGAATCGTCAAATACTCGGGCTATCGGTGGTAGTCGAAATAGTTATACAGTGAAATATCTAGTAGATACGAATAAATATCGAATTTATTCTCGCAAAAGCATTGACAGATTGTAGATTGCGCGTTCTAGTGCTCTCTCTTTCTCACTCCGAATCTTTTCCTCTTTGGCAATTTCTCGCAATCGAACGCACTTTTTTCGAATGTTCTACATTTGGCTGTAAGTATATAAGGAGCAGCCATAAAGATAAGCATACAAAAAGAATAGCGAGAATAGCGAAAATAGCGGAAGGGGTGATGCGTGAAACGACCGAAGTAGTTTAGCTTTTAAAAATAGTCGCGTCTCTCGGTAGCTATGCTCGCTACTTAATCAGTTATGTTAAAGACGTCGCAGGATCTTTCCTTCCCTGTCATCCTATCAACGCGAATGTGCGTGCGTTTCCTGTCTTTACATATGCGTCGCGAGGCTCGTGAGCTCTTACGGAAGTGACGACCTCGACGTAGCCTCGTCCTTTCGGTTGTTTGACGGCTGCTGTAGCGGCTCCACTATTACGCGCGCTCGGACTCGTCGACTTTACCCTTTCGAATTTAACGGGCTTGATCGCAAGCGCACTTTGGCGCGAACTTTGTACCTCGCGCGTAAACTTGCACGAGGTTGAAAAGTTTGGCTCTCCGCCCGACGGGGTAACGACGGGACAGGCGCGTCGAGCCAGTGCGGTAAAAATCTGATAACGGCGATACGATTGACGAGCGCCTTAGGGATAGGTCCTAACCGACATTTCTGTGTTTATACGTTCCTTTTTGACATAAAAATTTTCTTTTGATCATCGCTCTTTTCAAAGATATTAAAATTTATATTTAAACGTATTAAGATCTCGATCTCTCTGTTTAGCTAATAGAAATTAGAAATGAAAATAAATGAATAAAACTTTAGTTTTATTAAATAACTAATAAATATGATTGTGGATAATTCCTTAAATATCCATTATCTTCAACATTTTTTATGTTTGATACTTTGACAATTTGAAGTTTGTAGTACCTAATATCTAATTTATTAAAATAAATAATTTTACGGAAAAAAATTTACTTTTAAGGATATAAAGAAAATAGTACTTAATATTTGAATACTGTTTTTTAGCTTCGTATTTAATTGGAATAAACAAACAGCGTTGTGCGATACTTTACATGTTTTTCAAAAATTTTCACAAATATTTTTGTTTCTTTGCATTCGAGTAAATAATTTGTTGTGTGTAACCTTATTCGATAAAAAGTATTTAGACAATAAAAATATAATCGTACGATTTTCCGATTAAAACCTAAAGTTATCTTATTTCTATAAATAGAATTTTTTAAAATGATAATTTCATGTAAAGAATGTAAAATTATGCTAGAAAAAAGAAAAATTTATTTTTATAATTAGTATGAAATATATATTACAAATTATAATATTAATTTAATTATTTAATGAATTGCTTCATAATTTACATTAAATAAATATATTTCCTTGAAATTTTTTACAGTAAAAATATTCGATTTCATAGATTAAATTTCATAATTTTATAATAGATGTTTTATTCTATTATTGAGATAAATTAAGCAATTGGTTAAATAATCGTTCCTTGAGAAATTTTTTAATGCAAATAATCATATAAATTTTTTCTACCTAAAGATAATCTAATATAATCTTTATATTTTTACTCTAATTTTTCATTTATACCTTTTTTAATTGCAAACATTTTTTCTGTCATCCACATTTTAAATTCATTTATTGAGGTCATTACTTTTAATTTTGTTTTTTTGTGTTTTTACTTTTCAAATACAGTGTCAATCCATCATTTATTTCTTATTAGCATATCGATTGAATTATTTATTTAAAAAATATATTCTTAGCATACTCGTTTATATGACTGACAACTACTAAATTTTATATCAGTATTATATAAATTGTTTTATTTTTATTTTGATTATAATAACATTCAGAATAAATTACTAATATATAATAATATTTTAAGGTAAAATTTGTAATTTTTTATAATATTTTTATAAAAATAAAGTGTTTAAATTATGCTAAGAAATTAAAAATATAGAATTATATTTATTATTTACATTCATAAGTGGTTTTAGAAATGCAAATTTATGTTTAAAAGTTTTTTTGTTATAGAAATTTTTTTACAACATTTAATTTCAATAATAATTTTAAATGCTAATTCAAATTTATATAACTAATATTAAAATCATATCGAATCTAAATTGTCAATCTTAAGAGTAAGTTCATTTCTATTTTTTTGCTGTATATAGTTTAATAGGTATAAATTTATATATAAAATAAAATATTTATTTAATGAAATTGTATTGATTTTTCGCTTATTGTTGTAGTTACACAAAGTATTTACTACACTGAATCACTATTTTTGGTTGATAACATATCATTGAATCATATTTTTAACCACTTATATAAAAACTATGTATTTTCTATTTACTTTTTAAAACAATTGTCTTATTTTAGATAAGTGTTATTTATTTATAAAAATTTGAAGATTTTTTAAATGATATATTTATTCGATACAATCTTGTCATCTTTTTATAGTTTTAGCTAATATTGTCAATAAAATACGAAAATTTTTTGAGTTATTTTTTAATGAATATTAATATTTATTTTTAAAAAAATTTTAATTTAGTTTTATAGTTTTTTATAATACGATTTAAAATAGAGAATTTTTTAAATATTTATGAAATATTTTTTAGAAATAATTGATAAGCTATATTTTTACTGTGTTAATCATAATTAATTAAACGAAAGATATTAATTAAAAAAATCATTTTATATAATATATTTACTGTAAAAGTATTCGATAAAACATTAAAAACTTCATTTTTACAATAATGTAGTCATTAGAATTAATAACGTAGAAAAGTTATTAGTATAGTAATGTCATTTTCTGCATCTACACAAATTGCATGTATTCAATTAAAATTATTTATTATATTTTGGTTAAATTTTGGAAGTTATTGAATCAGCATATTTAAAATTTGTATAATATTAAAAAAATGTAATCACGTTTTTGTGGTGAAAAAGTTCTGAAATAATTATTCTATGTTAATTTTTAATTTGGTTATTTAATTAACTTTAATTAAGTTCTTAAAATATTTGTTATTAAATTTATATTTTTAAATTTTTTCTATTACTTATATAATTGATATAAGGACAAAATTGAAAAAATAATTGTAAATAATGAATAGTGTAAGATAAAATATAGATTTTTTATATTTGGTCTATAACACTTATAGCATATTTTAAAGTAAATTATAACAATTATATTTTTAATATTAAGCATTTGTTACGTATTAGGTATTAGGGATGAATGTAACTATTAGCTAGCTGAACGTATCGATTAAACTCGTGATTTTAATATATCAATTGTCTGTTATGTTTCTTTTATCTATAGCATTGTTCATTGAAATGGGCAAATGAAATATCTGAATTTATATTATAAGCATGTGAATTATAATGCCACGTACATCTTTAGGCATTGCTAGATTAAAAAACGCACGTGAAATAGTTGGAAAATGTAAAGTAGAATAATATTTTAATTTTATTATTATTTTAGTTGCAAAAAAGTAGATCAATTAATTAAAAAATGGATTTTTTCTAAAAACAATATAAGTACAATTATAGCGTAAAATGAACGCGATAATGATTAACTCAAGGAATAATTTTATAGTTACTTTCACGTCTAGTATAAACAATAATTTAATTTAAGTAAAATAATACATTCTGATGGATTTTTCAACACTATTATTTTTAATCAACTTTTTAATAACTGTATTTTTATAAGAACCAATCAACCAACCGTTTATTTGCTCATGCGCGTAAGACAGTACTTCGAAGACCACGTGATCAGGCGTTTGGAATGCGTGTAATTTATACGAAAGTCAATTTGTACAGTTTGTGACGAATTCATATTGAATACATGTTCCGAAGCGAAAAAATGACGCGGAGTATTTTACGTTTCCATCTAGACATACGTTGTATATGGGTATTTTGCACCGTCATATTTCATCGATTTATCAAAGGCATCGATTTTTGCACGTCTGTACTGTGTTCTGTGTACGCGCGCGGTTAAATAACTTACACACTCGCATTCTCAACACGTCACACGAGTTGCGCGCAGTAATAGACGCAAGCGTAAAGTAGACAAAATATACGGTTCTTCGCTCAAAGCGATTTCGTCGTGTATTTTCGTCTCTTTTCATTATTTTGCCGCGTAAATATATGTAAGAAAAATTGACCGTAAGGGTTTGTGGATAAATTAATAAAAGCTTTTCGAAGGCGTACACGTTTATTTTGTTTGTTCTCAGATAATTTAATTCTAAAGCTGATTGATGCTGAATGTGAGGTACAGATTAAGAAAAACAAAACAATAAGGAGTTCAGAAAATGACAGAGACAGAGAACATCTTTTTTTTCGTCCCGAATATTATCGGTAAGTTTTAATGTTTTAAGAGATGTGTGGGGCTCCTTGTGTCAACGGTCAATGAGATAATTGTGAAAAGAAAACTGCCACTCTTTTAAAGTAAACAAGATATCTTTGGTGTGAAAAATCTTTATTATAGGCTCGAAATGCGGGTACAATATATTTTGTTTAAATAAAAGAAAATACTTTTCGAGTATTAAATTAAAATTTATATTCTATCAAATAGAAATACATGTTGTATACATAAGCAAATAAAATGTACCTATAAAAGCATTTCCAAGTCTTCTTTTATTGATTTATTCATCGGTTATTACTTTATATAGTAGCTTTCGTATGTAATAATTATAATTCTATTATACTTGATAATAAAATATATTTAAATATAGAATTATAAAAACATGTTTTAAAACCTTTTTCTATTTTTTTTGGCAGGCTATGGCAGAGTTTTACTTGCATTGATATCCTTTTACTATATGTCAATGAATTATGCTATTGCAGCATGGTGTTATATTATTAGTGCTCTATTAGATGCTTTTGATGGATATGCAGCAAGATATTTTAATCAAGGAACTAAATTTGGTGCAATGCTTGACCAGTTGACCGATAGAGCCGGTACTATGTGTCTTCTGGTCACATTGGCACAGTTTTATCCAGCTTACACTTTCTGGTTTCAAATTAGTATGACCATTGATATTGTATGCCATTGGATTTATTTGCATACGTAAGTATATAATATTTAAAAATTTTTTTTCTATAAATAAATTCAATTGCTATAAAACAATTTAAATATTAATTAAACAATGTCAATAGAAGAATCATGACTAATATTGATAATTAATTTACAATTACAAATATACAAAATTTCATAATAATTGTTAATAATTTTAAATTTATTTCAGAACTGTTTTACAAGGCAAAACAAGCCACAAATTTATAGATATGTCTGAAAATTCTATTATGAATGTCTATTACACTAATCGTATAGTTCTATTTTGCATGTGTGCTGGCAATGAAGCATTTTATGCAGCTTTGTATCTTCTGCATTTTACCGAAGGACCTGTGTGTAAGTTTCACAATTTAGTATTATTAAAACAAATAACGAATGATTAGACTAAAAAAATATTTACAAAATTTATTATAAAAACTTCTATTACTAATTAAAAATATTTTTATTAGCAAATAAATTAAAATCTAGATATAATTCTATGATTTTTTCAAATAAATAGTTTGTAATTAATAAATAATAAAATTGAATTAAAATTTCAATAAGGTATAATTGAATTTTTACTTTTTTCAGTTGTCAGTATCAGTTTATTCAAAGCTGTTGCATACATATCAGCACCAATTGCTTTTATAAAAGCCTTGATTTCTCTACTGCATGGTTATGTAGCTTGCATAAACTTAAGCATTATTGATATGAAGGAACGGGAGACAATACATAAAGCCAAATAAAATTGCTTTAAAGTAATTACTTACTTGCTAGTCAAGATAAATGTGATCATAACAATCTTCCTAAAATCCAATTTAATAAATATTTATGTTTATGTGATACATTATAATATTAACTAGTTAGTAAAATCTGTATATCTAATTTATTTGCATTAGTACAAAGCTAATTTTATAAAAAAATTTTAATATTTTTGATGCAAGATACCTATAATTTCAGTATTTGTTAAACATATTTTGAAATAGTTGAATAGAATTTGTTATTGACAATTTAATTGAGTTTTTTGTTTATTACCAACAAATAAAGATATATAATTCCACTTAGAATTTATAGTTGAATGTAATCTCAGTTTTGATTATATTAGCATTCAATTTAAAAAATTGAAGATATTTATAAAATATTTTTAATAAATAAGTATATAATTGCTTTGTTTGTTAAAGCAAATAATATTCATACTTATATAAGTATTTGATTCAAGGGCTTATCATCCAATATTATATTTTTTGCATTTAAAAGATATAATAAAATTATTATTCAAAATTATTTAAGTAATTTAATATTAAACAATGAATTGCATATTATTTTAGAATAATATAAAATAAAATATAATAACATTATGATAAGATTTATTATATACTTGATTAAATTAAAAGTTTATTTTTAATATAATTTATATAAATATAATTATAATATTTTTTATAAATTAAGTTATATTGAAGTACTTTTTTGAAAATAAGGTTATTTGATTGAATATTTAATTAATTTTATAAATTTATATAATAAAATCTATAATAAAAATATTTTTTTAAAATATTTCCTTTTTTATATGATTTATCATTCTTAATTGATTTATTAATAAGTTTACCGATGTTGTCATATCCTTTTTCTATTTTTAAAGATGATTTAGCAGAAATGAATAACTGCATTAATAGTTAAAAAACTTGTAACATTTGTTTTAAAAATTTTTTGATGCTTTTATAGATTTTTGTTATAGAGTTAATAAAATATATTTATGTAAAAATAAGAAATCTAAAATATAATGTATAATATTACAAATAAACGAATCAAAATGTAAATATTTTCATTTCATTCAGAAAAACACTTATAAAATCTAGTTGTAGATAAAAATTTATAAATCTACCTCAAAATTATTTACAAAAATTATACATTCAAAAGGAAATATTTAATTAAAGAAAACAAATTACGTAAAGTTGCATATGTCGTTACGATTTTTATAAAAAAATCATAATCGTAAGAAAAATTACGCTGCATTATTCCTAGTACTTTCCAATCAATTGTCAAGTAACATCGTATAACAAAGGAATTTACTTATTTGTTACCAAGAGTATACAATAAATATAATAAATTTTTAAATATCGTAAAACTGGCACGAAGAAAAGCCATACGCACATTTTCATTATAAGAAAACGTGACAAAGTTTATGTTTTTTAAATTCGTTTACGATCAGTTTGTAAAATACCGATTAATTTTTGAAAGTAAAGTAAATAAGGATATAATAATAAAAATTAGTAAATTATTTATTTGAATAGGGTAAAAGAAACTAACCTCAAAAACGTAAATTTTGATATTCTCCACTGATCCACACGTTCACTGCCAGTCACGTTTCAGCGCCATTTTACAGCTTTGAACATTCGCGCATGTTGTTGCCGCAGTGAAGAAAAAGCAAGAGGAAAAGGAAAAGGAGAATGAGAGCGAGAAAAAGAGATTATGCGAGCGAGCAAGGGAAAGGGAGAGAAATTGAGCTCTTGAAAATCGTAAAGATAAGAAGTTACGATACGTTATACGTAAAATGTGATTTACATACTGATTTTTCCGATTTTTTGTTATTACATTATCCGCAACGTGCACAATCCAAACAAGGAATACACTATACAAGCTTATTAAACTCGCAATCTTGAAGTTTCACTTTAATGAAAAGAAAACATAAGATTCGTGATACTAGCGCAAAGTTCACCAACTTGGACACCGTAAAACTGAAAAGATATCGCGTTAACACGATATAGAGATGTTGGACGATTCAGCAAACCGAAAATATTTGTTAAAACGGGTAAATTCAACAACCGGCTTTGAAATTCGAGACTTTCGAGAGTATTCAGGACGAATGTGCACAGTGCAACATACAGCAGCGCCAAAATCAGCTGAGCCATGGACACGAACGGAACGCCAAAGAAAACGATTGTCATCGACGTTTAAATCTTGCCGCTCTCGTTTACGATGGTACAATAATATAGGTGAAACATTTTTTCCCACCTGTTTTATTTTAATTTAATTGTAATATTACGTTTTAATCTATTTATAAAGATGTGGGAATTTTTAATTATTTTTGCTAATTTTATACTTTTTAAATATATTTTACATGTTTTATGCGCTTTACATTTATAAAATTATAGTAAAAATATTTGTAGATATATAAATTATAAAATATCAAGAAATATTTAATATGCAATAGAAAATATAAATTTAAATGATTATTATAAGATCATAAATTTGATTTACGATTTTTATTTAAATTAATTATATAATAAATGTATTAATAAATAAAACATTATTAAAAACATTTTTAAACATTTAAAAATTTATAATTTCTGAAATCGGTAAGTATAAAATATGATCATTATTTTATTATTATAAAAAACAACAATAATAATTTAAAAGCTTTGAATGTTTTGTTAAATATATGTATAGGTATGTAATTTTACATTTCTTATAGGTATATAAATAAAAAAATAATATGCTATATATATTTGGAATTCTATCGTTATTATTAATTATGTATTTCCATGACTTAATATTGTAGCTAATATAATTCATGATTAAACCCTTTTTTGCCATTCTAAAGAAGGGCAAAATCTATAACTATGGTTTATGTATTACAATTTTTATATACGAAATAAAACTAATAACAAATTTAATTCATTTATTTGTAAATAATATATATGATTCAAATTATTTTAATTTACTTTAATTAGAAAATACATTTATAATTTTTTTTCTATTAGTTTATAATATTATACAAAGTTATGTAAAGAAATATTTAATTTTATACTAATGCTATCATGGACTTAAAGAGCTATATATTATTAAATACGTATTTCAATATAAAAGTAGAATCATAAAAATACTGAATTAAATAACTTTGTTGAATATTTTATGAATAAAAGGAAGCAATATACATATAATAATATATTTTGTGCTGATTAGTTTAAATATTAAATTATTATTTTTTGAAAAAATATCTTTTAACATTTATCTTTAGGGTATAAAATAAATAACGTTAATAGTAAATATTTTAATTAAAACATATTTTAATTGAAAAATTATTACAAAATTTTGTATTTAACGAAATGAATAAAAATTATTCGGAAATATTTTTGTATATTTAGATATATTAATATTGTATGTATAACAATTACTCCCTTATTACAAGTATATCTTTATCTTCATATATTGCATCCGTTCTAGAAGGATAGATAGATTTCAGATTACCTTCAAGATCAACAATTTTTACTTGTTCAACAAGTAATTCATTAAATTTATTTTGACTGTTGATTTCACATCCAAGTCCTTGCAATACTAACTCTCTTAAAAATTCATCTAATACCTTTCTGAAAAAGTATATTATAATATTTATTTACAGTTACTTTACATTTTAAATTAATGTAATTCCATAAAAAGAATCACAACTAGAAAATACAGAAATGTTATAAATTGTAAAATAAGTTTTTTTTCTGAATAACAGTTTTAATTATTTAGAAATTTATAAATTAAATTCATTTTCTTTTTTAATTTCAATGGTTAAAATACTAATTTTTTTTAATTTAATAAAAAATTATACATACTTGCAAATTTGTTGATTAAGAGCACTTGTTACTTCAACAAACATTGTTTTTGTATTTGTGGACATTTTTGTTACATCACTATTTGTTATAGGTGGAAAAGATATCACTTGTTCATTAAAATCTAATAAACATGGATAAAGGGGTTTTCCTTCCAATAAGTACAAATATTTATGTACACCTAAATATACATTACGCTTTTTTTCTTTACGTAAATTTTCAGCTTCAGTTTGTAGTTGTTGAAAAAATTCAGCACCAGTAAATATTTTTGTACGCTTAAGAGGTTGAATTTTAATTTCATATGGAGGTTTTGCTGTATATGTCAAATCACCTAAGAATACAAAATAAAATAAAATATGTTTTAAAACAATTAAAATTTTCTGTATCAAGCATTTTTACCTTCTACTAGTAAATCAAAATCATGAGTAGCTAATGTTGCAGTATTTCGCTTCTCGCAAATAATGTCATGAAGTTTTGTTTGTAATTGGATGAATTTTTTAAAACTTTCTTCTGTGAATGTCAAATTCTTTACAATGCATCCAAGAATGTGTGGTCGAATTTTTTGAACATCTTTATTAACTTTTATCACAGGAACTGAATCGGATACTTTTAAAATACGTAACTTATGAATATTTGATTCCATTATCGAATCTATATTATCACTTTCTAAGTTCTTCATATTTTTTTTGCCTTTTTTAAATTTTAAATTATTACCGGAGGATGGATTTCCAGTTTTAATGCAATTTTGTTTTATATAATCTAAGACTTGTTTCATACGACACTGATCTACTAGCTTTACTAATCGTTTGTCAGCAAGCTTGTTGTCTTTTAAATTTAGATATTTTAACTTAACACAGTCTGCTACCTCCCCTGGTATAACTAAAATTAAATATTTAAACAAGTATTTTAATAATTAATACATTAGTTATTAAAATTTTTAAATTAAATTATTTGGTATACACATCTATATATTTAATTATATTTCATTGTTTTGTTTAACAAGTAAATTCAATTGTGATTAATACAACAAATCAATTACCTGAGATCTGATTATTACCCAAATCCAAAAGCTTCAACGAGGGCAAGACACATATATTAGAAGGTATTTCTTTAATTAAGTTTTTACTTAAATTAATTTCTGCAAGATGAATCAATTCAGGATAACAAATATCAGGAAATTCTTCAAATTTGTTATGTGATAAGTCTACACAACATAACTTAGTGTTACAAATTTGTGATGGCAAGTAACTAATATTATTTGATTCAAGAAGTAGCATTGTTAACTGTGGTAAATTTTCTAATTGTGATGGTAGATTTATGAGTTTATTTCTTGAGCAATCAAGCATTTTTAATTTATTTAAATTACCAATAGTATTTGGTAATGATTCGATTGCATTCGAATAAAGTACAAGTTTCGTGAGATTTTGTAAATTCCCTATTTCATCTGGAATAATGTCAAGACAGGTATGCCTGATTTCTAAATAGTTGATATCTTTTAATTTGAAAAGAGCAGGATCGAGGCCTTCATCTGAAATTCTTTTAGAAATATCTGCACCCGAAAGAATTAACTCACGACGATTTTCTTTCATAACTTGCGTAATTTCATACCATGTATTAACCATTTTAACTCGTTTAATATATACGAATTTTTAAAATATATTGAAAGCTTTTGAGACTGTTAACTTGGATGTCACCCAGTTAACAGCTTGGATTTAGGTTATGTTAAATAATGCGTTAATGAGTTTTTATTTTGAAAAATTGTAATTGTTAAATAGAAACAAATTAATTAGGTTTCCTTATATATATTATATCAAAAATATTTCATTGTTAACATGTTTCATAAACAAGAATATTTCTAGAAGACAAAATAATGAAAATATTTAATCTATGCCGGTCAAAAAGCGGTAAAAATACCAACAAAATATATTTTTAAAATATGTAAAATATTATATTATATATTAATATACATAGTCATTGATTTAAATTATTTTTGTTAAAAATTCCATGATTTATGCAAAAAAACATTTAGTTACTTCTAAACGCTTTAAATATTTATTATATATTCATGATTATTAAAAAATTTGTAGTTCTATTAAATTAGTTTGAAAAAATAAAATGTTTTCTTCGTTTTTTTTATAATAAGAATAATTATTTTAACTATAAATTTCAAAGTGTATGTATATGCACATATACATATAACACACATGCCTTTATAAAAATGGTAACAATAGATTGTATTCGATATATTTTTTTACATTGTTTCCTATTTTTGTTTGTTTAATATGTAATATTAATGCAATATTCTTATTTTTAATTATAAATTATAGAATTATGGTAAGGTATTTATAATGTGTATATCAATATAATACATTTAATTGAAAATATAAAGCAATTATTTAATTAATTACTGATTTTTTAATATAACTTTATAATTAACGATATTTAAAATTTTCAGTTTATAACAACTTATTTTTTATTTATTATAATTTATATTTAAAAGATAGATTTAGTTAAGATTTTTACTTATTATTAAATAAACTATATCCTATTTATGAAAATTATTTTTGGTAATTACCTTACAAAAGAACTTATAATTGAGTAAATAATAAGATACTATACATTGAAATAAGGTATCAAGATAATTAACTATTTAAGTTCAAATATTTTAAAAACGACCTGTACAATATATTTTTGTCCTTAGCTATATAATATTCCCCGAGAGAAATCCTTCACTTTAATGCTGTTTTTAATCATAATATATTAAAATTATAATATTTACAACAATTTTATTATTTAAAATAATAGTAGAATTAGGAATTTTTTCATAAAGTATAATGCAGTTATTTTTTTATTTTTGTAACAGTTTCAAGCAATAGAAATTATTCAAAATTATTTACGTTGGGTATTAATAAAAACAATGAAGTACATTAATATATATTATGTATTATTCATTGTTTTTATAAAAATATAATCTTAAAGTAATTAATATGTACACGTAAAATAATTAAAATTTGAAAATAAAAACATTTTTTCAACATTATTATTGTTGTTGTTATTATTATTATTATTAACATCATTATTATCATTTTCATTATCGTTATCATTATTATTATTATTATATCATGAATGAATTTGAATTTTAAAATTTTAATTAATACATTATTTATTAATATATTTTTTTATTATATATTTATTAATATTTTATTAATATATATTATATTTTCTAAGTTCTGTATTAAGTTTTATTTACTTCATTGAAACATAAAAATATTTTTTAAAGAATTGTAATCCGTAAGTCCTTGGAGATTTTTTTTTTGAAAAACAGGTTTATGTTATTATTTAAATAGAATTATGTAAGAAAATATTTTTTAAGATTTTAAAAAGTATTATTTTTTGTTTAATAAAAGTAAGGATAATTGTTCATCTTCATGGCTAGAAAGTGGTTAGTAATCCCTAAATTTCGGTTCAGTATTAATACAAACGATACAATGTTGACATTTCTATTATTAATCGAATGAATTTATAAACAATAAAAACAAGTAATAAATTTATATATATATACATATTTATAAAATTTTGTTACCAAAGTTTATTAATCATTTATGTATGATCTCATTTATGATAGATGTATATATATATATATATATATATATGTATATATGTACTCATATAAATACATGTACACGTATGCATGGATAAGCGTATTAAAGTAAAACTTAATAAAGAATATTTTAATATTTATTTCTATCTGTTATGATCTATTTTTATACTGTTTAAGTGAATTCATAAAATTTTATTATTCATTTACGTATAAAATTATGTATATCATTTATTAAAATTTAGGTTTATTTTCTTTATGTTCTATCATTACAATAAAGAAAATATAACACAACAATCTTGTTTAAAATTAAATTATATTACTTACATTACAATCCAGTACATAAACAAATAAATGAATAATATACTATTACGCGTATTGCTGCAGGTTTGGCATAAAATTTAGAGGAATTTTGCTTTATTGTTAATATATAAATTATAATAAAAGAATTATTACAAATTTTAAATTAGTTACTTCCTTTATTAGTTTTATTATTATTTATTTTTTGGAAAATTAATCTAAGACTGTTTAAAAAAATTCATTTGTCAGGCTATTATAGTTTCTATGTTAATCATCTACTGTTATTGCTTTGGAATCTTGTTACGTTTTCTGCGTCTATCCGTATTCGAGATTTGTATAGTTAGCGGAAAGGCAAGAGAAAAGAAATACAAAAAACATGTAAGTAGATTAGTGGCTTTAATGGAAAAATTAGCGTTTCTATTCTTTATTTAAACTATTTTCATAAATACGTGTATGATTGATGATTGCTAAATACATTGATTTGATATAATAAATTTTCTTTTAAATTAACAAAAATGATAATACAATTAATAAAAAAATACAGTGTCTGAATTTATTTAGTATTTTGTATTTTACTTTTTGCACAAATAAGTCTATCTTTTATTTTCCGTTTTTACTTAACATTTAATAAACTTTTCTTTTATATCTATTTACTGAGTTATAAAAAAGCGTTAATATTATATTAAACCACTCTTGTAAAGTTTTTCAAAAAAAACTCACTAATGTCACAATCTCATTTTGTCCTATTTTTTATCTGAGATTGTTTCCCCGTACAATTTGCCTTCAAAGTCTACGATATCATTAAACATAGCTATTATAATAAGATAGTCAAAATTTCAAAGTTTTAACGTGGTGCGATAATAATAGTAAAAATAAAAGTAAAAATGTCAGAATTATAAAACAATTTATATGATAATTTTTTAGTTCCTTCTTTTTTCAACTGTTACTGTATCTAAAAATATTATATTAAATTTATAATTTTAAATTTATATTTTCTGTTTTTTTAATAAAATTTCTGTGTAAAAATTTGTATATTCAAGATATTTTTAAAAAATATGGTTAAAAAATAATAAAAAATAAAATTATTTGTGACTATGGTAAGGTTTGGAGAAGAGAATGTTAACTAATTACCACTTTTTTATATAACAGTTTTTGCTATTACCCATCATATTTAAAGACAAGGTATTATGATTACTTAATACAGGATAATCGTTGTACGCATTTAGAATTTATATTTTTTTTTTGTTTTTAATTTATACGAAAGTTTATTCTATATATTTATTTATAGTTCATCTATATTTTTTCAATGAATATAGTTAAATTACATTTCAACTTTTATAAAATATAATTTATTTATAAAATTATAAAATACCTTAATAAATTAATAAATAAAAATTTATATCATTAAAACTTTGAATTAAATATTCTTTGACTTTAATTTTGTTATTATATTATACTTTGTACTGTTTGATATCCTTTGTTTTTATTTTAACTTTACTTTTAAATTCTGTTGATTAATTTTAGTTAATTGTTCATTTATTTTTTGAAGCATTTTTCCTTAATTACTTCTTTGTTTCTATTTTGTTCTTTTATCTTTTATATATACATACAGTTTTTACAATCTTTTACAATAATACAGTTTATATTATTTCTACTTAATGGTAATTTTGTTTCATTTTTAGATATTCTTTCTACATATTTTATTATACATAGTAATTTCACTTTTTTTATTAAATAATATTTAATTGATTATTTTTGATTTTATTAGAACTTTATTTTTTGATCGATACAGTACTTAATAATATTTTATACTCTTATTATATTTAGCATTAAATTTAATACGTACATATAGATAAATGGTTAGTTTTTATATTTGAATACAAAGCTTAATTAAACGTATATTAGCTATTATAATTAACAAATATTTTGAATTTGATCATGTTTTTACTATTTTTTTTTACAAAATATTTTAATCTTATTTTTTAATTATTATATTTATCAACTAATTAAAGAAAAACCATCGTAAATTATAATGAAAGCATTAATAAGCTGTAAAAGTGAACTATCGATATTTTAAATATAATAATAATATAAAAGTATAATTATTCTATTTTTCAGTTATATTATTATTTTTAGTTAAATAGCATTATGATATATATTTAAAAAATTAGATATCTAAAAGATTTTAAATAAAAGAATTTTAGTGTAGTTTAAATGCTCGTCTCACCTAAGCTCATTACATAGATTATGCAAATATTATACGTAAATTCATTAAATACGACGCTTTTAATGAAAAAAACGATATATTACTGTTCGGTTAATTACAATACCAACATCCCTTTTTTATTGTACTACACGCATTTAGTGAATTTCGCGATTAGCCGCATAAATATTCAAGTGCTATGTGGATATATCTATCTCTGTTTTGTGTGTGAGCAATCGTAAACTATTTTGTGTCTTCATGGACGTCGCATTTCGTGTGAACTGTCGCAATAAATACTCGGTCGCTAATGTTTTAGGAACTGTATTATCGTTTTATCTAATAAGAAGGAAATGTATAGGATTAAGAAAAAACACATTAGATAGTTAAAATTAAATCAGAATAGGAATCAAAATAGTACTGATAAATATAAACATAGAAGATAAAGTTATTTGTATATTTTTAATTTATTAGAATAAAAAAATTATACACTATAAGAATATTTGATTTTAAAAAAAGTTTTTTATATCCTTTAATAAAAATTTTATTTATATAATTTATATAAATAATATAATTTTTTTATTATGACTTATTAAAATAAAGAGTTTAACATTACATTTTGATAACCGCAGAAAAGTAACTATTGTTGAATGAATTATAAATATGTTTTGTTTTTTATTATTTTCATTTCGTAATGAATATGTAAGAATATTTTTATTATAGCTATTATAATTCAAGTAATTTTAAATAAAAAAATTATGTTTAATTATTTGATATTTAGCTCGCGATATATAATTTCTAAATAAAATTTTTTCCCACCAAAAACCAATTACTTTTTTGCTAAAGGAAAATTTAAAATTATATTTTTCTCATACTATACGGTTTTAATATTTATTTTATTTGTTTATTACATTAAAAATATATTATTCTTATCATAAAAAAATCAAACGAATAAATTAATAAAATAAATAAATTTTTTTTATTTCTTAGTCTCACTGCATTAATTTTTTTTTAAAATATTTTAATTTGTATTTTTTTTTTAATTTTTAAATATTATAATATTATCTTATTAAATATTAAAAAATTGTGGTGTATATAAATAATTCTATGTTATTACAAGTAAAAATATAAAATATAAAATATAACAATATTAAAAGAAATTGTTTATTCAATATATGTATACTAATTTTACTAGAACAAATGGCACTTTTTCAAATGTAAATTAAATATAATTGAATATATTATAATTTCTTTTTGAATATATAGTAAAAATATGTTAAACATTACTAGAAAAAATTTTTTATAATTTATTTTTTAATAATATCCCATAAATTAAAAGATATCTTTGGTTAAAATTTGTATAGATTCACGATAAATTAATGATACATTAAAGAAATTTATAGCAAAATTATACCTTTCTAATATTAATATTATTTTTAGTTTGATACTATACAATGTTTTGATTTTATAAAAAAGGTAGAAAATTCACATTGAAAAGGTATACGAAATAATCGAAAAAGTTTTAAAAATTTCAAAAATTGGGGAGGAATTGATATTGAACGGGAAGAAGTTCCCAAAAAATCTTGTGTTGAATTGGCGTTTCCGGTTACTGAAGTACTCAGAGAGCGTTGCGCGTGTTATCTTGACTGGCCCCGATATATCTGTCTCAGTAATAGTGAACTATCGGTAAAGGTGGGGCTGTTCTTCCAACTATAAAGTCGCTAGCGGCAAATGTCAGTTTGTTAGTGCTCCGAGGTTCGTTCCAAGATTGAAAATTAAAATATATTATCAGCCCTTACTTAATCTATAAATTTTTGGTTCTATTTGTACTTTCATATGATCTTATTTAAAAATAAATTGGGCATTATTATATTAAAGATAAAAGGTAATAAAATATTTTTAACTTTTTTTTGTACCTTAAGTTTAAAATCTGTAAAACTTCTTAAAATTTATTTACATTTGGAAATTTAAGAATTTGTTAAAAATAAGTTTATTTAAAATTTAATAATTAAATCTAACTTTTAGTGTACTTAATTCTTTTATTAAAATCTTGGATTCAATTTCTTAATTCTAGAACAATTTGGTAATGTATATCGTTATGCTTTAAATTTACCACTAAAAGGTTTATTATAGTCTTCAATAGTTTATTCTAAATTAATAAAATAATAAATTTGACATTATTTAGAAGTATAATTTTATATTTATATATTTACAATTTATTATTTGCCTTTTGCGATGTAAATTATGTTTCAAATCCTTCTACGAAAAATCGTATTGTGGGTTATTGGTGGTTAAATATTTATGATATATCGTAGCATTTACAATATTTTTCTTTTTTATAAAATTCAAAGCTTCGTATAAATGTTTAATTATATAAAAAGACAAATTTACAGTAATGCACTACTACGTAACATAAATATATTAATTTTTATTTTATTACGAATTATTTTATTTTAATAAAAATTCTTTTTTAATAAATTTAAATTAATTTATTTTACTAAAATTATTATAAAAGTTTTAACTTAGAAAAATAATAGAAAAATTTTTCTATTAAAAAATGTAGAAAGCAAAATTAATTTTTCGATCGTCTAGTCCTCGCGAGTATTAAACATACACAATTTTTATTTTATATTATTTAATATAATTTATAAAGATAACATTAACTGATTTTATAATAAAAATATTTCTGTGCATAAAATATATAATTTTTTCTAAAATGTTTTGAAATAATTAAATTACAATGATTATTAAAATTTGTTGTATTTATCGTTAAAGAATTTATTGTTATTGTAAAATTTTAAAATCTCAAATTTTTGTAAAGTTTCAAAATTTTATTTAAAAAAAAATTAACCATGCAGAAAAGAAAATGTGAAAAAATAATTATTTTAAAATGAGTTTATAACTAAATATTATTAATTGATTCTAAATAGAATTTATTGAGGTATTTAATTTGCCAACAAAATTAAGGAAATTTTTATTAATGTTAAAATCTTTGGTCTATTTTTGACTGGTTAAAATTTTGATATATCTAGTTTTTATACTAATTGTCAAAGCTAATAATAATTATTATTGTTATTGATTTATAGATAACAAGGGTTAGATTTAAAAAATGTGTAATTTTTTTTTGAACTTTTTAAAATAATAACATTATAATAATTTCTAAAATTTTAAACATTTATTATTCAACAATTTATGGCAATCATAAAAGTTAATTTAAAAATTAGGTTTATTTATAATATATTTTTTAATTAATATGTTTAACACGTACATAGCTTTTGAGAAAATTAATGTAAATATTTAAATATGTGCATTACTTACATTTATATTTAAGTTTTTTATAATATTTTTATGTGAGTTGTAAAAATGATATGAATAAATTTGACAATATATACTTCAGTTTTCATATATATTTATTTATTTTATTGGAAGTTTATTAAATAATAAAGTCAAAATGCCTTTAAAATTCGTAATATCTATTGTAAAATAATTTATCGTCATTATCAGTTTTAAAAATTTTGTATTATACTATGTTTTAAACTTCGAGACAGAGAGACGCGTAAAAATTATTAACAAATAATTTATTTAAACAATTTTAATATAAAATTTATATGAATTTAAATTTATTTCTAATTCAATTATTTTTACTCAAATAAATTTTATTTATTAGCAAGATTAATATTGTGCTTAATATTTTATTTGTATGTATATACATTTATTAATCGATCTTTTTAAATATTTTATGCTAAAAAAATATGTACCAAAAATTATGTTTTTATACTAATATTTAAGGAATTAATTTTTATAATTTAAATAGTTATATAAATTTATCTCTATATTTTAATAATAAATAGCATTAATTTATTAATAATTATATAATAGAATGGAATATATAATTTTTCTTTACAGTAGCATGTAATTTATTAACTATTATGAAAATTATAAAAATAGCGTTTATAAAATCTATTTTATATTAAACATGCATACAAATATTGATATACTTTATATTACTAGTAATAGCAATAATATATAAGAATTTTTATAATATTTTTTATCATGAAATGTAGATTTTATCTGACATAGATCTTAAAATATTTTCAAATTTAAAAAAATAATATAATATTTTATTCATTTTTTAAATAAACAACCTTTTAATCAATTGATCTTTGATGTATTTTAGTAATTTTTTTTATTAATAAAAAATTTATTTATTTGTAGTATTGATGTTAGTGAAAAACATTCTTTTATATGTTTTATATTATATTTTATTAATTTTTTAAATATATCTAATTATAATTATATCATAATTTTGAAATTAAATATTAACTTAAATAAGTAATTACTGATAAAATATTTACTAAAAATATATATTAAGTTTATAAAACTTAACAGTTTTTTTATATTGTTAATAACAATAATATTTTTTTAAAGGTTAAAAACTGTAGTGTAAAATTAGTAACATATTCTAAATATTTAATAATTTCATATTACAATAATTTATTCTGAATTTATAAATACAGATATATATGAACGATTATAGAGCAGTGTTTATTTTAAGTTTTGTTTTAGAAAAAGATGTTTGAAGCTAAAGAAAATCAATTAATCGTAGCTACTGTGATGATGATGTTATTTTTTTGCTACGTTCAACTGGTTAGTTCTTACCATAAGGAGATGAATATTATGAACGATGTAAGGATTAATAAGCGCTATATAATTGAAAACGCTGACAATAAAACGTTTAGTAAAATATTAAAGTATAACGATGATATGAATGTTAATCCAGAAGAACTTGGTAAATTTCTAGAAGGAGATATTGTTATCAATAGTAATTCATATAGACGTAATGGTAATAAGGATATAAGTAGCAAATGGCCGGGCGGAGTTGTACCCTACTTGATTAGTCCTATATTCGGTAAGATTTAAATACGATATAGTTAGAATACTTATATTTAAATATTATAAATAAGAATAATAAGAGAGGTATTTTTCGAAATCTATTTTTATTAAATTTCTTAAATGTTCTTCGATAAGAAAAACATTATTGTACGGTATTTATTGGTTTTTTTATAATCGATTAAGATATTTTTATAATCGAATTATTTTCAAATTGTAGCATTTTTGGTGTAATATTATATTTTCTTTAAATATTTTTGAAACATTTTAAAGTTTAATCAAAGTTAAAATGTTTTTATTTCTTATATTTCTTAAAATAGTTAACGCGTTTATTAAAAATAATGCTTTGCGATGAATAATGCTATCTAATAAAATTATTTGATCTGAAAAATGAACTTTGGATAGATGTAAGATTTTGATATTTTTTTAAAATTAAAAAATATAATTCAGCATTAAGTATTATTATCATTCTTAAAATCAAGAAATCTATTTGAAAGAAAGGATAAAATAATTAGTACTTTTTGATAAAAAAATGAATAGATGAGAAGCAACAGAGGTTAATTCGTGAAGCGATGTCCGATTTCCATCAAAATACATGCATCAAGTTCAAGCCTTACAATGGCGATGAATCGGATTATATTCGGCTTACTTCAGCTAATACCGGTTGTTGGAGTATTGTTGGCCGTGCTGGTGGTCACCAGGACGTTAATCTTGAGATTCCTGGATGTGTGTCGAAAAAAGGCACAATAATTCATGAACTTATGCACGCCCTCGGTTTCTATCACGAGCAAAGTCGTCCTGAACGTGATGAATATGTGGAAATTCGGTGGAGGAATATACAAACAGGTAGTTTTTTTCTCTGTTCCAAATTATTTTACATTATATATATTTATTTGGGTATTCAGTATTTAAATCCAGAGTATACAAAAATATTTCGGTAGTCCCTTTTAGAGTAATTTTTATTCCACATTTATCGGTTTATGATACGAGTTTTGTGAATAACTTTACAGAGCGATTATAAACTCTCAATAAAATATTAACTATAAGTCTAAAATTACGTACAACTATGTACAATAAATACAAGCATGGTCTAGGTTTTAAATATTAGTGTGTATCGATATAAAATATTTGAATTTAGAATATTTAAATTCTACTCCAATGATATATAAAAAGATTATTCATAATTATTAAAAAAATTAAATAATTAATTTGTTTTATAGAGTAATGACTACATTAAAGCTTATTTTACATTATATTGGATTAATTTAAACTTAACTAATACCTTTTTTTAAATTATTTATTTACAATGTGAATGGAAGTTTTTTTATTGTTAACTTTTCAGTATTTTTTAATTTATTTTTTCTATATTTTGTGAACAAAGAATAATTATAATTTTCTCTCTAATATTTAAACAAATTAATATTATTTTCCATATATAGTATATTTTATATTAAATAAATTTATCAGAACTTTTAATCTTTCATTATAAATTCTTTTAATAATCGTTATTTTTTAATCTTAATTATAAAATTATACAATAACTGCTGAAGTATTTATAATTTTTAGCAAATATTTCTTTAGATGATATTCGTAGAATAAGCTTTAGAGATTTATGTTTAATGTTATTAAGTGTCTTGAATGTAGACACAATATAAATAAAGCATTAATTGGTATCTTTTAATAGAATTTATGATCTTCTAATTATTGGTTTGAAAGTTTTAGAAATATATTTCTTTATTTTTTATCCTGTTACAGTTACTTCCTAATTTGAGGTTCTTATAACAGTAAGATATATCTATGTGTTAGAAAGGCAATTTGCTTGAAATTTATAAAAGCACCTTAATTATGATGAAAATTAATGCGTATTCACAAAATACTTAATTATAATATCGTAGCTATTTTTATCCTAATTTTTTATATCGCTAAAAATTTTTTAGTTTCTTTTGTTTTTATAATAAATTAATTTTTTTTGTTTCGATTTGAAATTAAATTTCATTATTTCATTTAAATTATTTCATTTAAAATAACTTTTAGCTTCCTTATTTTGGTTTTATAGATTTTTTAAATAACTTTATTAGTTTTGTTACATACCTTCCTATATTTTCTTATTTTATATCTTTAATAATTAAATAAATAATTAAATAAAGTAGTTTTTCATGGTTAATTATTTATTACTTTTTTCATTGTTGAAATTGTTTAATTTTTTCAAATAATTACATATTCGTTGATTAAAAAGTTAAAAATAAGGATCAATTAAAATTTGAGGTATAAACTTAATTTAATAGATATTATTGGTTTTTATCTATCAACGTTTATTTTTATTTTATTTTGAAGAAATTTAAAAAAAAAAGATCTCTTTTTTATATCTATGTAGAAATAATAACGTATGAACTGTAAAAAATTTTTCATTTTTATTATCTTCGTATTATTTACAGTACTTATATAGGTTTTAATTAAAAAATCAAATTATTTATACTAACTGTAACTGTAACTTTTAGCGTAAAAAGAAATTTTATTTATTTAGCTATATCAATATCCAAGCAAAACTTTATAATATAAGTAATAACATAAACTTTCTATTAGATGTATATATATATTATATTTAAATTAATCAGTTTTAACATAGATTAAAATTAAAAAATGATAAAACATATTTATAGAATAATTAAAAACTTTTTTGTTATTAAGTGCATCATTAATATTCATTACATTATATTCTTGTTATTTTTTTTTTATAAATCTCTACATATTTTTTTTATCAATAATTATACATACTTAATTTATTATAATATTAAGGTTTCTTATTCAGAAAACGTATTTTTCGATGCTTTATAGCTCATACAATGATAATAAAGATATTGTAGAGTATTGAGTTATTATAGATAAAGGCAATATATTTGAATAAATAAATTAATAAATGAATATATATTTAAAATGTAAAGAAATAAGTCGAATAATAATTTTTAGTTTACACAATATAAATCTGTCATTAAAATCTGAATAAATTCTATAAACACAAAAAATTATTATTTAATCGTTTATATCTTCTGATTTTTTTTTAAATTTTGATACTTCAAAAAATTTTTAACAGTAATATAAATGTATCGAAAATATTTACATCTTAAAGTTTTCAATCTTTTAATTTAGTATTTTACTTGATTTATATTATCTTGTATTGTTTCAATATTTTATTATTTTTTCCTTCTCTCTTATTTAATTTCTCAACTTTTTTCTATTATTTTCTCTTCTTTTTTTTCTTTGTATATTATATAATTAGTATAATATTTAATTTTCTAGTTATTTTTTAATTTTTTAAAGCTTTAATTTTACATTATTTTGTTACTATGTAATTTGACTGTTTATTCTTATTTTCAGTTTTATATATTTATACCAAATATTCTTTACCAAAGATCTGAACATTTTTATCTTATTCTCATAATTTTTTCTAAAAATCTTATATTCCAGGTACTTTGTCTTGTTATAATATCCTTTTAATTTTCTTCGATCAAATGCTTATCTATTTCTTCATTTTTGTATTAACTAATCAAGATACTTTATTTACTATTTTTTACTACTAACTTTTTTATTGAATTTTTCTATTTATCTATTTTCAATTTTTCTTTCAGATCTGATACGTATATTTATAGTATTCTTTGAAGGTCTTTGGTCAGAATTTGTATATATATTCTATCAAATTTTTCTTCTAATGCTACAAAAATAATATCAGTATCACTTACATTTTATTTATTATATAATATAAATAAGTAACTAAAAATAAGTATAATAACTAAAAATTTCAATAAATTACTATCTAAATATATTTTATAAAGAAAATAAGAGATCTTAAAAAGTTGAGAAATTTCATTTCAAATTTTATTAACACTATTGAATTTGATTTACCTTTACATTTATTATTCAGAGATAATTTTGTATCTATTTTAAGAAGTAGATATATTTAATCATAAATTAGCTATATTTGTTTTGAAATTATTTTTTGTAAGTTTTTGTATCCTTTTAATAGTATTAAATTTCATATTACATTTTTACATTAGAAACGGAAAAGAATAACGATTTATATTAATTCAGTGATACTGGCTTTATTAATTCCAAAATAATATAATAGTTAGAATAGTAGATATGATGTTGTTTTAAGCACTGTGGATAAGCAAATCTTTGTACAAACTTCTATTTTATGGCCTTTTACCTTAATCTTTTACGTTTTAATAATTTTTATAATTTTTATGGATAGTGATTCAAAAATCTAAGCTGCCAAAATTTTCAATCAATGTTTTCAGTTTACATACTTAAAGTAATCTAAACATAATTTACTGTTTAATTATTACTTCTGTAATACTATAATTATTTAACTTTAATTTTAATTTTAATTTATAAGTTAGTTTATTTACTTGTATAATATCAATTATTTATACTATTAAAATAATATTATTTTGTTTGATGTTGAATTTCTTTCTATGATAAATATTTAATATATTGTTGAATTTTTTATGATCAGTATTTGAAAGTAGTAAATTTTTTATAACAGCATTTATAATAGAATGCATAATTTTTTTTATTAGAAAACATTTATTTCAACTTATAATAAATAATTATGTGCATTAAAATCAAGATATTTTTTTTATATATAACTTATTATATATACTTTATTGATAAGATACTTGCTTTTTTTCTACTAAGAATAAAATGTATAATAAAAATTATATTAATCTGAATTGATATTAATGTATATTTATATATAATTTTACTTTAGTTTAGAAAAATCAATAAGTTAATCGATATTAATATCTTATAAATAATAAAAACTGATAATTCGATTTTTCTTAACTTTTTTATTTTCAATTTCATTAAATAACATGTACATAAATTTAAACCAAAAATGTACTTAAGAAAAAGTAATAACATAGATTTGCTAGTAAATTATGTAACTTACTCTTCTTAATTATCATAGGTCTCGAAGGTAATTTTAAGAAACATGATACACACGTGGATTACTATGGCGTCAAGTACGACTATGGCAGCATCATGCACTATTCGGAAAATGCCTTTTCTCGTAACGGCTTTCCTACAATTGTCGCTCGGGTGAGTATTTCAGAATTTGTTGATAAATTAGATTAGTTCATATTGTATTCTGACTGAAGTTTCAGTACATTTGCAAATAGGAAAATATATCGAACTTTTATTTATTGTGCAATAACATTATTATATAAAAATACTTAATAATTGGTATTTTAATTACTTTTATTTTTTGTATATTAATTAGTTGTTCTGAAACGCAAAAGTTTTTATAATGTTATTTTTAAGAAATACCTTGTTCATCCTTTTATTTATTTTTACTGACTTATCCGTTATCGTATTTATATTGACTTTTTGATGAACTTTTTTCAGAACCAGATTATTTCCTTTATTTTTTACTTATTACATTTATTATTTATAGATTTTTAATACAATACTGTTGTAATAGTAGCAAATTACAATTGTTCAATATTTTTGATAAATTATAAGTGCAACGTATTTTTATTTAATTTAATTTTTATAAAGAATATTGGAATCATCAATGATATGTGTAAAAGGTTAAGTATTATCATATGATAAAATTTCTAATTGAACCTACAGATATTTTTATTATAGGAGCATGAAAATTAGGTTTAAATAAATGACTAAGACATAAAATATGCGATACAGACAATTAGATATAGATTATAAGTGAAACGATTAAAAAAAATGTAGGTAGATAAATAAAAATATTTATTATATAAGCAAGTAATTTATTAAAATAAAAATATTGAAGAATATAAATATTATTATATCATTTTTCGTACAACTGATATCATAACTTATCTAGAAAAAAGATAAAATTATAAAGTATAAAAAAATACCGAATTATGAATAGTGTTTTAATAGACGGGCAAAATAAATATGCATTATAAATTTTAACATTAATTTTTACGAGATATATTTAAAAAAATAAAAATTACATTATAATTCGCTTTTATGGAATTTCCATAATAATTCAAGTAAGAGTTGATCTAATGAGAATAATGTTGATAATAACAAAAAACAGTATTATACTCGTACCAATGCCCTTCGTACTAAATTTATAATAGTTTACTTCTCAATGCTTTAAAAAGATTTCGAAAAAGTTCAAGTGGATCGTGCAATAGAAGATAAAAAGATAAAGATAAAAGTACAATGAATATATAATTTGATATGTTAAAATTTGATTACTATTATATAATCAAGTAGTTGGAATTCATATATCTATATTCATATTAATATTACTATGTATTTATTAAACAGATTTTTATAAAATGGGAAGAAAAAAAGTTCTTCGATAATAAAATACTTTAAAAAAATATTTATAGAAAAATAAGTTCAAGATAAATGGGAATATGCAAGCCATAATCATTGGTTAATAGAATATTACTATACTTAATTATTTTCAATATCAATTAAATAATATAAATAAGATGTCCAAGATATATAGGTAGAATAAGTCATAAAAAAGCAATGCAAAGGATTTTCTTACTTAAATTCAAATTTAACTAAAAAGCTTTTAGAAAGATCGAGATGAAATATTAAATTGAATTTAAAAGAAGTAAAGCATGATCAAGTTCATTATGTATATTTTATTATATTTGGTAAAGGGTAACATTTTCCTATTTATAGTAGACTTCAATTGAGTTTCTAATTTTGGTTTAAAAATAATGATAATAAATATTATAAATACTAGAAAAAAAGTGCTTTTAATTTTTTTAATATAAAAGTAATTTATTATTATAAAGATTGAAATAGATGATTGGTTTTCTTGAAATTATTTTATTATATAGTTCTTATTTATTTATTATAGCTCTCTTTAAAA
This sequence comes from Dolichoris vasculosae, assembly GCA_018907195.1. Classification (NCBI taxonomy): domain Eukaryota; kingdom Metazoa; phylum Arthropoda; class Insecta; order Hymenoptera; family Agaonidae; genus Dolichoris; species Dolichoris vasculosae. Next base: position 215,465 of record JACCHY010000039.1, on the reverse strand, counting down.
AAATTATAATTTAAGTTAAAAAAGTTATTGTATTAGATAAAAATAACAAATTATAATTCTGATAATTTTTTTATGTTTTTTATGTTTTATTAATTGTTTAAATAAAAAGTTTTCTTTCTACAACTGTTTGAAGTTTAATAGAGTTAATTTTGTTATTTTTCTTAAACTACATTTGTAAATTAAGAACATCTTGATTACGAATAAATTTATATTATTCCTATTTTAATAGAAATAATAGAAATTTTTAATAATTTTACACTTTAAAATACATTCTTGAATAATAATACATTAAAAATTTTTTTTAAAAAAATTTAATATAATATGTAAAGAATATTTTTATCATAATTAATTTATTAACATTCTATTTATGTAAAATAAAATTATTGTAGATTTTTTATCTAATAATAAAGTTTTTGAGTTTTTCGATATTCGAATATAATTAATGTAAATATTTATTTAATAATAGAAATACATTTTTACATTTAATTATAAAAAAATTCTGATTTTTTGCAAAAAATTTGATAAATTATTGAATCTGATAAAATGAAATTTTCTAGGATATGAGCGCTCCTAAATTGGGCCAAAGAAAAGGTTTAAGCTCCAAAGATATTCAAAAAATTCGAAGGATGTACAAATGCAACGAACGAAAACGTAGGTTTTAATATAAATTTGCTTTTAGCAAATAAAGGTATTAGAAAATATAAAGAAAATATATTTTCCATAAGCATATCATCGAATTGAAAATATAAATTTAACAGAGAAAATAATTAAGTTATCAAAATAACATTTTTATATATATAGTTTAATTTTTTTTTAAGATAAAAATATATTATTGTATGCAAATTTGCAATGTATATCATCCATAAGTTTCTTAGCTTATAGCAACATTTTCAGTATTCGTTGATTTTATGTATATTATAATATTTATTTTTGAATAGTAAGTTATTCTAAAAATACCGTTATACTGTTTTTTGTGTGTGCTATCTGCGTATAAATGAAGAGAATTACTTGTGTGATAAACCACATCTTGATACCTAGTCTATAGTATTATAATTAATTTTATAATTACGTTTTATCTTGTATTAATTTTGTATATTTAAGCATATGAAATAAATGGAAATTATGATTTATTATAAGTATAAAATAGTTATTTATCTCTAAAACAATAAAATTATCTTATTATTATAAATATTATAACTTGATATTTTTTAATGAAAGAATAGTAACAAAGTGTTTTAAGATTTTATTTAGCCAATATTTTTACATTCTATTATTAAACATAACTGTCAAATACTAATTCTAAATATAATATTATAATAAATTATACATATAGGTCTTATTTTATAATACCAAAATGTATTTATTTTAAAATTCAATTACTTTTAATATCTTAATTACGTTTGTCCTCAAATCTTATAGAGAATGTTAATTATATAATATTTATTTATTGAATACTGCCATGGAAAAAATTAATTATAATAGTAAACACAGAGGAAATTCTATACTAATATTCTATAATTATTAAAAATATAAACTTTTATATTTATAAATGAAGAATTTTGTATTGTTTAAAATATACTAATTATCTTTACTAATTTTAAAGGTATTACATAATTAAAACATTTACAAAATTAACTGAATTATTAAATATGGACTACCGCGCGTTGAATCTCACAAGGAGTTTCATCGTTCGTAAAGGCACTGTTATCTTAAAAATAGAAGAAAAGATAATGTTATACAATATTTTTAACTCTTGATTTTTATAGATTAAAAAAAAGGCATAATAGACATGGGTGACTTTTATTTTATAAAATGATATCTTATTTTTTATACATGTGAATATTTATGGAAATTATCTTATCTAATTTATATTTTACATATAAATTATTAGTCTTATACAATGAATTTTAAATACCATTTATATAAAGATTTTGAATTATCAAAAATGAAAGAAGAGAGTTTTATATATAAGAAATTGATTAAAAATAATAGCATAATTGATAATGATATTTATTAATATTCTTTAAATATTTATTTTTGAAATAATATAGGCTTTGTATTTTTTATTTTTTTAGAAATATAATATGTATCAAAAAATTCAATTTTAGTTTATCATTTTTTCTCAATGTATGTATTTAGTATTTTCTCTTAATATCAAATTAATCAAATTTTTATAACTTATTATTATTGTTATAGTTGTGTAATAATTCAATAGTAAATTTGATGTGAAGTGTATATTTTGTTCTTAAGCTACTATTCATTGGTATTATATCTGAATTATATGAATAATTAATTCAAAGTATAATTCATAACATTATTCTGATTAATTTTTAAAAGTAAAATGAACAGTTTATTCTCTAATTTAATAGTATAATTATTTAAAATATTTTATATAGATTCATTATACGAGGATAAAGAAAATTTTTTATTTCTCATGAATTGTCTAATTAAAAGCGGAAAAATGTCGTTTAGTATTAATTGAATCTTACACTAATTTGTACAAAACAAAACAAATTGAATATTACAAGTTAAAATTAACTTAATTTTTACAAATGTTGAAATACCGACAAAGAAAATAATTTCCAATATATTTAAGTTAAAGTATTAAAATGTAAATTACACATTTCTTTTTTTTTCATAAATTTTAAGTAATAGTAATAATAATATAATCGTCTTGAAAAGAAAAGAATAATAATGATTTTTGTTTTATAAATTTATTTGATAAAAAGATGAATCAATTCGAAATAAGATCATTTGTCTGTTTCTCTAAAGAATAACTTGTCACCCACGTTCGAGAGCAATAAACATAAAAATAGAAGGAAATCGCAACAAGGCGTCACGCGAAGTCGTCTAAGCGAGGTACAAATCCGCGGTTAGAGTCCGCGTGTTGATTATCAGCTGTTTTTCAGCCCATTTCCAGCCTACGTTTTCAGTCGATCCACGTCCTCTTAATGAAATCGGCTGCGCGTTCGCCGATCATGATGGCGGGTGCATTCGTGTTCCCTGAGGTGACCTTGGGCATGATGCTTGTGTCGGCGACTCGGACACCCTGGACGCCGCGCACGCGTAGTTGGTTGTCGACGACCGCGAAACGATCGTTCGCCGGTCCCATCATGCAAGAGCCTGCCTGATGATTTTCAGGAGCCGTGTCGTGCTTTATCGCGCATTCCCAGTAAGCGTCGCATCCGAATTTCAGGTGCTCACAGTGCTTTACTGGCGTGCGGTCGAGAGAGAATCCGTACCTGCAGCAACGAAAATCAAAGTCATTTTTTATATTATTTTTTACGAGTTAGCTATATTTTTTAAGTATCTGTTTAGCTTTGTATAAAGTTACACTTTGTTTGATAGGCTAATCGGTAGAATCTTGTAGTTGTTTACTTTAAATTGTATCAATATTTTTTTTAAAGCGTGAAAAAGCTTAATTTATTTAATATTTATTTAATGGATTTAAAGCGTATTTTTGAAATACTGTAAATTATAGCTGTTTTGAAATTTTTTGAAAATTAATACCGTATTGTGTTTCATTTTTTAAAAAAATAATGTTTTTTTTCAATGTTTATAAACAATACTATTACACTTTTCATGAATCCATTCAATTACAATGCATATTATATAATGGCTAACTATCTGATTTATCTTCGATTTATCTCAGTATTTATAAGCACTGTAGGTATTTTTTGTAGCTTATTAATTTATTCGTATATTTCACAATTATTTATGATATAATAATAAAATAGTTTAAAAAAAATTATATATATAAGTAATAATTTTTAGTGTCGATAACTGTTTTAAATATTCTAAATTTATATATTTAAAACAAATGTATATTCTTTAGAAGATTTTTTTACAAGAAAATACAAAAAATATAAAAAGTATAAAAACAATAAAAGGTAAAAGTAACTTGCTTCTTAAGAGCTTCAGTTTCTGATAAGGCTATACTGAATTTGATGCCTTCAATAAGGGCACCAACATCGTCTGGGTGCGTCAGATATTTGGCGTAAATCATGGGCTTAGCCAAAGGATCGTTGTTCCTCAGTCGCAGATAGCCACGACTTTTTGGATGAAGAATTGTAGGTATGATAAGGATTACCCTATTTGAACCCTTTTTTTCTCCAACCATGCCTGTTTCTGAACAATCGGCTAAATAACCACCGAAGATCAGCTGAACATCTGGATGGTCTTCACGCATGTCTGCGTACTTTGTGTTTATCATTGCCGTTACCTCCGAGATTCCTAAAATTATGATATTAAATGTTTTGTATTTTTTTAGGATTTTCAAAATTTTCAAATATTTTAAATATTAATATATTAATAATAAAATTAAAAAATAAAATTTCTAAATATTGAATATAATATTTAAAACATTATTTGTACAGAGTAATATTGCATAAACATTTTTATATAGTTTAAATTAGTAATAATAAAATATAATAAGAAATATATAATAATATATATAAGAAACATGCAAATGGTACTAATAGCAATAATAATGAAAAACTTTTTTTCACTATTAGTGCAATTATACTAATATGATGGATTTTTTATTGCTTATTAATAACATAAATATTATAGTACTTTCTTTTTAGATGTTCTACACATTATAATTTTATTTAACTTTATTTAACTTTATTTAATTTTGAACTTTTTTTATCAAAAAAGAACAAAATATATATGAATAATAAATTCTTTGTGCAGTTTAAAATACATATATTCTAGTTAGTATAAACTAATATATAATATATCGTGTATAGTAACATATATATAGAATATAGTATAACCATTGAATTATTAATTTCATTTTTTTGTATGGAAAAGATAAAATACAATTCACAAATCATTAATGAAAGATAAAATAATTTAATGTATTTGCATCCAATGTATTTTAATAATTTTATAAATATTAAAAAAATATTTATTTGAATGGTGAATAGATAATTTCAAGTTTATAATATTGATTTTTATAGGTTACTTTATGTTGTCATATATACGTATTGTAAAATTTTGTTGTAAAAAATATAACTGATACAATGATACAATTTTTAACGATTACTATTAACATAAAAAATATTAATTTCGAAATAAAGTTATAAGTTTTAATATTACGTATAATATTTTATTATTAAGTTGACATTTTTAAATTTATTGCGTTGTATATATCAAGGAATATAAATTTTATACAAAGTATGATGTATATTTACGATTTCAGCTATAACATTAAGTACTAACAAATCTAACCATTTAGAAATTTAGATTGCATTATAGATGCATTATAATAAAAATATAATATTTCCAGAAATATATGAATGATTGAAAAACTTTTTGAATTCTAATATTTATTCAAATATTTAATCACATAATAGCATATGGTAAATCAAGTTTACGAATTTTCCAATGTAGTCCTTTGTATTTATAATACAATTATATCTGGAAAGTCCATAAATTTTATAACTCAAGTTAGGAGAGTATATTTAATAGAAGTTTCAGAAATGTAGTATATTGGCAGTAATTTTTTTATAACTAATTGTAGCAGATATTAAATAGTAATATATTTTATTGTAATATAAATATGATAGAAATGTAATAAAAAATTATAGAAATTTTCCTATAAGATAAAAATTAAATTATAAGTTTATGAATGAAAATATGTAGAAAGCTTGTGTGATACAAATAAATCAATATGTACATAAGTAAATTACGAATTTTATAAAAATTGAAAAAGTGTATATTTTTTAGAATATATAAATTTTAAAGTTAAAAATTTATTTATATTATTTTAATGAAATTGTACTATAAGTTTTATTCATTTCTAATGTTATTATAGAACAAAAATAAGAACTTTATCATGAATAGACGTTTTTTGGAAAAATTAATCGATAAACTTTTTTACAATAAATAGCATCTTTAAATTGAAAATATATCTGCTAGAGGCTTAAGTGGTACATATAAAAATATATATAATAACTTGTTTGATTTATAGTATAAATAAAACTTTTTTTATCATTCGCTTAATCAATGTTTTACTTTAACGGAGAAATAAATAAAGTGATCGATGTCTGCTATCTTGAGATTATTATTTATCGCTTATTCTATATCGTACTTATCTAAGATGTAATCTAGTGATATTTTAAACTTCTCGTAAAACATATCTGCATTCATATAACGAATGCATAATGTTTTGCATTCGAATGCAACGTTGATAATTTTTTTAAGAAGACAAAGTAACAATGGGGTACAAAGAAATACAAGCATTGCGTGCTTCTTACTAGTTTGTACGTCTATTTTCCCATTTTAGCAATAAAAACAAGCTTATATCAGATAATTTTTCTTGCAAATAAATTCAAATGCATAGAAGGTGTTTCTATAAATTAGAAATTTTTCTCGTTTTATGTACAATGGCAGATTACACAACGAGCGAATACATCTTGTCATTAGGTAAATGGAGAGATCAATGAACACAGCCAAGGCTTAAGAGAGAAAATCCGTGAAAAATCGTAAATCGAATAGGTTAATCAAAGAAGGGGCCAAGGGATAGAATCGTCTTTTTTTTTCTTCATGCATAGAAACAGGACCGTGGAAAGTGCTTACGCGTGAAAGACGTGAGATAAAGTTGTTCGGCCTTCGTTGAATCAGTGGCTCACGCGATACCAGAGCCTTGCGCATTTGTTTGTATTTACAGGAGAGCCTCGAGGGCTCACTCGAATTAAATGCAATTATACGCTCTACGTGCTATTAATTGCGCTTTTGCAGAGTTGCGGTGACCACTACCAATTACTAAAAAGAAGTTCGAGTTGACGCAGCCAACAGCAGGAGAACAAGTCTCTGCCTTTTCGCGTTTGACGTTTATATTTCAGTACGAAGCTGTTTTCGCACTCCTGTTTATGCCATTTTATTTTTATTATTTTCCATTGGAAAAATGTTACATTTATTTTTATTTTTTTTATACTTAAAAATGATTGTAGAAACAATTTTTTTTTTTTTTTTAAAGGGATGCGTAATCATCTTAATAGTTGTACCTAGGAATACAAATTTAATCGAAAAAATTTATATATATAATAAATTTATATAAAAATTTACAGCGAATTACTTTTATATATACAAAATAAATTATTCTCTTTTTATTAATTTTTTATAAATGGTTATTTTTGTTATGTAATTTTAATCAATAAATTAAAAGATTATATATATATTAAATAAATTTTTAAATAAGCATTATAAATAATAAAATTAAATAATTAAATATTAATAAATTATATAAATTAGGAGGAGTTATTTATATAGTGTAAAATATATTTAAAATAATAATTAAAAAAATTTTTAAATAAGTATTATAAATAATAAAATTAAATAATTAAATATTAATAAATTATATAAATTAGGAGGGGTTATTTATATAGTGTAAAATATATAAATATAATAAAAAAATTTTAAATAAGTATATAAAATAAAATTAAATAATTAAATATATAAATTATAAATTAGGAGGGTTATTTATATAGTGTAAAATATATTTAAAATATAATTAAATATTTTAAATAAGTTATTAAATAATAAATATAAAATATATAATTAAAATTTAAAATTTAAATAATTAATAAATTATATTAAATTTAATTATATAATTTAGGAGGGGTTATTTATATAGTGTAAAATATATTTAAAATAATAATTAAAAAAATTTTTAAATAAGTATTATAAATAATAAAATTATATAAATTAGGAGGGGTTATTTATATAGTGTAAAATATATTTAAAATAATAATTAAATAAATTTTTAAATAAGTAATATAAATAATAAAATTAAATAATTAAATATTAATATATTATATAAATTAGGAGGGGTTATTTATATAGTGTAAAATATATTTAAAATAGATTTAAAAAGTCATTGGGTTCATGCCCCAAAAATATTTAATTGAAATTATTAAATTTTTTCTTTAAAGATAGATTAAATTTAAAATTATTAGACTCATAATCTAAAGATAGACTATTGGCTTTTTTAAAAAATTTTAGTTTAAAAAAAAATATTTTTTTTACAAAGAAAAGTTAATAATAATAATTATATTAAATTTTAAAGGAATTTTAATTTAGTTTAAAAATTAATTGGAAAATTTTTAATATATATAATTTTTAGAGGAATATTAAATTTAAATAATTTAATATATTTATGAAAATAAATAATATAATGTAATATGTAAGATTTTATTATTGTAAGAAATTACTAATAAGAAATTTTTATAGTATAGATTAAATTTGTGCTAGCAATAGCGGTTAAATAGATTATACAAATTAATAATAATTATTGACTTATAATAATTAGTTAAATTATAATAAATAAAAAAATATTTTATGGATGAAATCTAAGAAATATTTGTTAATTTATTTTTATAAAGTAATTTTTCATATATAAAGATTTAATAAGAGATTAGATTTAGATATCCTATTATTTAAATAAGAAAAAGATTAATTAAGTAGTATTGAATTTAGAAATTTAAGAATTATGGCGGTATATTAACTACATGGAGGAATTTGTCTCGTAATTGATAATCCACGAAAGGAGGAACTTAAATTTATGCTTATGTATGTTCATATTAAGAATATTCTTTAAAGAAATAAATGTTTACAATGTTTTTATATTATATATATATATTGTTTAAATTATTTATTAAATTAATATAAAAAATCTAATTTAGATCAATATGTAACAATATTTAAGAGTAAGATGAATTACATTTTTGTATCGAATAATTAATTTTAATATTAATTCGAAGTAGAATTTATTAGTAAATTTTTATAAATTATTAAAATTGAATAATGATTTTAATATATGTACAAATCGCCCGTTAATTCTATATAAATTGTAGAATAAGTCGTAATAAAGTAAATGTATTGGAAAGTGCATTTAGAAAGAAATATAGTTTAATTACAATATTTATATTGCATATGAATGATGAAAAATTTTTTTTCTATTTTTATATATTAGTGTTTAAGGCATAAAAAATTTTGGATTTTTTGGAAATAATTAAATTTTACTATATATTTTAAATAATTTAATTATTATTAAATTAAATAATAATTATATATTTAAGTAAATATTAATTTAATTAATTAGGAATATGTGAATATGTATATATATAAATTTTTATTTATTTTATATAAAATAATAATAAAATTTTTTAATTTAGTATTAATTTAAAAAAATAAAGTTATTTGATAGTTAAAAAGTATTGTAAAAGAAAATATTTATTAAATTTATTTATATAAAGTAAAAAATAGTATTTTTTACCTTTTGTATCAGGGTTTAATAAAATTAATAAATAGATTTATTTAATTCTCGAAAAAAATTGAACTAATTAATCATGAGTTTTAATGTGAAAATATTATTGAAAATAATTAATTAGAGGTGATATACTAATCGAAATTTTTATATCTAGTTATTTTATAAATAAATTTAATTTAGATAAAATTTTAATTAATATTATTTATAAAAATATTAATTTAAATTTTATTAAAAATTTAAGGGATAAGTTTTAAATTTATTTTAATATATTAAATAAATTTTATCTTATTATTATTAATTTCTTATATTTAATTATATTTAATATTATTAAATATAAATTTAAAATTTTAAATAAAGAAATAATTTGATTTATTTAAATATTTAATTAATTATAAAATTAAAAAATTAAATTATATTAATTTTGAAATAATGATAAAATTAGTAAATAATTATATTATATTAAATTTATATATATATTGATAGATTAAATTAAGGAATTCGGCAAAAATTTTATTCGCCTGTTTAATAAAAACATGTCTTATTGATAATAATTTTAAGTCTAATCTGCTCAATGATAATATTTAAATAGCTGCAGTATCTTAACTGTACAAATGTAGCATAATCATTTGGCTTTTTATTGAAGTCTGGAATGAAAGATTGCACGAAATAAAGTCTGTCTCAATTTAATTAAGATTTAAATTTTATTTTAAGTAAAAATTCTTAAATAATTTTAAAAGACGAGAAGACCCTATAGAATTTTATTATATTAATAATTTATATTTTAATAAATTATTTATAAATTATTATTATTATTTAATTGGGGCTAATTTAAAAATTTAATAAAGTTTTTAAAATTAATAAATTTATATAATATTTAATTAAATATTATTATATTATTCATATATAAATGAATTTATGTTAAATTAAAATCCATTCTTAATGAAATTAAAATAAATTACCTTAGGGATAACAGCGTAATATTTTTGGAGAGTAATTGATAAAAATGTTTGCGACCTCGATGTTGAATTAAGTTTAATATTTAGTTGAGAAATTAAATAAATTAAGTCTGTTCGACTTTTAAAAACTTACATGATTTGAGTTTAAAACGGTGTGAGCCAGTTTGGATTCTATCTTTAAATAATTATAATAATTTTGTACGAAAGGACTTATTATTATTACTATTGTAATTTAAATTATTGAATATAAATTAATAAATATATTACTTTAGCATATAAGTGCAATAAAATTAGGATTTATTCATAAATAAATAAATTATTTAAGTAATAATTATTTTATACTATTTAAATAGAATTATTTTATCAATTGATATTATAATTATAGTATTAATTTCAGTTGCATTTTTAACATTATTAGAACGTAAAGTTTTAGGATATGTACAGTTACGAAAAGGGCCAAATAAAGTAGGAGTTTTTGGATTATTGCAACCTTTTAGAGATGGAATAAAATTATTTTTAAAAGAATCTTTAATTATTTTAAAGACTAATTATTTTTTTTATATTATTAGTCCAATATTAAGAATATTAATTATACTAATATTATGAATAACTTTACCTTATTATGTAGATTTTATAAATTCTAATATTAATATATTAACTATTTTTTGTTTTTTAAGATTAGGGGTATATCCTTTAATATTATTTGGATGATCATCAACTTCTAGTTTTGCAATATTAGTTTACGTAGAGTAGCTCAAACTATTTCATATGAAGTTTCTATAATTTTTATTTTTTTTAGAGTTTTATTATTAGTGGAAAGCTATAATTTAATTGATATAATAGAATATCAATATTATAGATGATTTATTTTAATATTATTTCCTGTTAGAGAAATAATATTTATTAGTATATTAGCGGAATTAAATCGAACTCCGTTTGATTTATCAGAGGGAGAATCAGAATTAGTTTCTGGGTTTAATGTTGAATATATAAGAGGAAGATTTGCTATCTTTTTTATTGCAGAATATGAAATAATTTTATTTATAATATATTTATTTAGAATTATTTTTTTAGGTGGAAATATTTATAATACTAGATTTTATTTTATATTTATAATAATAGTAATTTTAGTAATTTGAATTCGTGGAACTTATCCACGATATCGATATGATACAGTAATAGAGCTAGTTTGAAAAGATTTTTTACCTACTATTTTAGCAATATTAATAATTATTAGATTTTTTAAAATAATATTAATTATTTATTTATATTAATTTATTTATATTAAATTATTAGAAGATTTTACTTCTAGATTTGTAATTTCAAGTTACAAGCTATTATAGCTTAATAATTTAAAAATGGATAAGTTTATATCTTTTTTTAGGTCGAAACTAAAATATTTTACATTTTTAAATTTTAATTAGTTTTATTATTAAAGTTGTTAATATTGGTGAAATAAAATAATACATAAAATATATAATAGAGGTAATTTGCCTAATTACTACATATGGTTCTTCAATTGGTTTTGAGCCTACTCATGTTAATACAATAAAAATTGCTACAAAAATTCAAAATAAATTTTTATTAAAAATTTGAAATTTAAATCCTTTAATTTTATAATCAGAAATAAATGGAATAAATAATAAAATTATAATTGATATTAACAGTGCAATTACCTCCCCTAATTTATTAGGAATTGTACGTAAAATAGCATAAGCAAATAAAAAATATCACTCAGGTTGAATATGGATAGGGGTAACTATTGAATTAACTTTATTAAAATTTTCAGCATCAGAATGAATATAAGGGTCAATAAGAATAATTATTAATAAAATTGTAATTAAAATTAAAAAAACAATAATATCTTTAATAGTAAAATAAGGATGGAAAGGAATTTTAAAATAATTTCTATTTAATCCTATAGGATTTGATGAACCTACTTCATGAAGTAATACTAAATGAATAATCACTATAAATAAAATAATAAATGGTATTAAAAAATGAAATGAATAAAATCGATTTAATGTAGCATTACTTACTAAAAATCCTCCTCCTAACCATAAAACTATATTTTCCCCTATATATGGAATTGTAGATACTAAATTTGTAATAACTGTTGCTCCTCATAATGATATTTGACCCCATGGTAATACATACCCTATAAATACAGTTATTATTGTTATTAAAAAAATTAAAACTCCTATTGTTCATGGTTTATAAGATTTAAAAGTATTATAATATAAATTTCGTCCAATATGTATATATATACATATAAAAAAAATTGATGCTCCATTTATATGAATTATTCGTAATAATCATCCATAATTTACATCTTGCATAATATATATTACTCTATTAAAAGCTATATTTACATTTGGGGTATAATGTATAGATAAAAATAATCCTCTTGCTATTTGTATAAATAAACGTAAACCTAATAAAGAACCAAAATTTCATCAGATAGTAATATTTAAAGGAGTAGGTAAATTAATTAATGAATTATTAATAGTTTTTAATAATACATTAGTTTTTATTCTAGACTTATTCATTAAAAAATTTTATTAGTTAAACTAAATTTATAATTTTTGATATTTGAAATATTTTAAAAATATATTACTTAAAAACAAAATATCTAAATAGCTATATTAAAAATAAATAAATTTAAAAAATAATTGTAAATTAAGATTTATCTTTAAGTTTAGAATAATTCCCAGATCTAAGATCATTCTTAGATTTACTTAGATTTACGACAGTTTTTTTTTTTATAATTATTTTTACAATTGTAATTAAACAAATTAATAAAAAAAATAATATAAAATATAAAACATATTTTTTATCTTCTAAATATAAATAAAGATAATTAATATTATTATCTATTATTTTAATATTTTTAAGTATCTCTAGAGATAGAATATTTATAGAATTTGAAATAAATAAAAGTTCTTTGTTTATTGTATCTATTAAAAGAAAAATAATAACAGAAATTATTAATAAATTTCTAATGACTATTATTACATCATAAATACTAAAATAAGCTATTGAATTATTAACAAATCTAATAAAATAATAAAATAATACTATTAACCCTCCAATTAAAATTAAAAAAATTATTTCAATTGATAAATTATTATAGGCATAAACTGCCAAAGGAATCACCACACATACTAAAGTTAAAAATAAAACTAACCCTAAAAATAATGGATTAAAATCTTTTGTTGAGTTGATTATAAAGTATGACAAAGCAACCAAAAAAGGTGCTAAATAATCATTCAGATTAGTAATGTTATATCTATTGACATTTATTATTTATAATACACTCATTTCAAAAAATAATTTAATTAAAATATTAGTTTTGGAGACTAAAATTATAAACTTATATGTTTATTTTTTTGAGTTAGTTATAAATTTTTAATTTATTTTTAATTTAAAAAATTAATATTTTTATTTAAATTAATAACTAAAATTTTTTTTGATTATTATATTTAATTGATGATATTTATATTATCTATAATATTAGTTTCTTATATTTATAATCAAATATTATTAACTTTAATAATGTTAGAATTTGTAATAGTGAGAGTATTAATATTTTTAATTTTAATTTTCATTAAAACTATAAATATTTATTTATTATTTTATTATTTAGTAATTGTAGTTTGTGAGGCCGTAATAGGTTTAATATTATTAGTATTGTTAATACGTTCAAGAGGTAATGATAATGTTAGAGTTAATGTTTTATTAATATGTTAAAAATTATAATATCTTTAATAGTAATAATAGCAATAATTAAAAATTTTCATAAAAATTTATTAATAAATTTTTATGCAAATATTTTATTCTTATTAAGTTTTTTAATATTATTAAATTATGGATTTAATAATTATTGAAGAATAATTTATTATTGAATAGGAGTAGATAATATTAGATTTTCTTTATTAATTTTAAGCCTCTGGATACAGGATTAATAATTTTAGTAAAAAAAATAAATAATTTAAATTTTTATATTTTATTATTATTAATATTATTATTTTGTTTATTTATAAGTTTTACTAGAATAAATTATTTTATTTTTTATTTATTTTTTGAGATTACATTAATTCCTACATTTATTTTAATTATAGGTTGAGGTTATCAACCTGAATTAATTAATTGGAATAATTTATTTAAGATTAGTATGTTTACAACAATTAGATATAAAAATTTTAGTAGCATATTCTTCTGTAGTTCATATAGCAGTAATATTAATAAGTATTATATCAATAACTTATTGAGGATTTTTAAGAGGAATATTAATAATAATTGGGCATGGATTGTGTTCATCTGCAATATTTATTATTGTAAATTATTTATATGAACGTACAATAAGACGAAATATTATAATTAATAAAGGAATAATTTATTTTATTCTTTCAATATGTTTATGATGATTTATTTTTTGTTCAATTAATATATCTGCTCCAATTTCATTAAATTTATTAAGTGAAATTATTATAGTATGAGTATTATTAAATTGATCATATAGTGTTATAATTTTATTAATATTAGGAATATTTATTAGAGAAATTTATAGTTTATATTTATTTTCTTATAGATTTCATTTAAAAATAATAAGTTTATTAATTAAAATTTATTCTAATAATATTAATAATTATATTGTAATAATTTTACATTGAATTCCTTTAAACTTTTTAATTTTAAGAATAGAAATATTTATTTGATTTAAATAATTTAATTAAAAATATTAATTTGTGGAATTAAAAATGTATAATAATACTTTAAATTTATATATATATATATAATATTATTTTATATTATTTAAGAAGAATAATTTTTATATGAATTAGATTCATTATATTTATTATAAGTATATTGTTAATATTAATTAAATATTCAATTTATTTAGAATGAAATGTAATTTCATTATATAGTAGATCTATTAATATATATGTATATATTGATTGAATAACTTTAATATTTATATTTATTGTTTTATTAATTTCTTCAATAATTTTAATATATTGTAATGAATATATAGATTATGATAAAAACTCTATTCGGTTTTTTTATTTAATTTTTTTCTTTATTATATCTATTTTATTAATAATTATTAGCCCAAATATAATTAGAATTATTATTGGGTGAGATGGATTAGGTTTAATTTCATACTTATTAGTAATTTATTATAATAGATATTCTAGTTATAATTCTGGAATACTGGGATGTATTTATTTTAATATCAATTGGAATAATATTAACTTATGGGTCTTGAAATTTTATAAATTTTATTAATATAAATTATTTAATTTTAATTATAGTAATAATTGCAGCTTTTACTAAAAGTGCTCAATTGCCTTTTTCAGCATGGCTTCCAGCTGCCATAGCAGCTCCTACTCCTGTGTCTTCTTTAGTACATTCTTCAACTTTAGTTACTGAAGGTATTTATTTATTAATTCGATTTCAAAGATTAATTAGTCAAAATTATTATATTATAGAATATATTAAATATATTGGAATAATTACTATGCTATTAGCAGGAATTTCTGCAATTTTAGAATATGATTTAAAGAAAATTATTGTTCTTAAAGCTAATAAATTTCTAATAATTATTACTGGTATAAATAAAGTATAAACATAATAATTTAAATAAATAAATAAAGTGCCTGATATAAGGATTATTTTGATAGAATAAATCATGTAAATGTAGCATTTACCTTTATTAATATTAATTATTATTTTAAATATATTTTACACTATATAAATAACCCCTCCTAATTTATATAATTTATTAATATTTAATTATTTAATTTTATTATTTATAATACTTATTTAAAAATTTATTTAATTATATACATATATATATTAGGATAATAAAATTAGGAGGGATTAAAAGATTAATGTAGCTTATTTCATTCTATTAGAATTTTAACATTTCATAATGCTTCATAAAATTTCGTAACATTAAAAAAAAAATTACAACAATTAATTTACATTTAATAGCGTTTGTTCCTTTTACAATTTTTCTTTTTCAACTATTACATATGAATTAATTTAAATACGATACAATTTTAATGTATTAATTACTTAGTTTGTACTTATAGAATCAAATTTTGTAATTTTTTACGTTATTTTTATGCACAAAACTAGTTTTCATAATCAGCAATTAAAATTAAAATCATTATCTTGTTTCAAAGAATAGTAGTTTTATATTTTTTCGGAACTATAGTGAAATATTTAAATGATTCATAAGTTATGTACGTTTTTAAAATATATTTTAAAAACACTTTTAGGCCTATTTATATTTAATGTTTTCTCTATTTAGTAGTGACATACTTTTATATTTAACGAAAAAATTATATGTAACTAAAACTATATTAAAATTGTATTAATAATACTTTAAAGAGTCCTTCAATAAACATAATCTATATAATAAAATATGATATTTACATATTAGTCTAATTATTATTATAAATTGATCTTTTACTTTCACGAATTAAAAAATTTATTATATTTTTACACGAATTAAAAATGAGTAGATTATTTTATTTTTTAAAAACTTATGAATTATATAATTTTTATAGACAATATCTTCTTTAAATTCTTATAATCTAAAAAATATTAATGAAAATGAAGCTCATTAAAATAATTTTTTTGCAACATATTTTGTTCTTTATATTAAATCCAATGGTTCTAATCAATTTTTACATAAATGTACAATACTATTAATTTTTATAATTTCAAATCATAATTAAATTGGTATTTTTTGATGGGTTTTAATTTCTTATGCAAATTTAGTATTTCATGTTTTAAAACATTGCATACAAATTTCATAAGCTTATGATAGATAATAACTGATTCTGAAATCATAATTTCAATAAGTTTTACGTTGATTATAATAATTATTATTTATTTAATTTATCAGTTATTATAAATCTTATAAGTGTTGATATTGTAATCATTATACAATATAATTTCGTAGATAGTATTTGATAAATAAAAAATCATGAATAGGCAAGACAACTACATTATCCTATTATCCTTTGAAATATATTAAACTTACATAGGCACATTTTTTCACAATTGATATTGACATATCATTTGTTTTCTCTATAACAAAATAGAACTAGAAATAAATTATGAAAAAAATATATATATTCTTTTAAAATGTTAAAAATACACTGTTAATTTTTATTTGTTATTAAATATCAAAATTAAACGGTGTTATTATAGTATAATTTCAAGTATTTTAAGATATCCAAACAATTTATTACATGTAATATTTTTAAACATTAAATAATTATTTACTAAGATTTTAGATTGTTTACATACTTTTAATGATTTTTATGTCTGACAAATTTTTATATTTTGTATATATATATATATAAAATATTATAAACAACTTTAAATTGTATCAAGTATTAAACTTACATTAAATATACATTATCATTTAATAAAAGATACCAATGGAGAATAATTAGGTTTTTAATATAAAATGAATGAAATTTTCTATTATTTAAAGTGAAAAGAATTTTAATTTATGAAAATTTTGATTCACCTATTAAATTTAAATTGCATTTAGCTCATGTTCATAGATCATTTTGAAATTATGTTCAGCTTTTTTTTTAATAACTTTACCATAAAATTAATCCGACTTTCATTAGGATTTCTCTTCAAATATAAGAACGAAATTTTTTTTATAAAGCTTTTTTTATGAAAGGTTAAATTCCATTTACTGTAAATATGCTCTTTTCTCAAAATTTTCCTTTATGTATATTAGAATTATATCTATAATACATATGAATTATATTTAATTTTAACGATCTTTTCCCTTCGTTTTAACAGTTTAATAAAACAACAGGTCAGGAGAGCGAGAGATACATAAACGAGGAAGTATGTTCATTGTATTTAGCGAAAGTAAAAAAGAGTCTTGTATCGTACACATAGTTATAATGTATAATTCGTACCTTAAGACTTTTTATAGATATAAATGTAATACTTACGTACGCGAATATATGTTTATGCTTAAAAAACAGCCCGAGGGGTTGAGAGAAAAAAAATAAACTCGCTTTCAATCACTTTCCAGTTTTCGTATGTGCTCAGGTGCATGTATATGGTAGTATGTGTTAAGCGGGAATTGAGAGTGACAAAATAAAGAAGGAATGATCGTAAATCAAACTGTGCCTTTCAACGTTATTTTAATGGTCTCTTCGACTTGTGCTACGTAATTGATTGCTGGTAATTTTTACGCGACCAGTGTGGCACATGTATTTGGCTCTTTAGTATGTCAGGTTAAAATTCCTGTTTTATTGATTTACGAATAACAAGAGGATAGGTGCTTTTTTTGTTTAGAAAACCGAGCGCATATAATGTGCTTTTATAGTGGGAGGATAATTGAGCGGAGGTTTTAGAAACCCTTCGGTTCGTTGCATGTTTTTGTTAACAGTTGAATATATTTAAGTAAAATGAAGAAAAATAATGCATTGAAGTATTTTAAGATATTTTATAATTGTTGAACAACAGTAAATTTTCAAATCTTAAATAACACGTGTAGATAGTTAATCAATATATTTTTTTTTATTTAAATTTTTTGTTCTTCAAATTAAGGTTATATAAAATTGAAATATTAACAATTTGTAATAAGTTCATTTACTAATTATTTATATTTTTAAAAGTTTTCATTTTTAAATTGACTGAGGTTTTGAAATTATAAAAGTTATTATAAATTTTATGCTTAATAAGTTTATTCATCAATGAAAGAAAAGAGTAGAACTATTCAGATTTTGCAATAGAAGTAATTGATATAATAATAAATAGTCTTATTATTAATTCGATTTTTTTAAAGAGATCTTTTAAAGAGTTTTATAATGTTAATTACTAAATGAAAAATGTTTATTATACTTATAAAATTTATAACATAAATAAATAAAAAAATATCGATAAACTTTTAAATCTATTGAAGAAACTGTCCAATCAATTTCTTAAAGCGAATATGATAGAGTAAGAAGTACTATTCATAGTAAAGTATTTAATTAAATTTATTTGAATCATTTAAAGATGAAGGAAGCAAGAACAAATTCAATGATTCAATATTTCCTAGTGTAAATCATTAGGTAGTGTTAATGTTAATATATCATCTATTATCCTTCTCTCAATCTCTAGTCTACATGTTTATGAACACATACGAAGAGAAGAATAAGTAATTGATATTCAAATGAAAATCTAACAAATCATTCTATGTGTACTAAATGAATCCGCGACCGTCACACGAACCTACTAATACTTTCGACATGAAATAAATAAGTATAACTGAGCAGAGCGCAATGCATAATAACGAGACCAATATAAGAGATCAAGAGTTCTCGCATCTGTGAAGCATATTTCGACCTCCAGTTTGCGGCGTAATAAAATCACGGCTTGGTGCATGCGGGGGAGAAAACTCGCGATGCGAATCTATATTCCGACGCGAATCGCTAATAGTCGAGCTCGAGCGATCAGATCGGCAAATAGGTTGCACCATCGTCGATCGCCGCATGGAGGCGAAATAGATCATTGCGCAATTGTCTTTCACTGGTCAGACACGAACTAGCAAGGCTGTGTCAATGTATGAGAATTATCGGAAATTCGTCGATTGCAATGTTAGCGTACATCCCGCTCTTATAAGTTCATCAATTTCTCTGCAACAGGAATGCAAAGGTGGATGTTATTTATGAGTTTGACGAGCAATTATTTCTGTTTTATTGTTGTAAAAGTATTTTTATTTCGAGTCTCTGTCAAGTGTAATTTCATAATCTTCAGTAAGATTTATTTAAAGACACATTATACAGCTAAAATGAGTAGAAAGTTGTTAATGTTATCGTAAAAAAAATTTATTTAACAAAAATTGCTTTGTTTAAATGCAATGGATATTACTTTAAAAGATCTCTTTTTGGTAAAATTTATATTTAAATACTAATTTCAAAGAAAAATTTGATTCTTTCGAAAAAAAATTTTGGTAGTATATTTCGATAACTTTATTAATTTTTAGTTTAATGATGTATTTAAAAATCTTGTAATTTTGTAGTATAATTCACTGAATCAATAAAAATAATTTTTTAAATTCATAACTGAAAAAATTAATTTCATATTTAATAAAACTTTAGGTTTAAGAGAAAAAATAAGGATTTAATTAAGTAATGATGTTGATACTTTATAGACAAATTAAATGCATTAATGGTATGGTAAAAATAATCTTTTAGATAAATTTTATATTATTTCATTCTGAAAATAATTTTTCAAAACTTTCAGGTTAATTATTTTATTAATTTGGAAATTTTAAATTATAGTATGAGAAATTTAAAAAACTCTTTGTTTTTCTATAAGTATCTTTTAACTGTATCAATAATTTAAATAAATTTTTAATAATTTTCTATTAAGTTTTAAACATAGAATTATAGAATTTTAAATACAACAACAAAAACAGTAGATAGATATAGTTATGATTAACCGTTAAAAAATTATATTATTATTTTACAGTTTATCAACAATTATAATAAATATTTGTATAAAAACTACTAAATTTTTGTATTACAAAAATTATATTATTTTATATATTCATATTCTCTTTTATAACAAAAAAATTGTACTGCGAAATAATATGATTTTAAAATGAAAAATTTTCATATGTATTATACTTGCATTTTTTGAAGCACCGGTTGTTCTTGGCTGAATATAAACACCTGTTATTATTGGCTTAGGATGTAACGTATTTTTATTATTTTTATTGCAATCTATAAATTTAATGCTTACCTTGTTACTAATTTAATATTTTAGGAAATCCGCTAAATTTTCGCTTATCAAATAAAAAACAAGTTTTATAAATTTTCTAAAACAAGAATTTATTTTTAGCAAACTTTGTTAATATTAAAGTTTGTGATAGATAATTCAAGTTTAATTATCGGGTACATTTTAATAATTTAAGAATTTGGAGTGTTTTAAAATTATTTTATAAATTTCTAACTTATATGTTGAATATAATAAAGTACTCGTAAGAAACTAATCTCCCATGAAAAAGTAACGTAGCTCTTTTGAGTCAAGAAGAAATTTATTGTACAGTTAAAATCTTATTTTGTTGTCTCGTGTATATTTTGACAGTAATTATACTATTACTTATTAAAAGTGTTTCAAAAATCTTTAAAATATTACAATATATGCACATAAATTTTTAAATAAAAGGTGCAATTTATTAAAGAAAATATTTTGTGGCAAAATAATTGCATAAAACAAATATCTATGAAAAATAATCGTGTAAATAAAAATAAGATTGAAAATAATATCGAAAATAAGACTATATATTTAAAGGTTAAATAAATTTAAATATTATAACTTAATCATTTTCATAATAATTTTATTTTAAATATAAAATAGAAATATGAGTGTATTTAAGAAATTAAATAAAAATAAATAACAATTTTTTTTTATTAGAAAAATATGTGTGTATAATTCTATTATTTATAATGTTGCAAAGTAATTTAAAGATATAATATTTGAATTTGATCTTTTAAATAACATGATATCAATTCATTAGTATATTATATTTTAGTGATAAATACTTCAATGAAGTTAATATTCAGATAGAAAAATTAAAATTTCTCTACTTTTTTTATATTCAAAAATTATTTAATATAGATTACATAGATATCACTTAAAAAAGGATTGATTTTGACAACCGCAGAGATTTATATTTCAGTTATTTAACTTTATAATATATAATAGGTAATAGGTTTTTACTTTACATTATTACTATAACAGATTTCTCTCGAATACTTTCTTTTAGTATAATTTCATATTTACAATGGTTTATATAACCTATTAATATTATAAAATATGAATAATACCTAGATAAAAATTTTTTTTCGTTATTATATCATCTTATAAATTAATAATCACTATATTTATTTTAATAAATATAAGCATTATTAATAAATATTTAATTTAATTATCTTTTGTATTTTATAATTGTTTTAATTATGTATATATTAATAAAAGAAATTTAAATGAAAATATTGAATTTTTTCTATTTTTTATGAATCTAATTAATGTTTATAGGTAACGATTCTATTTTTTAGTTAAATTTTTGATTTTCTAATATTAATTTATTTACATTAATATTTATTTATTTAAAATAATGTTCTAAGGTATTATTAATTATTTTTTATATATTTCTTATAATCTACTCTTTGAAGCACCATTCTAATACCTATATTTTATAATTATCATTATTTTACAACCAATAGTAAAATATAGATCATATATATATGTTATCACAAAAGTTAAACCGTTTATAGCTTTTTATTTTCATGAATAAATTAAATATTATGATTGAAAAAATATCTAAAAAAAATTAATTTCTATTGATTCAACTAATCAATTTAAATTTTGCTTTAAAAGTTCCAATAGAATTAAAATTTAATGTTAAATCCCTTTTTAGCTGCATTTCATTAATAAATTAATTAACAATTTTAATATTTAAAAGTAATTATTTATCTATCAAATTCTTTTCATATAAATTTGTTGCAATTAAAATGGTATCGATTGTTTCTAATATCATTTCTACAAAACTTAATTTTTTTAAATATAATTGTAATAATAGTTGATTTTGTTTCTAACCTATAAATTCATCGGTTTGTTTATTCAAAATTTTTTTTACTTTTCAAAGTTTAAGTTCTTAAGTATTTAACTAAATAAACAAAATTTACTACTTTTATATATTTTTTGTTTTATATAATTCATATAATAAATACATTTTAAAAATTTTTTTCTAAATTTTTAGCAAGTTAAATATAATATTATTCAATTATGGATTGCTATTCAGCAATGGAATATAATTTATCGAAAGAGGCTTCTTTATTTATTAAGTAGACCATTAGTATTCTTTACAAAGTTTATCTACTTTTACGTGCAATCTACCGTAGGAATCCTTTCTGATTGAGTTTTTATGTGTAAATTTTATGAACGTTATTCGTTTTATTGTTATATTGTATGTTTAGAATTTTATATTTTACTCTTCTAATTTTTTAGTTACAAACATCAAACTTTGATTTTCTTCTTATTAAGATTATTTCATTATTTATGTTAAAAATTAAAAATTTAAAAAGTATTAAATCATTAAGAAATATCTTCTTTGATATAGAAATTTTTTCATGTAATAATGAATATTTATAAGTATATATTCATGTGATTAATTCTATAAAGTAATACATAGTATTTTTTATTCATAAATATAAAGATTTCAATAAATGATATAATATTTGTTTGTTTTTTTTGTCGTAAAAATTAAAAGTTTCAAAGCTACTTATTATTCTTTTGGTTATCCTATAGTTTTGTTTATTAACTATTAACTATTAAATTATTAAAATACAAGTTTGTATATGTTTAATAATATTGAATATTTTTCAACATCTCTTTTCAAAGATATTACAAAATCTTTTTTTATTTTATCTTTAATTACTATAATATATAATTTCATTACTATAATATTTCATCTAAATATTTAAATAGAATACTATTTTATTTGTATAATAATAAATTCATTAAATAGACAAAGAGAGAGATAGAGAGAAAAAATATTATTTAAGAAATTTATTTAAAATTTTTTTCTAAAATCAGTTTATAATGGTGATTTTATTTTATCTTATTTTTAATCTGAAATAAATTTCGTGGTATTCGTTTCTATTGTATTCGATAATATCGTTGATTTTTGAAGATTCTATGATGTACCTATTATCCGTAAAAATTCTTTGAATGAACTAATTTTAATAGAAATCTATAAAATAATATTATTTATACTGTATTTTAATTTTCTTGAGTTATATAATTGCACATTTTAAATTACTATTATCTTTATTAGTTGATATTAGGATAGTACGAACTTAACAGGATCATACAAATAATTCTTTACCTTAATTCTTCAAGGTGCTTTATTGCATTAAAAATAATAAAGCGAGAAGTTTGACAATAAAAAGTTATAGAGCTTATAAACTTACCGGTGCCGGACATGAGACCATCCCTGAAGAGTAAGTATTCCATGGCAGTAGCCCAATTGAGAGGAGTAGTGTCGGTATCGTTGATGGTGAAGGCTAAAGCGTAAGCTGCGTGATTATGCAGATTCTGGCCAACGCCTGGAAGATCGTGAACTAGAGGGATCCCTACCGCTTCGAGGTCTTGCCTTGGTCCCACGCCACTGTTCAACAGTATTTGCGGTGAGTTTACCGCACCTATGTCAATTTTTTCCTTTTAAGTTACTTCATTTCTTCTCTTTATAATTTTTCATTTTGTTTCTAATATTCTATCCTTCAAATCAAAATAAGATTTAATCGGAAAAGGTTTGATTATTCTTTAACATATTCTAATATATTGATAAAAGTTTTCATACTTGTTGGGTTTGTGTTCAACCCTTTGTGTTTTTAAATATTTAAAAACTATTTGTATATAACTGTTTATGTATAATCTTTTGTAAAAATAATGTTTTTATTTTTGACTTTTTACGTTAGTTTCTTTTCAAAATACGATCAATTCATTGACACCAGAAATATAAAAATAGTTATAATTTACTATAGTAAACTTTCTTAACGTAAATCAAATTAAGAATATTAACACGAATAAAATTATTTAGAAATTTTAATACAGGAACACATACGTTTAAAATAAGTTATAGTTAAAGTAATGTAGAAAAAATTTGAAACAAATTGTAGAAAAAAATTTGAAAAATAATACGCGGTTTTAGTTATCCAAGAACTGAATTCGGGATTTTTTATTTTTACGATTGATATCCATCCAATAAAGTTATGTGTAACTATATTTTTTCTTGAAGTTTTCTTTAAATTATCTTTGAATTCTTGTACTTGCTCAATATCACATATGTATCAGTCATTAATAATATCTGTAATATTTGGGAACAGGTCAATAAAATATGTTATATAGAATTATTATTATATATTTTATATATTATTTAATTTAAAATTTGAATATTAAAAACTCGAAATATAATTTAACAAAGGAAAAAAATTTGTATATAGTTTTTAATATTGGAGATTAATCTTAATGATATAAATAAGGAGAAAATTATCGCTGCGCCTTTCACATTTTAAAAAAAATGTGTTCAATTTACTTATTTTATTTTTAATTACTGGTATGTTTATACTTATTACAGATTTAAAATTTTATAATTTTTAAATTATTAAGCATCTTATAACGTCTTCGTTACAAATATTAGTTATATTCTTATCTGTTTATTTGAAGATACTAATTATAATATTCTGATTTTAGTAACAATGTCTACCTTAATTATAGAATTTTATCGATGCCTAAATTAGTTTCATAAACTTGTTATATAATTTTTATAATAATTCATAGTTGAGTTTGATAACTTTTCAATTTTTCATAACAATTTAAATGTGCTTTTTAAATGTAAATTACCGTTTTTCTGTAAATTAAATATTGGAAAATATCCGTATTTATAAAAAGTTAATTTCTTTTATTTATAGAAATTTAAATATTGAGTTATTTGTTATTTTATAAATATATTAATAACGTTATATTTTATGTTTATATTATAAATAAGCATAAATGATAAATGAAATATTAATTTTGTTTTAAAGGGAATTGTTAAGTATATTTTAATAATTAAATTTACTATCGAGATATTAACATTAATACATTATTTCAAAAAATATTATAAGAGAATTTATTCACAAATACATTTATTTACAAATATGAAACGAAGATGATAATAGAAACCTACAAGGCCATTATTTACTAGTTTGGCCTAAATACTTACATCTAAATGATAAAAAATTCAAAGAAAAACAGCGTACTAACTTATTTTTTAATTTTAATTTTAGTTTTTTTTTAATTTTTTTAATTTTATAAAGAAATAATTGAATTTTTTAAAATTACAAAACAGAATAAATCTAAAAAGGTTTTGAAAAATTTATAATTGTTAAAAAATAAATTTTATATAATACTTTATTCTATATTTGATGTATAAAAATATATTAAATTAATCGATACAATCAAATCAATCAATTTTTTCCATTTATGTGACTTATTCAGAAAGATTAATGAAAAAAATATATTTTTACTTTTAATGCAGTATAGAATCCTAAAGAATTTTAAAACATTGTAAAGGTACTTTTTTTCCGAAAAAAATTTCAATTTTGACGATGCAGGTGATCTTTGAATATCAATAAAATTTTACTTCAACAATTTTCCAAACTATTTACCTACTACAAAAGCATTTTTAACTTTAAATTACATTTCAAACATTATCCTTAGATATTTTTCAATGCAAGTGAAGATATTGAAAAGTAAAATTTACAACGATTTTCAGCAATATTCTCTTATTGCTAAAGAAAAATTTTGCTCTTAAATATGTCAAAATCATAAAGGAAATTCCCATTAGTTTTTCAAAATTGAAAATTAAGATTTATTATACTCTTTCAATTTTAAAACTCATGATTTTTCTAATTTCAAAAATATTAGTGATGTTAAAATTAAAAGAAATTTAAATAAATACCGATTAAGTTTAAATTTGCATTTCATTATTTAATATTATTCATAAAGTAAGCGAAACAGTTGATTTAAACGAAGCGATTACTTACCTCCGCTCACAATGACTTCCTTATTGACGGACACTCGATGAAGTTCTCCATCATGAGCGAACTCGACGCCGACGGCTCTTTTGGTCCTATCAAAGAGTATTCTCGTAGCCGTGGAGTTAAGCATAACGTGAAGGTTGCGCCTATTACGCGCAGGTCTGAGAAAAGCTCGAGAGGTGGAGAGACGCGAGCCGTTGCGAGACGTTGTTTGGGCGATCGCAAAACCTGTATGACTTCGGCCATTTAAATCAACGTTCGGGTAACCTGTATATGGAGGTTGTGCGGAGAAAAAAAATTTACGTCAATTCTTATGGTCTCACGAGTCATTGCAGTATGAGCATGTACATTCTCGAATATAATTGCGATTGAGAACTGGATCGTTGTTTTTCCATGGTAATTTTACTTACTGTCATATTATTTATAAAATATTTTATAATATTTTCAATAATATTTATGATAAAATAAACGTATAATTATTCTTCATTATTTATTGCTTTAATTTATGATAAATAATTTCAAAATAATTACTATGTAGATTGCCTATTATTATCTTTATTAGGTACAAATATATTTAGTGTAAATAGTAAAGAACTAAAAATAACGTAATCTAGTAAATAAAAATTTTTTAATTTCAATAATATCAACAATTTTGATAAAAAACAATTTAAAATTTTTATTTAAATATTTATTTAAGAATATATTTTATTATTTTAGAAATCAAATATAAATATGATTCTTACATTTAAAAAAATTTTTTATTATTGAGAAAGTCGATATTTTATTTCTAATAATAAATAATTTTAGAAATTATATGATTTATAAATTTATAAATTTATAATTATAATAGCTTGTTTATATGTAAACAGTATTAGGGTAGTAATATTTTTAACGAAACTTTAATAATATTTAATTAAAACTTGTTTTACAGAAATTGATTTTAGATTTATTATCAATACTACTAGAACAATTTTGAAAGTATAAAATATAATTTGCACATATTTATTTTCATTTTAAAGGTTACATAAAATATATATTCAGATATCTATTTTTATTTGGATTATCTTTCGTTTATTTGAAGATTTTCAAAGACTAGTTTTTTACAAAAATAAAATTAAAAAAATAATAAAATACTAGTTTGTTGAGTACACAGTAATTTAGTTTAAAACAGAAAAAAATATGTTTAAAAAAGTTCAAAAAAATAAATTAATATTTAAACAGTCTTTAAAAAATAATTTGAATACATATTTTTTTATTTAATCTATATCTATATCGAAAAAATTATACAAAAATTATCAATTTATAAAAGTATTAATTTAAAAAATTTTTATAACAAGAGTTATTATATATATTTTATTTATTAGACGTGAAAATTCAAAAATTAAATATTAAAGTATCATTTGAATATTTAAAGACGATATAATTATATTATAATATTATATAATTTGGTAAAAAGAATTAAAGAGGAATTATTTCTTTCTTTGAGATTAAAATGTATTTATACTGTTTAAGAAGATAATATATTCTATCATCATTTTTTATGAATAATCAATATTTTAATACTGGTAAGGCTATTTTATATATAAAAATAAATTTATTGATAAATAAAATCTAAAAAAAGAATTAGCCTAATAAAAATAAGGAATATAGAAATTGATCTAGTTAATAGCTATCCATGAACTTATGAGTAATTTTTAAGCTTTTATCGGCCATTTATGGATTAATTGCGAAATGGACTATTAAAATTTTCGGTATCAAACATCGTGATTGTCTCTTACCCATTTCTTTACCAGCTTCTAGGAGAGCATGACTTAGCGGTGGATGATAAGGGAATTGAGTGACGGTGAGGGGTCCGCCAACTCCGTGATAACCGTAATCCATATCACTGACCTGGAGATTGTCCTCGCTCTTGATGAAATAGGGCAGCACTTCCTCGTAGGACCAACCGGTATTACCTATTCTAGCCCAGTCATTGTAATCCTTACGAGATCCTCTTATGTATGTCATACCGTTCATTACCGAAGTACCGCCCAGAACCTGCGGTATGTTTTCCTTTATTAGTCAATTATTTTGTATAACGTGATTATCTCCAGTAATGGTGTATTTTTTAAATATGATGCGCGTAATGCATTAAACAATGTGTCTAAAATTATCTTTGATTTTATATTTTTTTCTGGGTTGTTATTTTTAACAATATTATTCATAAAGATTCAGGTTTTAATATGTATTTAATAGTGTAAAATAAGAATAAACAGATAAGAATAAATAGATCAAAAATGTCCGATCATAAACGATCAGAATTATATATATTATTTTCTTTTAAATCAGTTTAATGGATCATTTTGACAATCTCTTAGGAATATTTATATTTTTTTGAAAGTTTAAAAAATGCTGCAAAAAAAATAATCAATAATTTATCAATATTTTATATCAATTTTTTTATTTAAAAGAAGGTGCAGATAAAATTTCAATAGCTCATTATTAATTTTATAATAAGAAAAGTACTTATAAGCTAAACAATAACATTTTTCTTAACCGATAATGATTGTCATTAATAATATATTAGAAAAACATTATTAAAAGGAAATTAATTTTATGCTATTATATTCTATAAATAACATTATGTAAAAAATAAAATATAAAACGTAAACAATCATGCGTAAATTAAGAATTAACATAGAATTTCATTTTTGTATATTAGGTAAATTGATTTATTTATAAAAGCAATATGAAAAAGTATAAATATTTTATTATTTTATATCAAATATATATTTGTAAAAAATGTGAGACCTTTCCCCTGGGCCAGTAGCATTTACGGTCTTCCTTATTGAGGCAGGCCTCATCCTCGCTTTCGGTATGATATTTCCAGTCGATGTCCGAACCAAGGAAATTAAAGAAGAAGGACGGTATTTGCGTTCCAGTCGGTTCGTCCAAACCGGCTTCGAGCAGTAAAACTGAAAATTGACTCTCCTCGGATAATCTAGAGGCCACCGTTGCACCGCCACTTCCGCCGCCGATCACTACGAAGTCGTATCTAACAATGAAATATTGTTTCAGTGCATTTATTTTATATCGATTTTCTTTTTCAAATTTTCGATATAAGTGCTTCTGAGGCTCGTGATTCTTAGATTTTTTAAAATCGTGATTGGATGCATGAAAAATCTTTCTTAATAATTTCCTAATTATTTTCTTTTTCTAGATAAACATTTTTATTAAGGATTGTACTACGCATTTACATAATATTGAGTTGCATGTTATTCAAGTAATTATAGAATAAATGTATTTATTTATAAATAAGTTTTGTTTTACTTTTGCGTATTTAATTATTCTTTGATAATACTATACTATTTTACCAGAAAATTATTTTAAATGTGATTAATTTTTTATTATATATTAATAATTAAAAAATTTTTTTTCAATACTTAGTTTAAAAAAATAATTACATATGAAACTTTTAATCATTTCCCAAGAATTAAATAAAATTCTACAAATTTATGAATGATTAACAAGGTATAACGCGAAAAAGGTTGGATTATAAAATTCATCTCGTAAATCTTAAAAGAGATGAAATGATTCTATGAAATATTACTATTATAATGATATAATCAAATATTTTATTTCTTATATCTATTACGAAGATAATATATAAAATTTATCGTTAGATTAACTAAACGTAGTTTATTGTATAAATATAAATTTATGTGATTTATTGAAAACAATTTAAGTATTCATAATATATCTATTTTTATTTTAAAATAATTTATAACATATTTATTCTAAATTAATTTTTTTCAGTAATATTATAAGTAGTTTATGAGTTTAGTTCAGATAAAAAGAAATACCACGGTATCTTTAAAACTTTTATGAAAGAATTTATAAAATATTTATCGAATTCATATAAATTAAAAAACTTGCAATATATTTTTATAAAAAATCATTTACTTACAATGCTTTTTTAAATGTTGTATTTATCAGAAAAATGAAAAATATTTATTTAAAGATTTAAAATATAATATATATTAATTAATATTTATAGAGTACAATTTACATATAAGGTTAAAAATAAATAGTATATGAGAAATTTTAAAGCTTTTATATGTAATTTTAAATTAAATTTTATAATTTAAGGATCTCGAGAAGACTTTTTTTTACAGATAGCATATAGTCCCTTAAAAAAATGAAAATAAAGTTGATTTTATTCTTTTTAAATTTTATGATACATAGAAACATAATTTCGATATTAAATATTGATTGATATTCTATTGTAATCTAAACTTTGATTTATAATTACTAATCCTTATTATTTTTCATTCATATCCATTCATATCAGAAATGTGTTTTGACATTCCAATTAATCGTTGTTTCATCGAATCAGTTAGAATTCAATGAAACATTCAATCAATTTCTTGATAAGCATGGGAAAGAAAAATAATCGAAAAGCGCAAATCAGCATGAAAAAAATAGAAAATCTCATTACCCGTATCGCATAATCATTTGAAATTATCTAGACCTAAGTTACGATATTATTCAGTCAATGTAATCATTGGATTATCAAGAATGAAAATTCCTGTGAAACATTGTATAATCTTATAATATTTTCGTATTGATTATATATTTTCCTAAATTATATAATAAACAAAATAAATTTCAGATTTATTTCTATAATTTTGCTCGTTTTGTCATATAATTTAGTTAATTTATGGACTAATACAATTGCTTTATTAAATATAATTTACTATAAAGATAGACAATAAAATAAATTTATAGTAAACATTAATGTTTTCTAATTTGGGTTTAAAAAAAAATGCAAACTTTATATATATTACTAATATTTAATAATATTTCGATTACAATGTTCTATGTAAATTTTTTTTAATTTTATATCTTTTTCTATAAATATGAAACAATTTTTAAGAATTATTTTATACAAAAGAAATACACCCAATAAAAATTTTTATTTTATAAAAATGAAATCAAGAATGATATATTTGTGAGATAAAAGTAGAATATACAATGAGTACATTTTATACAAATGAAAAAAAATTATTCTCGATCATAAATACGATGGTTGTTTTTATAAATGATACAGTGTTATTAAAATAAGTGAAATGTATTTATCAAAAAAGTAATTTTTTTCCTATAAATAAATTAATTTATTACAAGTAATTGAAATAATAATTTTTAAGATTAAATAGTTCACATATGTGGTAATAAGGAATATGGTGTTTTAATAAAATAATTAAGATTGATGATATATACTTCTGTTAAGAAACTATTTTATTAAATAATTTGTTTAAATGTATTATAAAAAATGAACTATTATTATTTTTAATTTATTAACTTTAGTTTTTTTTAATAAATCAATTATATAAAATTAGATAAATGCGATCCCATATTTTTATTTAGTTTATTAATTTATAACAGTAAAATAAATTGATGATACCGATATTCATTATAAAGTAATATAAGGAAATACTGTCTTTATTTTAAACTTAAACGTCAATTTTTAAATCATGATGAATCCGTACATATTTTTATCGTAAATTATATGAATCGTAACATTATAATTCACTGTCATGTTTTCCGTATAATTTAATGAATTACTTTGAAAATAAGTAGGGATCGAATGGGGTAATAGATAAAGATTTTCACTGATAAAAGTATGTATATAAAATTTTAATCGGTTACTCTCCGAATCAGAATTCACATTCGGTTGCGAAATTGATTTGTATTATTCTAACTCAGTTTAAATGATTTTTCTCTTGGGTTTGAAATTTTACCAATGACAAACCATAAATTGTCTCGCGAGAAAAATCTACCCAGCGCACCAACGTAAATCTTTCAAGAGCCCAACTATCGTCCCAGATAAGCCTAAGTTCCAGAAAGCGACTAATAAATTCGATAATCACGATTCGTCGCATTAGCCTCGATTATGTATACGTATACAATGTTGTTCTTCATCTAACGGATAAGTATTATCTTTGGGTGCACTTAAACTGGGTTAGCGGAGCGTTATGCAGTAAACAGGAGGTTGCCTCTGTAGCCGTGGCGAAAGGTGCCGTTCTCGGTCGTTCTCAACGTTCTTGCTTACGGAGAGAAAGAGATGGGGCGAATTATGTCTTGCCGTCGACTTCGGGACTTTGACGTAATTTCGCTGCACTTCGCGAGGAGAGGGGAATATCGCTTTCTAAGCCACGATGTATGCCGATTGTTAGAAGGATCTTTGACGGGTGCACGTATGCGTCTACTCCGCCCAGAATCGTATGCAATGTTCCTTTTGATTGTTTGGTAATTTTCGCTCAAGCATAACTTATCTTTGCATAGTCGATTCTTAAAGCGTGTGCGGAATTTTAACGGTTCTGTATCTCTGCTTAACATCTATGAGGATGCTATTTTTGTTTTTTTTCCTTTTTCGTGGTTAAGCAATTTACTCTGCGACCGATAGAGATTTGTTTCTTTCAGGACATAAGTTTTGATTCGTATAATTTAATTACTTAGAAGCAACAGATCCACTTCATTTTTTATATCATAATAATATATTATTTTATAGAATGCAGTATAAAATAAATACATTCGCATTTTAAGACATGCATTATCAAATATATAAAGTAATAAATTAATATTAAGAAATATAGTTTATAGAGGTTTGAAATACAAAATGTATGATGCATTTTATTCTTTAACTTTGTGCTTATCATTCGCAAGAATCTTTTAAGCAGCATTCTTAAGACTTCTGCTAATACAATACTCTTTCATGATATTTATACAGTTAAATAATGTTTAAATTTATCATTGTCAATCAAAATGTATCAAATAATCATTTTTTATGTCCACGATGCTTTTACTTTTCTGAATTGTAACGAAATCTGTGAATCATATTTAGATTTATTCCATTAATTTTAGAGTTATCGTATGAATTATTAAAAAAATTAATAAAACATACAGTATTTATTAATATTTATAAAACAATTTTAGTATAACACTTAATATATCAGATATAATAAATTTATTAATTATTTGTATAATACTTTTGAACTTAATGAAGCAGAAAAATTATTTAAGTTGAAAAATTATTTTATTTTAATTACCTAATAATATAATTTAAATTATTAGTATATTTGTTTTTTAATACATAATAATGAATCATTTATGTGGATTAAAAATAAATTGATTCTGTAATATATTTGATTTGAAAATTTTATATTGATATTAAAAACGTACGTATATATATATATATTACTAATTTAACTTGTAGTTATAAGTACTAGTAACTTTAAATTTTAAGCCGTTTAATGAATGAGCGAATAGCATTTAATTTTTGTATTCAAACAAATATGTCTCATTATTATGTTTATTTTATAAAGAGATATATAAGGATTTCTTAGATATTTATAAATTTTATAAATGATGGATAGCAAACTAAAATTTTGTTATAGTTATTTTATCAAATTTAATTAATTTATTTTCTAAATTTACAATTTTTAGAATAAAGATCCTTTCTTTAATAAATATATGTTCAGAAAAGTGAAAGAATAAATAAATTAACTAAGTAATTTATCATAATGTACATAATTAATTAAAAATTCTTTTACTAAATAAGTGAATAGATGCGCTATAAAATATTATATATTTCATAATATATATTTACAAAGTATTCGGCATTATTTAAGATAGCAGTAAAAAAGCTTTAAAAGATATTATTTGTGTATATACGTATAAGGATAAATAATATTATGTGAGTTAGTAGATTATCAGATAACAGAATTCTTGACTCACAAGAAATTTATACAATATTAAAATAGGATCACTGTTATTTCTTTTTACAAGCTTAAAGAAGTGTACATGTTTGTCATAAATTTATTTTTGTAAAGTAAATGTTATTATAAGCTTATAATCCATAATTTATTCATTGATTAATGGGGAAGAAATAATTAGTTAGATATTGAAGAAATATAGATAATGAGATCAAAGAATGGGAAAAAGAGAATTACTAAAACCTGAAGACGTGTAGTAAGGCATTGAATTATATAATTTTAGTAAGTTCTTAATTCTAACAGAATATGATTATAAAATAGTTATTGTCATAAATATTAAAGTTGGAACAAAAATATTACAAGAGTTCGAGCAATCATTTCACAAATAAGTTAATCAATCCTCATAAAATTTAATTACATAACTTTTTAATATAAAAGTGAACGTATAGTTAATAACTTAAAAATATCTTAATAAATGCAATACGTTTTTACATAAATTATATACTGGTAATTAATTTTAACACTTCCAATATATAGAGTATATATTCTGTAATAAATTAAAATCTACATATATTTTAAAGGAGTTTACTTAATTAATTTTACTCAAAAACGTTTTATAGAAAAAACTATAATTAATGTAATTGATTAAAAAAAATTTTCTAGAAGTAGCTATTACTTCGTATTAGATAATTATAAATTTAGAATTGTAAAATTTATTTAATTACTTAAATATTAATTATGGAATGAATTTCTTTAATATTAATAATTACAAACATTTTCAGTAATTTAAAAATGATATATTGCATTTATTATGTTGAAACATTATTTTTTATTACTTTATAAATTAGTACATATTACGTTGGTGGTATTATATAGTTTTATTATTATATATGAAGATGGAATTTGGATGCAAAAACATAATTGTGCGCAGGGTTACATAGTATAAAGAGAATAAACTGAGCGATGAAAAACAGAAAAATATAATGAATTAGTGAAATAGTAATAAACAAGTCAAATATAATTTATTTTTTGTAAAAAATATTTATATTTAAATTATTTTATATAAAATACTATTATAATTTTATAAAATTTGAAGTTTCTAAAATTTTAAAAGTATATACTATTTACATAATAAATATTAAATTTATTTCAGGTATAAGTAATATACTTACAATTCATTTACATATTCATAATTCACATATAAAATTATTTTTGAATTAAATATTAGTTACTTTATTTATTCACCTATTTAAATTATTTTATGTATATCGATAATTACTGATAGTTACCTTTTATAAGTTTATTTTTTGAAATCGATATTACTACTAAATGTTCTTTGAAGATATATAATATAAAACATTTATTTTGACACATTCATTTTTAGAACATTAAGTTTTATAAATATAATTTTAGTTTTCAATCATATCATTAAACTCATTTCTATATTTCTAAGTATAATATGAGGTCTTAGACAAAAAAATGAACTTAAGGTAAATACATAAAGTCACGAATACTTATTTAAAGATCAATATTTACTGTAAAAAGAGAAACTACAGACTGTGTATTGATTGATGTTTTAAATATATGGTAAGACTTGTAAGATAGGAGTAACTACAGTGTATAGTTTTATGTACCACATCAAGTAGTAACTGCTGTGACCGTTAAACCATTTCAGATAAGAACACGTGCGTATATACTATTATGTATAAACCTTTATGATGTACCTATATAACGTCCTCGTTTTTCCTCTATCGTTATGCCCTTTCTCGTAGAGAAAGCCCAAAATGCCTGAATAATAACACGCTGAGCGCATACGAGATCATAATAGACCGTAAAACAATTTCATAAATCATCTGATATACGTATTCTCGCACATACAATGATATAAAGGAAAGAGAAAGATTGTCATGTGACTTTAGAATCAGAAATCAAAACCATAATTATCTTTCGATTTTGTCTGTCGCTGACAAATACCATTTACATGACTCATCATATTTTTCTTCCAATCGCGTGATTACGTATTCTAACAGCCGTGAGCAAAATTGCCCTGAATAATTCTTCGTGTCATGGATTATTTATGAGGGCTGGTCTTTGATGGTCCTACGATTTAGGAGAAAGTACTATTGTATCGGGAACGAAGGTAAAGCAACGCACCTTCTAACTCGATCACGCAATGTATTCTGTGACTATCAAGATATACGTATTTAAGGTATCGATGTCGAGCAAAGCTGCTGAATAATCGCGTTTGGACACCTTTTTCCACCTCGAATGCAAGTGCAACCAACATTTCTTCGCCCAATGATCGATTAAGTTTACGTAAAGTAAGAAAAAAGATCTATTTCACGATTCCTTAAGATAATTAATTTCATTACCCCTTACTGCATGACTGATCATTTATTGAATATGATATTTTTCATTATTTAACGGTTAAGTAAGTATGAAAATTTTTATTTAAGGTATATTTTGAAGCTTTTATATTTTATTCGAGATATCGAATGATCTAAAAAATTTGAGAATATTTTATGCGATAAATTTAAATTGTAAATATTTATAATAGAAAATGACTTTATTATATATATACAAGTATCGAAACCTTTGAAATAAATTAATATAAAGACAATAGAGTATCGAGTACTTTATTTTATATTCCAACCATTAAATACTTGTATAAAGACTGATGGGATATAAGAATTGAAGTATACTATTACTGATTATACTTTAAATGATAAGGTACCATATACTATAAAATTAAAATAATATTCTATAATATCAAAGAGTATATAATTATTGTGAATTAGTTTTATAAAAAAGCTCACTTTGTAAAATTCTATTCAACGTTATTGTTATGAATATTAGAGAATATATAACAGGTAAAAAATATTTATAAATATTGATATTTGAATAAAAAATTTATGTAACTTCGATAAATAAAATATTTCGATAAATCACATATTGAATCTGATTTATTTATTTTATTGTATACATTAAATAAAGGTTTATTTAACGCTAAAAAATATTTGATTTTTTCCTTACTAAAATATTAAAATTTCGAAAAATTCAATAAAAATAGAACTCTATGTAAATTAAACACATGAAGTATTTACAAGTATTTTTGAATACTTATTGACTTTTACTTACGTGTATGGATGATTTATATATATAAAATAATTTTTCCTAGTTGATAATTCAGTTTAAATTTTTTATTTTATAATTAAATAAAAAAATATTTTTATATTATTTTGTCTGAGAAATACAATATGTTTATTATTGTATTTGAATAATTTAATATAAATTTAGTTTTCAAGATTCATTAATTCATTAAATAAAGAAAATATATTACTATTTAATACATCTTTACAAATTTAAATCTTGGTGAGGAGTAATTTAATACAAAATGATATAAATTTATGTTTTTCTTAATTATTAATTATTTATATACGATAAGCTTGCTAAATTTTTCAAAAAAATTTAAAGTTATTATTTGGTTTATTTTTCTGCACATTCAATACGTTTGATTCTACAAAGGAATTTTTAAGAATATTCTATCTAAAACAATCTATAGTAGTACAGTGTATTTTCCATTATAATAAGTTTTTGTTAGCTACATTAAAATACTATTTGACTAGGTTAGATTAAAAAAATTAAAAAAATCAATATTTAATAACAAGAAATTTCTATACGAACAATAAGTTTTTATTTTCATATGAGATGTATATGTATTTGTGAAATAATAAAGAGAATAAATTTACGAATAAGATATCGTAGCATTGTATTGGTATACCTTGAATTCACACGTTTCTGAGGAACAGGTCGGTTGCATGGATCTTCAAGATCACATTGACTTCGAAGAAAGACTTCGAGTAGACCCATGAATAACATG
The DNA here is from genome assembly GCA_018907195.1 of Dolichoris vasculosae. Lineage (NCBI taxonomy): Eukaryota > Metazoa > Arthropoda > Insecta > Hymenoptera > Agaonidae > Dolichoris > Dolichoris vasculosae. Next base: position 176,970 of record JACCHY010000039.1, on the reverse strand, counting down.
AACGAAGGTCCGCCGCATGTCGATGCCAACGTAGGCCCGACGGTCGACGTTAGTGGACAATTGCAGCTCATCTGTAAGTCAACCGATAAGACGTCAAGCAATGCAACATTTTCTTATCTGGGTAAGTTTTTCAACTTAAAATATATTAATCTTATGTCATTATTATTATAAAGATGTAGTAATATTTTTTAAGTATTAGAGGTGTTTAGAAGCGTCAGGTACAAAATTAAGACAACGAATTAAATTGTATAAATATTATCGTATATTATATTTTATACAGATTAAAAATAAAAATTAGAATAAGTACATTTATAATTTTGAAAAACTCAATTTTTCATAAAAGTGCACGGGTTTCATATTATTTCTTCATCAAATTGTATATATAAAATAATAGATAAAATTATAAATCGTATCGATTTATTATGAAAAACATCAAAAAATCTATACTATTCTTAAAATAATTTAAAAGAAATTGCTAATAATAAATTCTAAAATATTGTTAACATTATAGGAAAAGTTGTTTTTTAGTTAAAATTTATTATGTAATTTATATATTTAAGGTGAATACGATTGCTTGAAAGTTGTTGGAAAATTTAAAAAAAATAAAAGTTATGAAAAAATTAAAAGAGTTATGTAATAAAAATATTTTTTAAATTAGATGAATTATATTTACGTACTTATTAGAAATCTTAAGTAAGATTTTAACAAAAAATCACTATAACAAATATTTTAAATTGTAAAAGAACTTACATTACGAAATCATTACATAACATGGTTTTATAAGTTTTAATGCTTGGAAATAGTTTCTGATATGATTGAAAAAGTTTGAATTTGTAAATATCGAGATTCCAACTTGAATGAATTTAAATTTTCTTCGCGTTTACCTTCGATACCAAATTTATTTCTTTTTATAAGAAAGAATTCTTTGCGTTCCTCGATTTACTAGCTATCGATATTTAATAATTGCGAAAGTAATCAGCTATTTACTTCATAAAAATATAAAATGAGATAGAAAAAAGTTGAAGCAGAAAAAAAAAACATAGATCTTCCCAATGTTCATAAATTTAAAGGACTTTATTTTTATCTGTTTCTCTTTCTCTTTCGCTCTCCGTACTTCTATTTCCGTTTTTTTTATTTCTCTAGCATTACATTCGTTTTCTGTGTATCGTACATGGAATCTACCAGACAAGACGGACCTGTGCGCTCTAGATGCAATAAACTCCGTAAAATGTAACGACTGCGCGTTCCTCTCGCGTAGCAGAAGTGCAATACAGCCATATGTACTCGGTTACGGCCCCTGTGGTGCGATAGTGGGTGACTGTAAAAAAATATGTTGCGATCGCGAGCCGAATCAAAGTTTCGCTACAAGTTTATAGCTTTACGCTAGCACCGCATTCGTTAACGAAAGAAAGCGTGCGCTCTGTTACATGACCGTGGGATGTGAAATTTTATTTTAGTGACATTGAAGCGAATAATTAGACTAGTTCAAGAGATGCACGGATTCAAGCAACATTTCTTTTACACTACGTTTTTGTATTTACGACTGTAAACATTTTTTTAGCATGAAAAAATATAGTAAACTGTAATTTTCTATGTTAAGTCTATTTTATAAATATTTAACTTTTTCATTTCAAACAAAAATGTCTCTAGTAATACATTTGAGAACTTTTATTTTTTAATTTTGATTTTCTACCTATTGTGAATGTCACAAGTTCTTTGTCTAAATATATAACTGCATTTAATATTATGATAATTTTAGACTTTTCATTTTCATTTTTTTATAAATAAATTTATATAATTATAATAGTTTGAAATTATTTATGAAACGAGATTTAAGCTTGATTGAAATATATCGAAAAAAAAACGTTTTATAATCTTCAAAAGTAAAAATTAAAAATTAAATATTTTATAATGATAAAAAATCTTGAGGAATTAATTATTTTTAAATAATGTTTTGCAAATTATGTTTTTACTATGTTTTAGCAAAAAATAATTTAAGAATATATATTTGTACTAAGATATTTATTTATAATAAGTATTTAATTTTCTTTCTCTTATCATTTATGTACAAAATAGGCATATTGCTAAAACATATGTTATAAACACAAGCTCTAATAATACATTAATTAATAGTCTTTTATTAAAATAAAAAATAAATATTATAAAAGTATTGTATTAGATGAAAGTTATGACTTTTAATATTTTTTTACATCCATGATTTAAGTGAGTTCGTATTATTTAAACATATTTTTATCCTAATCTAAAAGTATATACCAAAGTAGGGTAAACCTTGATTCGATTAAATCAATCCTGTCGAGAATTGATGAAGAAAGACATCTGGAATATTTAAAATGCGTATCCATCTCATTCATTTCAATGTCAAAGATTTAAGATGTTAGAAATTTAAATAGAAATAAAAAAATTTGCTTCTCATCCTTTAGGAAAGATGGGAAAGTTTAGGAGAAAGTTGTTGAGACATCGAAAATATTAGACAATGGCATAGATTTATATTGCCAGTATATTCAAAATGTGTCCAGCTCAAAATTTTTTTACATATATATATATAAATTTAAGTTTAAATTTATATATAAGTTTAAAAATTTAATAAAATTATAATTATTTATTTATTATTTAAAAAACCATTAGATTTCGTATTAAATAAATTAATTGTACTTTCTTAATATTTGTAAGAACGACTTTATTTTTAGTAAAGCTAGTACTTTAAAAAATATGTAAATAATTATTTATTATTATATTATAATCAAAATTTAAATCATTTAAATTTTTTATTGAAATATTAATTTTGAATTTAGAACAATAGTAGGATTTAAATCCTACCAGTATGCTTTGTATTTATAAACTCATGTAAATGAAAAAATTATTTATTTTGAAATATTATTTTAAAATTATTATTTATAAAATCGAATAGTTTTTAAAATTCAAATACCTTAATGATAAATAAGTAAAAATAAATTTTCAGAATTTATAAAAATCTGAAATAGTGTATGAACTGTTTTTCCTGTTTTTCCATAGCAATTAATGAGAGTGAAGTCAAATAAATTTAGCTCTTATATTTATCAATAATACGTATCATATATTTAACTACATATACAAAATTCTTTTTTTTTAAATTTTGCACGTTGGCTTTCAAATTGCTGCCGTTATTATATTTGCCGTTTATACTACGATTTTACGATCATGGCGGTAATTCGTCAATTTTACGATACAATGTTTTCTCTCATTATAAATTGAGTTTTTATTTATTTAACATATTTTTAATACATAAGCAAATGTATAAATAGGAGATACCGAAATAAGAGAATTAAGTAGTTAGAGAGAGGGGAGGGGAAGAAAGAGAGAGAATAGTACAAGAGTAAAAAAATATGAATATATTGAAAAAAACTTGTATTTGAATAAAACACTACGAATTAAAACTTTTGTAAGTCTTTTTTAATATTATTTGAAATACTTTGAATAATTATTTTTTCATTTTGATTTAATTATTTTAAAGAAAATATTAAAACAGTAATTTTAAAATGAAAAAATCATGCAAAGCGGATATAAACATGATGAAAAATTAAAAGAGAAATATAAGTGTGACATTGATGAGTTGTATTTGAGTAAAATGATCAACCTTATAAAAATCAGTTGACCTAAAAATAAACAGACAAAAGAATAAAAATAAATAAAAACAACATACTGTCAACAGAAACAATGTACCTCAAGCTATGATGGCCATTATATCTCAGTATTTTATCGTGGGATAGGATAGAGGCAAGGTCTCGAACTGTCAATCAATAATTTTATGAGGATCTCGAGTAAACTAAAATCATAGAAGAGTCATCAATCGCATAGTTAAATTTCTGAAAAACGTATAAATCAAAAGAAATGTTATTATATACTGTAATATAGTTATTTAACGAGATAATTTTTGTGACAAAAATTTTTGAATATGTTGAAAGTATTAAAAATGTCAATCAATGATTACGTTTATTTCATCACTGATTATCTTAGACTGAGTAAACTTAACAAAATAATAAATTTTATATAGATGATGTTTGGCAAAGGAAAGAGCAAAGATGAAATACATTATCGTATCAGAAAAATTTAGCGCTTATTCCGATCTTCTAGTAATTTTATTTTATATAATTTCTGAATATTTATTATTTTGAATATATTTTTTCAGTAGTAGTTTCATTTTATATCATAAAGAATAAAAAATTATAAAATTATTCTGTGAATTTACCTATTAATATATAAGTAGATTGTATTTATCAATTCTTGTTTATTTTGATTTAATTTTTTCTGTGTGCATAAAAACTTTTTTACAAATCGGTCGAATTGCTAACGCTAAAATATCGAATCTAACATACTTTATTTGAAAGTTTTTAATTTCTGATTGCTATAAATGAAAGATAATACTAAAAAATATTTCTGCTCTATATGTGAGTGAACTCATACTCGGAGACATATACACACTTTTTTATATATCTCCCTTTTGTTGGTTATGAGAATCGACAGAAAAATGATATAAGAAGTTCTACCATCTCTTCGTACTATACTATTCTCTTTTTGTTACCTATTGAATCTTTTTTCTTTTTTTTATTCTTTCGTGGAATATCTTACTTATAACCATTATAGCTTTCGTCAAATACCAAGCTTTTGTATAACTTACAAGAAAAGAGTCAATTTCTGAAATAGATATAAATGTAAGTATAGATTATTAAATTATTTATCATAGAAATTTAAAAAAGTATATCTTTTAGAAAGTAGAAATATAATTTTAACTTCATAATATTTGAAATGCTCTTTATTTTGCTTTTTGTAGTATTTATTATGAATTTATTACATTCTCTTCAAATTTTTAATATCTATCTAAATGCATATTAAAATATGGTTTTTATAAACATTTTAGTCACATATTTAAATTTATTTAAAGTTAAAATAAGGAATACTAGGTTACGTATTCAAATAATATTTACTTAATGTTAAATAATTTATGTAATAATTCCAGTGTAAGAATACCTTAATTTCCTCATTGATTGATTGCATTTTCATTTTTGACAGCTGAACATACAATTATGACTAAACACAAACCGTTGAATTAAAGTTGTTATATGACATCCACATCAATAGTTAAAAACTAAAATATTATTCTGTAGTTCAAATTAATTTTATTAGTTTAGAATTTAATAAGAGACTGACTAAATTTTTCAATTTTAAGTTAAAAAATAATAAGAGAAACAGTATTTGTAAAAAATATATTAAAATATTTACAATATATTTAAATACTTCTAAAGAGCTAATTTTAGATAATATTTATTTAGCTAAATATTATTTTTTTTTAAATATATTGATTTTTCTTATCTTTTGCACAGTATCAATATTAATGTAAATTACGAGTAATTTTTTTTCTAGTATTAGTTTCATCAAAAACAAAAAATTAAAAGTGTATTGTAATTTCTTTAATTTAAAGATAATTATTTCTATAAAAAATATTTCGTTGAAACTTTTGAGTTTATAAGAATTATTTATAAAAATTTATTATATATAAAATGATAATAAGTAAAAAATTACTATATTTAAAAATAAATTTAATTTTTACAATAATATTAATTTAATTTAAAATCACTTATTAAATTTTTAACGATAATTTATAACTATAAATGTGTTTTACTAGTTTCTTATATGCAATATTGAAAATTTTTAAGATCTATTCAATTCTATAATATTTCTAAATATTCAACTAATTTTTATAATTATTCACAATAATATTTATAAAAGGTTTAAAAAAATACTACAATATTTATAAGATTTTGTTTAACGTAATTGTAATTTTATGTTCCTTAATTTTGTGACAGTTATATACTATTTAAAGCGTATAAAATTCATTTATTTATTTATATCCTGTACTACGTAAATTTATTAGCTGTTTAGTACTTACTCTCGTAATTCGACATATCATTTATAATGAATGAGCAACAGAAGATAAATGTGACACGTACCACTAATGAAGTTCGTTTATGACTCGTATGGAAAAATAAAGAACAAGTAAATATATTTAGCCGCGTAAATATTTCTAAAGATTTAACTCGTAACAAGAGAAAAAGAGAAAGAATGTCGGCGCAACTGTTTACGGGTCTTGACGCTGCGTGCTCGCACCATCTTAATCGGCTTTCTAGCGCAACGCGAGCGTCTCGCTCTATTCTTGCGCCTCCTAGGACTTGTGTAACATTTTTACAAAGTGCCTTTCCAACTTCCTATATGCACAAGCACTGTGGAACTCCTCGTGTATTTTCCGGCCTCTTTCCGACTCTCAGACTCCTTTAAATGCCTCTACACGTACTACATGTTTCGTTTTCAAAATTTTATTCCAAATTTATCGCGACGTTTTCTTTTGAATTTTTCACTAAGGAATCTTTCAATATCCGTATTATTTATAATTATAACGATATTATAATTCTAGTGTTTTATATTTTATAATTATTTTTCATACTATTTTCAACTTTTTGGTTACATTTTTATTTGGAAACAAAAATATCTATATATATAAAATTTTTGTACACTAATTATTTCATTTATGAGTATCATTAGACAAACAATTTTATAGTGTATATATTAACTATAAGAGTTTTATAATTCTCGTAATGTAAAGCTTATTTCAAGGTTTATAATTATAAACTAAATAATCTTTTAATTGATAAAGTAACTATAATCATTAGAGTCGAATATACACCAGCACATTTCTTTTATAAAAATTGGTCTTACTATTCGTGGTTATTTCTACTTACTAAATGATCCGTTACAATATTAATATTTGCTATTAACTTTTATATTAAATTAAATTATTAAGTTTTTTAAAAAATATATATATTTTTATCATCACGATATCAATAATTACGCACATTTCAAACAAAAATTGTTATACACTACTGCTAATTAATCTAGTATTATTTATCTTGAAAGATATGAATGGTTGAAAGAAGCACATTTTCATCTTTTTCCAGTATTTAAATGGTTGTAAATTGTAACTTATTACGAAATGTTATTTTAATGAACTTTATTTCAATATGGTTATATATTCGTAATTTATACAAACATCGTAAAGATGAAGAAAAATATGACTTTTATGTGTCATTACACTTTCCGCAATCTCTTAAGTACAGTCCAATTTTACCTATCAATACAAAGAATCTAATTATCCTACCCTACTACTTATATTTGATCAAGAGTTTAACAAAACCCTCTGTTATATAATATACATAACAAACTTTCGCAGAATTATATAAAACAGAATATTTCATAACTTATATGAACTATGAAATACAGTTTTAGGTATAATCAGATTGTATGTTTACGATAGCATCTTTTGAAAAAAGCTTAATTTATTTCAAAACCACTGAAATATATTTATTTTAGAGTTATAAATAAATTTTAATAATTCAGTGAATAAATGAATATTTATTATTATTTTATCTTTTTAGATTGATTTATAATATAAAGAATATTTTATAATATTTTTTTATATTAAAAACTTTTTTAAAAATTAAAATTATAAAAATAGGATAATTATTGTGTATATTTTTACTTATATATTAATTAATTTTAATAAAATTATTCAATTGTTTTCAGATATCATAAAGAGGAGTTTGATATTCCATCTATAATAATTTAACAAAAAATTTTTTTCTCATACAATTATTAATTCTTAATATTTTAAACTATTAAAAGAAATTGAAAATATTATAACTGAATTAAAAACGTTATTACGAATCTGCTACAATATATTTTTGCATTAGGTTTCATATTTTACCTTTCAGATGTAAGCTTTTAATTTTTATCATTATTATTTTTTTATCCGGGTATACTTTGCTATTTGATAAAAAAAATAACCTTCATTCAAATTTTTTATTAACAATTAAAGCATTATATTAAAATGTAAAATATAATGCTAATTATAGTTTTCCGATAGCAATGAATTTTTTACTTAAATGATTATTATTGAGATAAATACGTTATCAATAGTTTTATATTTGAAAATATGTTTAATTCGTTATTTAATATTAATTTACCCAACGTAACTATTTTAAAAATGTTTACATGCTCCTTATTATTCAGGTATAATATATAACATTTTATAAAATTAAAAAATTTCGTAGATTTGACATATAATAAAAATGAGTTCACATTTTGCTACAAAATATTTGTATTTTTATTTAATTGAGGATAAAAATATGATCGCAGACTTCATAACAAAAGCATTAAATATAATCATGATGGATAAGTGTCAGTGTCAATTATTTCATCGATCGTTTATAAAATATAGCTAACGTATTCTTCCCTTGTTTGCTTATTGCTTGATTTATCAATCGTCATTCATCCCGTGCTTAAATACACAAAGTTTCAACGACAGTTATGTTGAGTGAAATATGCATCGAGCAGATCCACTATTATAATTATCATGCATCTTCGAGCAAGAGGCCGTCCGTTCCATTCCAGTTGTACGACCGTCATTACTGATTCATCATTGTATGAACGTATAACCTTTTCGCAATTGGACATGCATATAAAAAAACGTATGCTGCTATTGTGTCTCGTTTCGTGACGTCGAGGCGCTAATGACGTTGAATGATATGCGTTCTATGACTTGAATCTATTCGAAAAGTTTTCTTCAAGCTACATCAATTATTTAGTTTTAGTATTAAATTATTCATTATTTACAATGCTAGCATAACGCTATAATTTTCAAATAAACATAATTTCTAAAACTATCTTTCTAATCTAGGTAAGTCTCGTAATTTTTTGATTAATTATAACGTTAAAGTCTTTCTTAAGAATTTATTTTTAAATGTTTATATACTGTTTTAGTTTATGAGTTATTATCATTGTAGTTTATTCAAATTTAATTAATCGGTTAGACAACTATGTTCGTATATACTTATTTTTGAGAAACGTGTAAATAAGTTATTAATATTTTAGATAATAGTAAATTTGACAGAATTGGTTTTTTGTACGTTATGTGGAACACTTTTTGTGTTGTCGGATATAACTCATATAAGTCTTCTAATTTTGTGTTGAAAGAAAATATAAAATATAATTGTCATTAATTTACTATGTTATTCCAATTACAAATGTATACTTAATGCAACTGATATGATTATTAAGGTAATTTTATTTAATTTGATGACTGTTTATTGAGCGCGGAAAAAGTTGAATAATGTATTTAATGTAAGCCAATGATATTAAAAATATATGTATTTTATACTAATAGATATAATATAACTATAATAAAAGTATGTTCGGCACGTATAAAAACGTACCATACAAGTTAATTCTATTTAAAGAATACATTGTTCTATCGATTATAATTAAATTAAATTGAATTATAATGAAGGTATTAATGTCAATATAAATGAAATAATATTCATATGAATAAAAGAAATTTAATAATAATTTTAGTAATAATATATAGGTTAAATTTTTTTGGATAATTTAAAAAATTTAATTAATTAATTACGTTTTAATATTTGTTCTAATATATTTTTAAATTTTTTTTATAAAATTAGATATTTTAAAAAAAATATAACTTCTAAATTTTTTTTAGAAATTGTACATTATAAAATAATATGCATAAAATGAAGTTAAATTTAATTTTCTTTGTGTGCTTAAATAAAACACAAGAAAATTTCTTAAATAAATTATTTATTGCTTTACCTACTCTAACAGAAAAAAAACTTTATTTTGTTTATTAAAGTACAATATTATATAGTATCTTAAAATTATCATTTCTTACTAAATCTTTTTATATCTGAAATATATTTTGAAACTACTTAAACTGAAGTAATAATCATAGAAAAAATATATGTTCAAATTTTTTTACTTTTTTCAAAAACTTTTCAAAATATTGACACTTAGTTCATTAAACAATGACTTCTAAAACTATATAAATTTGCTTTATAATGTAATAAAATATTTACATAATTTAAAATTTTTATTGTATTAATTTATCAAAACAAAAATTTACTTAGCGAATTTACCAAATTTATCATCTTTATGATAATATTAAATTTAATATACTATATTATGACAAAAATTTTAAAGAATTAATTTACTTTTAAAAATATTTTAATAATAACGAATTGATAAAATTCTAAATAATTTAATGTTAAAATTTTATAATAAATTATTTTAAAAGAATATTTATGCAATAATTTATTCGCTTTCACTTTTAAATACTATAACTAAAATTACACATATATTACATATTAATTATAGAAAAGGTATTATTAGAAAATTTTTTTAATAGTATAAAAAAAAAATTTATAAGTTCTAATCAAACAGAAGCTAAACTTTAATTTTAACTTTAATTAAAACTAAATTTATATGTTAAATGAACAGATTATAATTTTTTAGAATTTATTTTATTTAAGATATATTTTATTATCAAAATATTTTAAATTAAAAAATAGTTATTAATTTATATTTTTAAATATTTTCGAATTTTATAAATTGTGATAAATGCAGTTTTGTACAAGTTTTTATTTCAAATAAGTATTTTAAAAAAATATGCAGTGTTTTAAAATGCTAATTAAACATTTAGTTTTATTATTAACTGTTTCATGCAGCAAAAGTGTTTTATACTTTATTAAGTTCTTTTATAATTTAATAAATTTGTGAAATAAAATATATGAAAAACTTCGTTTAAATTCCTTTCCTTAAAATAAACAATAAAATAATTTATTTGAAAATATCTTTTATCGTATATGATTTATTCCTAATAAAATAATTAGTACATAATAATTTATCAAAAGTATTCACAACTTTACAAAATTTTAATGCATCAATATTTTAATAAAATTTAATTCTACGGTTTTAAAGATATAGTATATTATGCTTTTATTTTTTGCAAAAAAATATTATAAGAAAATATACATAACGTTTTAAAAACGATAGTAATAAGAATAAAATTCAACAACGTTAAAGAAAGTATATTTCTTGGTAACATATATAATGTGCTATTGCTTCTCGTATTACACAATTATGAATCTACTAAGGAGTAAAAAATGAAAAATAATGATTGTACTGTAATAATTAATGCTTTACATGAATGAAAGAACACATTATCTTAATATACTTAGGACAAGTTCGAGCTATTGATTTCTATATTTATTAACCGATAACATTATTGTAATTTTCAAAGAAATTACTGAATGTGATGTACATTCTCGGTGACGAGTCCATATACAATATAACCAAACTTGTAAATGAAAGGTCATTGCTTATAAAGGTTAATAACATGCTTTTGTCAACTGCACGCGAGATCAAAATTATTGCTTATTACCCGCATATGTGTTAACCTACGGCATAATTTCAGCATGATCGATCAGGATATGCATTCAACCATTGTAAATGTAGTTCACTAAAATAAAATGTTAATTCACTTTAAAGATGTATAACATAATTTGAAATTAATTTGAGTTTTTGCATTCAATTAATTATTTGTAAATTTGTTTACTACTTTTTTGATTCAGTTATTTAAGGTACAAAAGTATATTCGTTAAAGTTTTAATTAGAATTAAATACTGATTATTAAAACTATTATTTTTATTACATCTATATATTATATAATTAATTTTAAAAATTAGTTAGAACAAAAATTTGAATCTATTAATTTTTCATTAATTTATCAATGATTGATTTCATATTTATCTATAGATACAAGTATTTTATTTTTTAATCACTTATAAAAAGATTTTTACACATTTTTTTCCAAACATTATTAATGTAGGATATTAATTATAATTTTGAATAAAGTATACACGAATAAATAAAAATTTTTTATCTGTATAGACTATTTTATATATAAAGGGTATTATTTTCACTTTAAAAATAAGTTGAATAATGTTTACAAAAAAATTTGAATAATGAGGAAAATCTAATCATTTCCAGAATTTACATATATTTTATGATATACAAAGAGGCATTGTTTTGTAAATATAATAGGACATAACAAAAAATGAACGTTATTTGTAGGAAAACTAAGCAAAAGATAAAAGGCAGACAGATCAGCGATGTCTTACCGACGACATCCTTTTCTTAATAGACCTATTTTGTTCTACAGTCATGGTTTTCCGACGCTTATTACAGTTTCACCGACAATAATTATTATTGGGGTAAGGAAAACTACAATTTCTATTCATTCTATGAGTTTTAATACCATGTACTGTTAATTTCCAACAGAATATCATTTTTTAACTAGCGTATAAATATTTTTTTAAACAGTTGTCTTTTGACAAAAATTGAAAGAAGAATAATAATAAAATATTTATTTAATATTGTTATAAATTAAGTTATAAATATTATTTTAAAATTGAATAAAAAATTTTTTTAATTTAGTAATAATACTCGAAGCAGTGCGTAAATATATCATAGAAATTAATTATGTACACTTATAAAATTATAGTAATTAATTGCATGCTTCGTACTTTTTATTAAATTTATCTCATACTTTCGGTCAAGTTTGAAAATTGTTATATTCGATATTGTTAAAAGAAATTTTATTTGAAGATCTTAAGCTTTCATTTGTTAAGCAATCATATAATTAAATAAAATTTTTTATTTAAATCAGGTGTATATATAAATATTGCAGTTTTTTAAATATAGATAGTTTAAACTTATAATCGAAATTTCCAATTATTATTATAATTATTGGGCTTATTAATATTACATTTTCTTATTAGTAAAATATTAATAAAATATTAGTGAAATCCTAATGAAATATGATCATATCAAAGTTATATATATATAAAATTACGAAATAAAGAACTTATTTACTCAAGGTAAACTTGAATTTTAACAAAATAAATAATATTTCGAAAATTATTTTAAATAAATTAAGATGTTGTAAGAATATCATAGGCTATATGATAATTTCTCTTTCTATCAATTCTACAATCGTTCTTCATCTTAATATTTTTACCAACTTGTAGTTTTTAACATTAATCTTTTAATTTTAAGAATGAAAGAAGAAAGGAAAAGAATTAAAATCGAAATCTAGGGAAGGCACAGGTTATCCATCACTATGAATTTCATTTGATATATTTCTTAGCTCTTTTTAGCTTCATTCAAAGGTGTACACGAGAGAAATAAAACTAGGGGACAAAATTCTTTGGCGAACGATTACCAGGAATCGGCATAAATCGCATCTAATTACGCGGTTCGCATATAATTGCAGGGCGTCGGTGAGAGACTTTCCGGAGGCTCATTGCTCTATTGCACGTACTCCATTACGTCCCAGTACGAGAGAGCGTTGGATAGATAAAAAAGGGAGCCCGTTACTACTGGCACTTTTAACGTAGGTTGGGTAACGAGCGTATCGAGAGAGGCACGCGAGACTTCGAACAGGTGTTTTCTAATTTTCATTTTCAAACGAACGCTCGATTCTCTTTTGCTGCTTCTTTGAAAGAATTTGGAGTACAAGGCAGATGAAGGTACGGCATTCAAGAGACTTCAACATTTTTTAGATGTTAAAAAATGTATAAAACAGTAAATCTGAAGGAATCTCTGGATTATTTGTTAGGATTATGAAAATTTGATTGCTGTATGAAAAAAACTAATGTTAAGTAAATATTAACGCTTCTATATATCTTTGTATTTATGTAAAATATTATATAAATATTTAATATTATATATAATTCTTATACCACTGCATATAAACAGATGCAAATATCTGTCACAATATTTAATTCGAAATAATAGTACGTAGATCGAGAAATGGGAAGAGATGTTATAATCTCGAAATAAAGTATAATACATACTCATACATGATCATGCATGCATCGACAGATTTTATTGTACATACTCACAACTATAAATGAATATATATGAGAGATAATCATATAAAAATAGTTAATTAAATATATTTATCTGATTAAAAAATCAGTTAAAAAATTAATTATAAAACTGTATATATATATATATATATATATATATATATGTAAGACGTATTACCGTGGTTATTTATACAATTATTTAAGTATATGAAAATTATCCAAAACCATTTAATAGGCTCCTATTAGATTCTTTTTTACATCTACAAATAATTCATAAATTTTAGATTAAAAAAAAGAACAACTTAACATATTACCAAAATTTATATTTTATAAAATTAAGGAAATATTATAAATCTAGGGTGGTAATAAATTCATATTTTTTAAATTTAATATGTGGTTTAAAATATAAACAAAAATATATATATAACATCGACTATTTTCAAAATATTTCATTATTTTATGAATAATATTTTATTTTGAATTTATTCTTGTATATTAACTTTTATTCATTATTAAATTTCAGTATTTTATAGATTAAAAAATAGTTTTAATTCTTAAAATTAAAATAAATTTCATATTTTAATTTTAATTTTTGTGCTTTTTATTCCTAGCTTAGTTAATGTAAAAAATACTTCTTAAATTTGAAATATTGAAAACTTGAAATTTTCAGCTCTACTATTCAATACATTACTTTTTTAAATGCAAGATTTTTAATTATGCATATATATATTTTTAAATTAAACATAAATCATATCATATATATTATAATAAATAAAATTATTAGCACAGTAATAATTTATTTATTTTAGGTAACTATTTTATACATGAACAAAAAGAAATAAAATATACACAGTTATGAAAGTACTGAGTAATATTTAAATTTTTGTACTTTTCTATATAGTATGTTTTTTGAAAAATTATGTATATTATAAATAAAATTTTAAATTTGATTAAATACATAAATGCTATAATTATCCTTGAAAAATATATTTAGGTTAAACAGAAATATAATTGATGAATAATAAAAATTAATTTTTGTTAATTTAATTATATTCATTTAAAAAATAATTTTCGACGATATATTCGATAAAGTTTCTTTGAAAAACTGATTTTTTAAATTATTTTTCAAGGTTTAGTTCTGCGATTTTCTATTTCTATGCTTCGTATTTCATGATTAAATTTAATTTTCCTCAATATTAAAGCGAAATAAAAATTTGTTAAATTATTCATTTAAACTAATCTTTTTAATTTATCCAATTGTCAATTATTTCTTGCATACATTAAAGGTTAAATAATAAGGTATTAATATATCGTTTAAAGATTATTTTATAATATTTGAGCTAAGAAATATTTGATATATAAGTTTTTTTCTTTAACAAACAATTAAAATGAGATTAAATATAATTTGACTATAAATATTATATCTGAAGTTTTAAACATTGTAAATTATTATGAATAGTATTTCCATTCGAATACTGAAATTATTGAATTCGCTTGAAATTGCCATCTCTATAAATATACACATATTTAATAAAGATTATTCAATAACTTTAAAGATAATATAATTAATGAAATTGAATATCGACTTATAAACAAAATACGATATATTCTAAAATATTCACCATCTAAATGAAGTGCAGTGAATTAAGTGGAAGGATTGGTACCAAAGCAAAAATAGATTTGTATTTCTTTTATGTTCCAACGAATTCAATAAAGTTAATTTTTGAAACCAATGAATTTACTTGAATAAAAATTCATTTTTAGAATTTTTAAAAATTAGTTAGAAAAAATACTGTTTAATCTATGGACTCGAAAAATAATTTATTTTTTAATTTTCAATATACATACAGAAGAAACTCTGTATTAGATATTATTTTAATTATTTTGTCTTGAATTATCTTTGAATTTTTGACGTTAGAAATATATTTTATTATAAAGTAAATCTAAATTATTAAGTTTTAATGAAAAATATAGGTTTTAATTTTTTTCATTGATTTTTAATTTTAGCAACGAGGTTTTTTAGTTGATAACATTATAATAAACATTACTATAATTTTGTTCTTTATATTTTTTATTTTAACGTATACTGAGTATTTTAGAAAATTTTTATATTCTTTATTTTGTAAAAGAAGGTCGAAGTAAAAATATTTGTAATTTTGAAGCTAATACATTAATATAGAAAAAATGATTTTATTTTTATATTAAGTATTTCTAAAAAAAATATTACGATACAAATTAATTATAGATATATATAAGTACGGATTAAAATTATTTAAAAAAAAGATATCTATATTATACAAAATCAGAGATAAATACTTATTTTAACAAATTTATTAAGCAAACAAGAATTATTCAATCCAATAATAAATATACTGTTTACTTAGATGCTTGTAGCTATTTTATATTATAAACAGTTTGATAATTTCTTATAAATATTTACATATTTTAAAATATTACTACATACTTTGGAAATTTTTTAACTATTTTTTTTTAATTGCCAATTAATATTATCGTTTAATCATGATGAATGTGAGTTTAAATATTTTTCCATTAAACATAAAATTTCGTAAATATAAATTTGCATTTAGAACTGCTTTTATAACTTCTATGAAATTTAATTACAGAACTTATCTTTTCTTTCAATGCTCACACCAAAATAAAGTCAGGTAAAATAATAATAATCAGACATCAAGGCATGCTAAAATTATTTCACTTTTTAGTAATTAAGTGTTTGTAGAAATCATGTATATAAATATTATTTTTTAATAAAAGTTAAAATTTATGTCTCAATTTTAATGATATTTATCAATGAACTTATTTAATGAACTAAAATTTAGTAATCAACAAATTGATTTTATAACCATAATTTTTAATTAAAACGAAAAGTTAAACAATCAATAGCACGATATTAAGAAATTTATTAAATACAGAGGATATTTTTATCTACTTTAAGAGTATATATTTTTATATTTATCAAAATACCAAACATAATGTAAAACATAATAATCAAGAAACATAATTGCATTGGAGATAATTTTTATCTCTAGTAACTTTACTTTTACGATTTTTGTAATAAAACGATATCACAGAGCACATGAGAAAAAATGTTTTTAGACAGGTTGTCTACAATGTGTCGGAGAGTATTTATCGGCGCTCGACGTCTATAAAGACATTAGCCAGCTTCTGGTATTTGTATGGGGCAACTACCAGCGTAAATTGCGGCCTCCCTTTGGCCACAGCAAATTGGAACCATATACTTTTTAGATTTTATTTCTACCTTTATCGGTTACGCTTACCTATGGCAATACACACGCAAAAGAAAAGCGCGTTCTAGAAAATTTGCATGAGACCCGCGGGCGTCATTGCTATTGTGTAATAATGCTAATGTCCGCCAAACTAATGGCTGTTTTAATAACAATTTTGGTAATTGATCTCGCCTGGAGTCCAAAGTCCTTTTACGTTCCGTTGCGAGTGGTCTCTTCCATCGGACGGATTTACACAACACGAATGCCGACCGTCTCCTCGCTCCTCTTGCTCTCGTGCGAGTCCTTTCACCTCGCGATGACGCTGGCAACGTCTCATTTCACCTCTCTCGAATCCACGTGTGTAAGATATTTCTCCTCCGTCCCTCTCTTTTCCTCCACGTGCATCAACGTATACACACTTCTACGCGTGTGCCAAATTATTCTATTATACCGTCAAGGACTTCAAACGGTAAGAACGTCCTTCCTTTTGTTTTAGGCGTAAGCGAGTATGTATGTGCAAGATGAACGTGCTTATACCTAAGATTCAGCCCTTCTTACGCGATGTTACGGCTTCCTTTGTTTCCTTTGTTTATAATTTGGAATACGGTGATTATAATTATTTGTCAAAAAGTTGTACAATGAAACGAGAAAATAATACCTTCTAATCGATGGATTTGTATGAAATATCTAGCAAAGATTTTACACTAATTGTATATTAAATATAAATAGCAATATTTAATAAAGAAATAAAGTTTCCAATCAGTTTGGTTGATATATAAAATTTGTGAGATATCGTAAATATTTTATTGTAATAAATAATAACACAGTTTTATTTGTTCTTTTTTGAATTTATACGCAATTTACATCTGCACCAAATATGTACAAAATACCATAAAATAACTATTCATATTAAACTACTATGTATCTCTAAGTAATATTACGTTAAGAGTAAGTAAATGGAAGAAACTTAACTCACAGAAATGGATATCATTAAGCTAAGCCATGCGTAACTGAATCTAAAGTATGATTTTACATATTTTCAACGGCATTAGATTATAATCCATAGTAACAGTTTTATTTTACTATCATTACTAATTTCAATAATATATATAATATACACGTTTTCATATGTGTTAAAATATATATATATATATATATATATATATATATTAAGAACTACAGAGTATTTTATTTTATTTCTCTAAACAGATTATTTTACATTTTATTGATATAATATTTTAAAATCTTTTATGTATAATTAAGAAAATTAAAGAAATTCATAACAATTGACAAAATTTTCATTACCTTGATAAATATTGAATGTTTATGGTATAATTATTTTAAGAATTGTATTTTACATAAATATTCTATTCGTTTCTAATTTTACTTTTATATCAAAAATTTTTTATTTACCTGTATTTATATAAACACTATTTAAAAATTAAAATGTTAAAAATGTATTTTTTACAGCAGAAATATTATGAGTTATACAGTCTTAATTTTTTATGTGCATATATGATAATTTTATTAGCGGAAAGTAAGAGATAGACGCAATAAATACAGATAAAAAGATTACAGAAAGTATAAAGATGATATAATCATTTTTTTATAATATTGAATTTAAGTCATTTTTAATGAAATATATTAATGTAAATTTTGGAGTTCTCTTTTCATTCGGTATATTTATTATTATTATTTATATTTATATATTAAATCTTTTTGCTATTCATCTTTCATGATGTAATAATAATAAATTTACAACAATGTTATAGTTTCATTAATATAATATGTTTCAAGTTGAATATAAATTCTATATGACTCATAATCATTTCACAAAGTTATAAATAATAGAAAAAAGCAAAGCCAACAAAATTTTTAATATCTTTAACGATTCCTTATGAAGTTAATTAATATTTCTATTAGTCTTATATCTTCAAATAATTACTTTTTATATTTTTGTTTGAGAAATTCCATTTTTTAGTAATAATGATTTTTAAATAATAATTGTGAATGATAAACTGAATACATTTCAGATTATTTATAAATTCAAATTTTATCTGTCATAATTTTAAATATAAAGTAAAAATTAGTTTTTACATGAAAAAGTGTATAAAATAATGAAGTAAATATTTGTATGGTAGATATATATTTTTCCCTTCCTTTTTTATGATTAAAATATTAATAATAATAAAAAGGTGACATGAAATATTTTTTTTATGTTTATTACGTATATAATCTTGATAAAAAAGTAAAAATTATCCTTGAAAATTATTAAATCTAAAATGAAAGAGATGAAAATACTTAAATTTTTTTTAGAATTAATTTGGTATGGATACTGGTGGTTTGAATCAATGCTTGGTTTAATAAATACATTTAATGTTTATGTTAATATTACCACGATTATAAAAATTCAATATTTCTAATTATGAAAATCAATGGTATGGATTTTTTTATGTATGTATAATTTGTGACAAGTTTACTGGACGTCGGAAAAACGTAAATATTGCATATTAAGAGAAATGTGAAAAGGGGAGAAGTGAAAAAGGTAGATAGAGTAGCTTTAAATACAGCGTAAGGTGGATGTGTGAGTCGATTTAACCGTCCAAGTGTGGATAACAATAACGTTAAGATAGCGATGATGTTGTATCGTAGTATTATCCACTCTATCAGACAGTTTAATAGAGATCTTATCATAGTTTAGTATTTTTTTTGATTGATTCAATAAATTTTTTTTATCAAAAAAGGAATATCAGGACTCAATAATTAAAATTTATAAGGATCAATCTTAAAAATTACCAGTTAAGTCAGATGAATATAAATCTAATGATTATATATGTATGTATATTACTATTTTTATGTTATATTTTTAGTATTCTACAAATTTTTAATAATTAGCTAACATTGATACATACTTTAAATTATATAAAGCTTGTGAATTATAAATAAAACAAGAATAAAGGATAACATATAAGCTATAGAAACAGAGTAATGATTAAAAATCTACATGCAAAATGAAGCAGAAAATTCATAATTCTTAGAGATAACGATATAAATATTTTACATAAGCATTTCAGTTCACTTTTTTCCACACATTTATAAGTCACTCAACCTTTAATATAATTTAATATACTTTATTCCTTTTAATAGAAAAAATTCCACCATGAATTGATTTTGGTTTTATTCATTGATATATTAATCTAAGCTGTATTTATTCATTCGATATATATACGAATAGATTTAAATTTTAATTCGATTAATTAGGTCTAACTTTACGTAGAAGTTCTTATTATTATATAAATGTAGTACATGATGTAAACCTATAAATATTATTTTATAAAAAACTAAAAATATGAATACTTGAAGCTTTTCATATATAAACTACATTTTTATAACAAATTATTAATTATTTAAATCCTAATGATAAAAAATTTATGTTATTAAATCCATTACAGTACGATAAAATATAGTATTCAAAAGGGAAATTCGAGGTATAATAATTATTCATTAAATACAAAGATATATTCTTTATTTTACTCATATATATTTATATATTTATAGATTACTAAAGAAAATATTACTGAATAAAGATATATTTCTTTTATTATTCTCTATATTATTGTTTTATTTCTTTAAATTTAAGTATAAATTTATTCACTAATTTGTTTGGTTAAAAAGGAGCATTTATATTTTAATATTTTAAAATGTTAAGAATTTTAAACTATTCATTTCAAAAGTTTTTTTCAGTGCATTTAAAATAATTTTATATTTATACGTTTAATGGTTTTATATACTATTTAAGTAATATAAAAACACAAGTATCAAATATATTTTTAACTAATAATATTCAACTAAGATATTTATGATTTATCTTAATTATCGTAAAATGATATAACATTTAGAAAAAAAATCTCTTTTGAATTCGAATATTCTTCAAGAATATTTCATAGAAAATAAATGATTAAATAGCTTTAAATAACTTTAAAGGGTTGGTAGAAAACAATACCGATGCAATTTCAAACACATACAATACGAAATAACCCGTTTGGTTCCAATAATTCTTTATCATTGAGATAATAACGTTAATTTGCATTGCATAATTAGTTATAAAAAATATTGACTGTTATCAAATTAAAGAGTTGGAATCAAACTAAATTAAATCAAATCATATGCAATCAATTATAATTATATACATTATTTTTTAGAATTTAACATGTCTTTTTTATATATTATTCATTAAAATTTAATACCATTGTTTTAATCTTTTTCTTTATTAAAAAATGTGTACAAAATACAGTGCCCTCATTAAAATCATAATTAAAAAATTGCTTTTTTAATACAAAAATATTTCATATAATATAGATGTTCTTTTATTCAATAATTTTTTTAATTAAAAAAAAGGATTATAAGAATTACTAAATTTTAATTATTGAATAAAAAATACTAATAAATTTAAAATTATTATTTAAAATTAAATAATATATTTAAAATTTAAAATTTATATCTTGTAAGAAACTTTATATAATTTATCTTGAATGAATAAATAGTAGATTTTTTCGTTAAATGCAAGTAAGATTTTTTCAAATAAAAAATATTCACAGCTTACATGACATACTTACAACTAAATATAAATTTTTATCAGATCTGTATAAATATAGTTTTATAAAATTTGACATTAACAAAAATGACTAAATTATATTTCAGGATTCATATTTTTGTCTTATGAATATTATTATACAAAATAAATTATTAGACTATTAGCATGAACAGTGTATATAAATCATATAAAAGTAAAGTTTTCAATTAACTTAACAGTATATTATATTGACGTATTATATTCTAATTGTCTATCTAATATACAATTAAGAAATTGTATTTATTTACATATTTTAGTTTTTAGAATATAGTTAAAATTTTTTATCCAAAATATAAAAAAAGTAAACTATTTATTCTATAATTAATAAAATAAATAACTTGTGCACTGAATTATATGAATAGTATATATGTATGATGAAAAATCAAATTTTAATAACATTCTATAGTTATAATTGGATATTATATAGAAGTTTGTATACCAAATTAATTGTATTTGGTAATAAGCTGTAAAACAATTTTTTTGCCTTTCCATTAAAAAATATATTTACTTTATTATTTTTATATTGTATGCTCTAATCGTAAAACTTATACTTAATATTTAATTATTTTACTATGTAATTCTTATTTTTTATCTATTTTTTAATTTTTCAATCTGATATTTTTAGCTCTTACTAAATATCAATGTCTCTTACTTATAGTTAATTTTATTTAATATTACTTGTTTAATAAAAGTTGTATATAGAAAAAAATACATATGTTGTTCATTTTCATCAATTTATTAAATAATTACAGATTTTTATTTTGTCGCAATATTAAATTCATAGATATTTTAACGTGGTGATATATTTTATGGATAAATTTCACTCGTAATAATCAATAACCTGTAATTATAATATAAAACATGCCATGAAAGCTCCATGCAATTACAAAAACAAGCTAGAAGGCGAAATTCTATTGGTTAGAAATCTGTAGTAATATCACGTACATTAACTTGGACTCACATCTCGAAACGACCGCTTACTTAATATAACGTCCCTATTATAAATATGACGCGTATAAGACAATCGCGTAGAAAGAAATATAAGATTAAATGAAATTTATCTCATATCTCATGTAAGACCTGAAAGTTAATGAAAACTAAGTGTATATGAGATGCCAAAAGAAATATAAATAAATTTTTTTTTATTTAATAATCAATTAAGTATAAAATAAATGAAATTTTGTATTAAAACTATATGATATATTGTATATATCATCTCATGCATTAATATATATGTATGTTTGTTTAATTGCATTCATGTATGTTTACTTATGTATATATATATGTTTGCCTCTATGTATGTTTGATGTATGAATTTATGTATACATGTACGTATGTGTGGGTGTAAATACAACATTTAGAAAATCAGTCAAATTTCTTAACTGAAATATATCAAAAGTATTTATTTTTGTTCAAACTCTAAATATAAATTTAATTTAAGAGTTTTTTATCACTTAAATATAAGAAAGAAATGACTTTGAAAAATTGACTGTTTTATGTAATTATTTAATTTAATATCAGATTAGTTACAAATGATAAAGTTTATTATTACTATATTCAACTATTTTTTTATTTTGAGTTAATTATTATTTCATGCGAAATATAGAGTTATCAGATCACGGATTGTAATGAGTAAAAGATAACGATCTAGTTCGCATGTAATCAGAATAGATGACGATATATACTAGACGAGTATCATAGACATTAATCTGTAATTACGTTTACATTGTTTTCTGAATGTTCTAAAATTAACTTTAAAAATACACTTTTAACTTTTTATTTATTTTTCGAATTTATGATTATGATTTAACATTTTAGTAATAAATATAAATTCATAGTTAATAGAATTTAACTAATTTTAAACGCAAAAGAAATTCTTCTACTAAAATTCTAATAAAATTCATTATAACAATTGCATACGATTAAGAAGACAAAATAGTTATTGTAATAAATATTAATATAAATAATAAATTATAAAAAATGTATATAATAAAATATATTATTTACATATATATATATATATATATATATACATATATATTAATAGGATAAATTAATTACTTTTTAAATAAGAAAAGTAATACAAATTAAAGTGTTACAAGAGAAAATGAGTTGAAATTATGTTCCGATAACCTTTTGAATACAATATTATCGTTGTTTTTAAATGGATTGATGTAAATTAATTTAAAATATATTAGGTATTAATTTATATATTTAGGGCTTAATAAAAAATAATACAAGAATATAAAATATAGAGTTATTATCAATTATACATAAGTTTTTATTTAATAGATTAATTACGTGCATATACTTGTAATTTTTTTTAAAATCTGGATATGTTCAAAATTTATTTATTTAATAGAATAATACTCATTAGATCTTCAAAGTATAATCTTAAATGATACTTAAAATTTTATAATATCTAAGAGTGAAACCCATAATTCATAATTTTAGAATTCATAACTTATCATAAATTTCTAAATTGATTCTAATTTTCAACTAGTAATTCTTTAAATAAAATTTATAAAATGTTTTATATATATATAAAGATTTTTAATAAAATACATATAAAGGAAACAAAAATTCATTAATTTTACAAGCATTAGTATTCAGAAATATAATTATGTTAAAATTCAAATAGTACGGATTATATACTCGTATATTCTTGTAAGTATATTATTGCTTTTATTGTTTACTCATTACGTTTTAAGTTATCAATGATGAACTTTTTATTTTCTAAATAAAATATTTAGAAAAAAAATAATCAAAATTTTTTAATATTAAAATTAGGATTTTAAGTTTTATTTATGAAATATTTAATGAATCCAATTATTTTATACTATATTATACTTACCGTAAATAAAATATTATTTTTTAATAATATCTTTTTTCAAATTCATAACAAATATAATTAATTCATTTTAATACTGTACTCTAATATTAGAATTTCTACCACATTATATTTATATTCATATTTGTACCAGAAGAATAGTACATTTATGTTTATAAAAAAAAAGGATTTAAAAATATTGCTCCAAGAAAATGTGTTAGAATTTGAAAAATCCTTGCAATTTTATTCTTAATACCAAAATTAATTTTTTAAGAAATTTTAATGGTAAACTTAAAATTACTAAAATAAAAATTATAATTTGATGACCGTTTTAATTAAAATGTATTATAGTTTTAATGCAGACATGTATATTGAATAAAAAATATAATTTTGAATTATTAGTACACAATAAATATAAATATATGTGTATAAAATATTATTTGTTTTGCAAAAACGGATTTTTAATAACATGGATTAAAATACGAAACAATTATTGTAATATTTATGAAATATTGTAAAATTAAGAAAACAAAAAATTTTTAAAATATGATATTTTAGTTTTTTAGAATTATGTTAAATTTGGGTTCACTTGTTTAAATTACATAATATATTTTCTATATATAACGAGTTTTAGATGTTAAAAATCATAAAGATTCTAAATTATTTTCAATAACTTACTTTGTAAAATTAATAATATTTTATAACATAATAAATTAGTATATATATATAAGTTTCTTCTTTTAGGTATGTTGATAATTGCATGTAAATAATATTATATATAATCTTCTTTCACATAAAAGCTTATGTAATTGTTTAATCTAAAAGAACAATTTAAAAAATTTGTTATTTTAATAAAAATTATGTTATATACAAAAATATATTAATAACAATTAATAAGTATAATATGAAATATAATATAATATTAAATGACGTTTCAAATTTTTTTTTTAAATTAACTTATACTTTTCAAAAAAATAATTAAATTAATTTATAACGATAGAATAAAAACAGTATATGTTTAATCATATGTATATAATTATAAGTAAGTCAAATACAAGAATTAAACTTAATTTAAAAGCGTAATTTAAAATTAATAGTACACATTTTCTAAATTAAGTAACCTGTATATATAAATATATATAGATAATCAACAAAAGTTTATCATATTTGAATTATATATATTCGTGTGTATTATAATTTTTAGTTTTTTTTACTTTTTCTTTTCTTATTTATACAAAACGCAATATGAATCAACAAATGAATTTTAGATGTAAGGTTAGTTGATAAATATTTGAGTTCGTATTTCTTGCTAAACAAATGTAATTGATATCATAATTTCTTTACATATCGGAATAAATTAATTTTTAATTATATAAAAAAATTGTATTTTATTTCGTAAATACAAAATAGTTAAGAATATGTACGCTATTATAAAGTATCACAATTATTTTAATTATTAAATAATTTCACGGATAATTTATAGATGAAAATATAGGCTTATCAAATTCTTTTTCATTTCAGTCAAATTACATTAATTATTTATTTTCATGTTATTGTCTATTTGTAAATTTTAGAATTAGAGTTTATTTCTGTCTAATACCATTTGTATGGTATTATACCATATTTGTTTAAAAACATATTTTTTCAAAACTACTATATTTTTTAAAAAATTTATTAAACTATTTGAATTGGCTGAGAGGATTATTTTGATCTTTTAATAAGAAAATAAAAATTTAATAAAATACTAAAAATTACATATTTAAAATATAAATAATAATAATAAAATGAAGATAACAGCATAAAATGAAAACTGATAAACTTTTTACCATTTATTTGAAATTTTTTAAAATAAAAGTAATATTGCAAAAGTTATGAAAATCAAAATAACGATAAGTATAAGAAAAAATTACTGTATATTTCATTAAATATAACTCTTTCAAATACTAAAAAAGTAATATAAATGCTATAAATATAAGGGCTAACAAAAAAGAAAAAAATATTTGTAAATTTGAAAAAAAAGAAGTCACAGCGAGATTATAAATAATTTAAGAAAAGAAAATTTGACTCCGTAAGTACCGAATGTCGGTGAAGGAGCCGTCAAACTCACTTTTTAATATTGACAGCCCTTGGTGAATATAAGAGCTTCGGTCGCGATAAAGTACCCCTTCTGTGTTCAATCCGCCGGTCGTTGTATTTCTTCTTTAACAGCGTCGCGAGATTCACCAAGTAGTCGCGTGTTTGCCTCTTGCTTATAATATCGCAAGAATTAAGAGCGGCGCGATGTTCTCTCTACTCCCGGCAGTTCTCGCGGTCTGCGCGACCAGCAGCCGACTAGGCTACTTACATTCTCCAGCTTGTAATATTCGACAGTCGCGCTCATTCTCCACCACCTTCCCGTCGTTTCTCTCTCTCTCTCTCTCTCTCTCTCTCTCTCTCTCTCTCTCTCTCTCTCTACAGCCTAGCAAAAAGACGCCGAAAACTATTGCCGCTACCAAAACGCGACGAACCCTTTTTCTTTTTCCCTCCCTGTGTTTCAAGTTCTCTCGAGTTTTCCACGACAACTCTACACTTTTATTGGCATGTGTACATCCATTATATATGCAGCTCGGATACACTCTGGAGAATAGCTTCGAGGATACGTTGCGATTTAATCAGATTGCACTTTGATTCGATTCTTTTCCTGCTAATTTTTCGTTTTGATTTATGCACGTATATCCTTACAATTACTTTAAGTGCTTTATTTCACATCGTCCTTTTCTTTTATTCTTATATATTGAAACCCACTGTGCAAAGTTTATTATTATATTAAAATATTATATATATCATTATTCGATATTTCAATATTCTTAAAGATAAATAAACGTATACTATTTTTCTTTTAACTACATCGTTAAGTATGCACTATAATAATAAATCTTAATTTGAAATTAAATTTTTCTAATTTCAAAGTTTTTAATTTATATTATTTTCTTTAAGCGATAGTCTTCTATTTTTAATAATTTAAATAAATAAATAAATAAATAATTTTAAGAATACAAATAAACAAGTACAAAAAAATTTCATAAATAAATTTAATTTTATATAATTTTGAAACGATACATTAATTTTAAACGATTTAAACTTGAATCATGAATTTTATATTTTGATATCAAGAAAATTTTTAATGAGAATAGTTCACTTAACTTATTTATAGAGTTGATTGATAAGTTGAAAACATTGAAAAATATTAAATAAAATTACTGAGGTTTTCAACGAAAAAAATATCATTTCCTTCTATTTTAATGTTTCAAATTTTTTTCATTGTAGATATTACATAAATTTTATTTCTTTAATATAGAAAGCAATAAAATTTTTAAAAATTAAAGAATAATAATCTTAAGTTACATTCTAACCTACTATTAATTAACTACTTTATAATCTTAAGATATGCAAAAAAACAATTAAATATCAAATTTTTATTTTTAAGACAAAATAAAATGTTGAAAATATAAATAATTAATTAAAAAATAATATTTTGATATAACAGTTATTATATTATTCTTTCCTATTGCATATAACTTCACTTTATGTTATTATATTAATTTTTCTTCTTTATTTTAGAGTAATAGTTTTTTTAATGTATAAATTTTAAATAAAAATATTAATAAAAAGTATATTTTAGTTAAGAATGAAATTTTATTATAAATTTTATTTAAATATATGAATGATAAATTCTTAAACAATTAATAAATTGAAAATAATGAAAAATCTCTTTAGCATAATCTAAAAAAATTAAGTATTTTACATTAATAGTAATATTAGGATTATACATTGGTTTCAATTAATATTGTTTTTAATTAAAAATATGAGTTTTTTTATTTTATATGAAATTCATATTGATTATATTCCCAAAGAATCAATAATGAAAAAAAAAATAAAGTTCAAAATTAAATGCAAAATTTAATATACATAGTTTCTAAAATTAGCATATAGTGAAATTTATATGTTTTAATCTTAAAAATACTATAAAGTTAAATATTTAAAAAATGTAAGATATATACATTATATTAAATATATAAGATATATAGAGGACACCTTAAGCTTGAGAATAGGCGTCAATGTAGTTAAATTAACGCGTGAACATCAAATTATTTAAACAAAACTGCATTCAAAATGCCCGAAAATTTTCAAATGATTTGGAGTCATAATTTATTTTGATAATAACCATACAAATAAATCTATTTAAGAAAAACAAAATTAAAAGTTTGAAAATAAAATGATTGCATTCATGTTATGAACCTTTGTTATTAAGAAGTGATTTTATTCTAGAAACTTATTGTTGTATTCTTATATTTAAAGATAATGCAAGTGCTAAAATAAATAAGAAAAATTATTACTCTAAACATTAATATATCTATTATATACTATTATAAAATTTTTGTTTATATATTTTTATTTAAATAATTTTAATATTACTATTTAATTTCTTATCAAAATAAATAATTTTTTACATTTGTATCAATCTGTAAGTATTTATAAAAAAAGTATTTATAAAAGAAGATATGAATTATATAATGAATTAAAAATTTATAACAAATATTTAGAAATATTTTTCACATGTGATAAAAATATAATTTCTTTATTTAACTAAATTTTTAATAAAAAGCATTAAATTATTTAAAAGTATGTAATAAAATCTAATTAATTAATTTTGTTTACTGAAATTAAAAAACAAAATTCTTCTAAATAATTACACATTTATAAAAAAATATATATTTTCAGTGAATATGATGAATGATAATTATATAGTAAAAAACAGAAAATAAATTTACAAAAATTTAATAACAGAATAAAGTACAAACAAAGAAATGAAAAACTAAAGAAAAATAAGGTTTAAAATAAAAAAATTAAAAAATTTTATATTATTTATTTCAAAATAATAAATATGATTACCTTTGTGGCTAATTAGTTAATAATTTGAATAATACTGTACATGATAAAAGAGATATATATATAACCCAGTGAATCTAATCGAGTAAGTATTTTGCAAAAGTATAAATTATCTAAAATACTTTTAAACATTATATAATTAAATAAACGATTTTTAAAAGACAAAAAAATTTTAATTTACGCATCGTTAAAAATTTTTTTTTTTTAATAGCTTAGATTATAATTTAATTCGTTATACTTTATAAATATGTTAAATAAAAAATTATATATTATATGAATATATTATAATGATTAATTAATCTTTGTATTTATCTAATATATTCTATATATCTAATATTTCTATAAATACATTATTTTATGAATACTATTTAATAATGATTGTGCCATTTAATAAGTTTCTATATCATTTTAAATAGAAATTTCATTTATAGTAACAGTAATAAAATGATAGCAATGAAATAAGTTTTCTCTGATCATAAAATGAATATTTAAAAATTTTTTTTATTACCGTTAGTTTAAAACAAAATTATTATTATTTTTATACAAAGATTGACTACAATTTAAGATCTTTTGATTTATAAAATGTTAGAAAATATTTAAATTTCTTCATGTAAATTTATGAAAAATTAAGTGATTAATATTATCAAAAACCTGTAAACAGTTAAATAAATAATATATATATAATTTTTAAAATAGGTTCTATTTCATGTATACATTTATTTTTATTTTACATATTTTTATATATTCTAAATTTTTATAAGTTTAGAGTTGGATAATTTCAATGAAATTATATTATTTTTTATTTTAATGATCCTTTTCCATAAAAAGTATAAGAAACTAATCTTTGATAGAATATTTAACGAATTAAAATTGAGGATAAAAGTTAAAAAAAGTTTTTATCATAGAATTTTTATATTCAATATTAAAAATTAATGTTAAAATATATAGAGGAAATTTCAAAGTTAATTGCTGATTCAGTTGAGACAGATGAGTTTAACGTATTATGACTAGAAAAAATAACCAGTTTTCAAACGGATTTATAATGGTTTTGTACACAGTCAACCGTATCGTGTTTTTAGAATGCGTTTTTTAGCCTTTTAGCCTATTTTTTTTATGTAATCTATCGTCTGAAAACACAAAGAAGGATAGTTTCAATCACATCGATTATTAATTTTTTTGTAATGTTTTTCAGTTGATGCATTATATTATATGATTTGTATTTCCTGTTTTTGTGAAAGTCGTTTACATGATTAAAATCGCACAGTCAATAAATGAAAAATATTCAGTAAGGAATTAAAAATAATTGATTTCATTTTTTTTTATTATCAATGTCACACATATATGTATGTTTTTTTTAATTGAATCATTCAACATCCATTAATTAGAATTTAATTAGACTGTACAGTCATTAACAGATAATGAAGAGTTTTATTATCTTTTATCATTTTATAAAAGTAAATTTTTTAATTTTTTAATTTTATAAAAGTTTTGTTTTTTTTATATTTTGATTATAACTAAAATCATATATGCTTTTCTACTTTATCATGTACAAAAACTATTTTGTAATCAATTTTATATTAACAGTTGTTAATATATATGAGTTTAATTCGAAATATTATTTTTCCTAACGAATGTAAACTACAACCTAAAATTAAAACGTTTTTAATTTCAAATTTTTGTTTTAAAATAATACGTTGAATAATTAAAAGTATATTAACAAATTTACATTAGTATAAAAATTCGTAAAATAGTTTTATATAAAAATCTTAATTTCATAAAAATTTATTAACATATATTGTTCGACAAATATCGTATATTATTTAATATAACATACGTGTACCTCTTATATTGTAAATTTGTAAACAGGAAAACTATTATAAAAAATTAAATATCACTTATTAATGGTGACAGATTTAAAATTCAATAGTATTATATTTATATAATTAATTGTATTTAATTTTAATGCAATTTTTTTTAACAACTTTAATAGATTTTAGCTATATTTTAAAAGTTGATGATTAAAATTTGAGATTATTTTAAAAAAAGAACATCAATATTTTAATGTTGAGAATTAAATTAACAATACTTTTATATAATAAATAGTAATGAATTAAATTTTAAAATTTAAATGAACGATAGAATGATATAAAATGATATCCATGCAAAAGAAAATATTACCTATACATTTATATAAAGGATGCTATCATTATATTTAACTTTTAGCCAATACAGATTAATTAAATAAAAAAAATTAATACATAAAATGATTACCCTGAGATATATAAAATAAAATGTTATATTTGAAAAAAATATGTGGATATCGATTTTACGTAAGCTCTTTTATACATCTATGTAGATAAAATCATATACAATAATACGTACACATTTTATATTATTTGAATAAGTAAATAAATCAGTTTAACGAGATATTTATAAGTTGATTTTATTACAAAATAGCCGATTTAAAAATGATAAACTTTATAATCTGTAATCTTTTCAACTATTTTTATTCAATTCAAATTTATGCACTTATATGTGTAGAGGAAGGCTCCGTATTGTTTCTCGTTACGATTGGAAACTCTCGCGAAGTCCATAACATAGCTGTACTTTGAACTTCGAGCATTACGCGAATCGCTGGCGAGCTCTCGAATTCGTGATCCTCGCGAGTAATAATCACCGTTGACGATCGAACCCGTTAAATTCGCGCGCCGGATTCGTGCACTAAGCATCGGGATCACGAAATTGCCCGCGGTAAGACAGAAGGCTTTCGGTTTCTTCGAGTCTGTAGGGGAGATGTATACAAACTTCATGTTCATATCCCGGGGAGACGATTTGTACCAGCGACATTGGAAAGCGAGCGCCATAAATAAACTATGTGATCGCAAAAGGAATTTTTCTGGATTTAACGGATCCAATTATTTGTTTTCACATTATTGCAGGTGATGCAAACTTTATGAATTTTGTTTTCTATCTCTAATATATGAACTTATTTAAATTTGAACTCCTGAATAGTATCTGCTCTTTTGAATTTATACAAAATGTATGTATGAAATTAACGATTAACGACACTAAATAAACATCACGTGTGATGTACTTATAGTCATTCTATATTGAAATAATTTAGTTTAAAATAGTTGATCTTCGAACATTATAATTTATATAAATATTTATTGACGTAGCATAATTACTTTCATATAATGTAATTTTATATTATTACGTAATAATAAGTTTTATGTTAGCTATTGTAATTTAATATTCGGAGATTTAATGTTAAAGATAATTTTAGGGTTATTTATGTATAATTATTACTCACAAATTGTATTATATTTAATTTTATGTATATAATCGTAATTAATTATTTAAATAGCAACACAATAATATTTGTATATCATTCAAAATCTAATGTAAATTAAAAATAAATAGAATTATTTTGTTATTTTACTACTATTCTTCATCCATCTCATATATTTTAAAGATTACAAATTTGAAATAATATAATTTTTATGAATTTATTTTATCATATAAATACATTTTTTCATAATTTATCTTATATTTGGTTTAATTTTTTATCGTTATATTATTTTTCATTTATATTTATTATAATTATTTTTATAAATTAATGTAAACTAATTATGAAACGTAAAAAATCGATTTACTTTTTAATGCATTAATAAACGAATTTTATAATAATATTTCATAAATTTATTGGAACAAAATTTGAAATTATATAGAAAAAAATTATTTTATATAATCTTTCTACACATTTATGAAAATTTAAATATACAAAAGAGTATTCTCTTATATTATTTTCTTTGGTTCGATTTTCTTTAGTAACATGTATATATTTCAATGTTTTCCATTTGTATTGTAAAGAATACAAGAAAAGAGAAACTGAAATTTTAATATGCCACTTTCGTATTAAAAAATTTTCAAAAAACTTTTTACTATAAATTTTTATGATAATACTTTTACTATTTTACTTTTTAAATCAATATATTATTTAATTTCATGATTTATTAATCTGATATTCAAACTGTACAGAAAGAATTGTTTGAAATGAAAAATGAATGAACTTGTGGCAAAATAAAAAAAAAATTTTATTTTAAAAGGAATCTTTGTTTATTCGAACGAACATATTTTATTTGAAAGAAATTTTAATTCAAAATGTAATTCAGATTTTTTTTCTTAAATAAATTTTTGAGAATTTAATTATATGAGTATTGAGTAAATTATTTTTAACGATAATTATTAATTAATAAAACGCAATATAGAATTTTTATTTAATTATTGTAAAAAATTGAACTGTATAAATTATTATTCAAATGACATTTTATAAATATACTATAACATATAAAATTTTAAATAAATTTGCCAGAGATAGTAATGAATTTGATAATAGATATTTGATAATAATAATGAAATTAAAATTAAATTCTTAAGTGATAGTTACATAAAAATTTTTTCGTTTACTATTTCGAAATACGAGAAAATTATGTAGTTTTTCTTTTCCTGGTTCTTTGATTTAAGATTTGGAACATTGTTAGGATTACTTTAAGGAACATATATATTAATTTAAAATATAAATAAAATTTTTATTGACTTATATATTATTTTCTTTTTATTCAAAAAACTATAACTACAAGTTATACAATTAATAACTGTAACAAAATGTAATATATTTTTATAAATTAAGTTAATTTGAGATTGTTTAACAATGGAAATATTATTTCCAGCGATTTTTCTTTTAATAATTTCTAAGTATCTTTCGTATCGCTGTTATGCTTTCATTGCATCGACATG
Organism: Dolichoris vasculosae; assembly: GCA_018907195.1. Taxonomy (NCBI): domain Eukaryota; kingdom Metazoa; phylum Arthropoda; class Insecta; order Hymenoptera; family Agaonidae; genus Dolichoris; species Dolichoris vasculosae. The sequence continues at coordinate 142,701 of JACCHY010000039.1, read as the reverse complement.
TCTTTTATTTGGTGTCTCATTATCTTCTTCATAATTATTATTAATATCTTTGCTTGAATCTTCATTATCTGATGTATTACTTTTATCACGTTCCATACTTTCTGAATCATGTTGCATAAATTCCTTTCTTGCATCCTATAATTTTAACGTATTTAATAATTTCATCATATTTTGATTGAATTTATTAAAAAATAGAAAGAATAATGAAATGTAATTACCATATGATTACCACGATGATTTTTTTTATAATAAGGCTGCGTTAAATAATTAGAATTCTCATTTCGATAAGTTGTTGACAGATTTTCATCTTCTAATATATTATTTACATTTTGTTTTGTATTATTTTCAAGTTCATTGATAAGAGCATCATCTTCTTCGTCTTCATAGATTGGAAATACCCACAACGTTCTTGGCATTTTTTGATTATTTGTTACGTTTTTATGCAATTGATTTGCTGCTATATCAATTAATTTACGAGAAATTATATCTTCTTCTTTTGGATCAAAAAAGTCTTGTAAATTAACAATAATTTGGTACTCGTGTGTATCTGATTTATTGCTATGTGCATTTGAATGCCTTCTATAAAAGGATTGCATTAAATCAGGATTTTTATCAATGTCCACAAGGATGCGAATTTTTTTTGAATTCGTATCATCTGCATTTTCCATAGAGAATGATGAAGGATTCACTGAATCAGATGAAAGTGATCCTTCGGTATCTAAATGAAAATTCGCAAGAATATGTTTATCTGATTGTTTATATATCAATGGTTTTTTCTTTCGTGGTTTTTGATCCTACGAAATAAGTGTAAAACATGATTCTTTTATTTGATTTCGGTATTTATGAAGTAAATTTATTACTTACCAAGAGTGACGCATCCTTGTTACTATTTTTAATTAACCATTTTAAAAATGTATTAAACGTAGGTTTTACACTATCATTGTCAATTTCATTTTTAGGATAATTATAATTTTTAGATTTATTTTCATCTTTATACCTACTATCAGTAGTCTCCCTGCTATTATCATAATCCTCTTCTTTAGAATTATCTAAAAACTTTTCTTCATCGTCCCAATATTCTATTAATTCTCGAATAATTTTTCGAATATATTCAAATTCTTTCTGCTTATTTTGTTTTTTTAATTTATTTAGTTTTGAATCAAATTGAAATTTTAATGTTTCTTCAAAACTTTCTCCAAACGAATTCGTATTAAAATTAGAGCTATGCCATGGAATTGTCATTCGACTATTTTTAATATTTGTACTTGAACTTTTAATCTTGGAATTATCGTTTGTATAGTTTGAACTTTTTGCAGAATAATAAATAAAAAAATTCAGTGGCGGAGGAAAGTAGATCAATAACTTTGGTAGATTATTATTATCGCTATTTGGTGGGAACAATACTCGCTCTGCGTGTTCTTCTGGATTAATTGGTATAAAATTGTTTTTTATTTGATTAAACCGTGGAAAGTCTGCACTAAAAATATTATTGTTATTAAATAAATTGTAAAATATAATCATTCTATAATATAAATATACAAACAGAAAAAATTCTGTCATATATATATATCAATAAATAGATTTAAATATTTTGTAATTTTATGCAAATTAAAGTAATTTTTAAATGATTAAACATATTTATTACTCTAACTTTATTATATTTGTATTATATAAAATATAAATTTTAAGTGTACATATATTTAATTACAAAAAATGAATTTATCTAATATTTAAGGTTGTTAAACTTATGAATTTTTTCGAATTTTAGTACCAAAATATATTATAAGAATCTTTAATTTTGAATATCAGAAGTTTTTATATGTTCATTAAATTTAAGGTAATTATGATACTGAATATTTTTGAAAGTTTATTATATTTTATATTTGAATACAAATAGATAGTACTTTTAATTTATAAATTAAATCCATTATTTCATTTATATATCTTTATTCATACTTTTACTACGTACAATAAATTAATCTTGAAAAATTTCATAAGATTACATATTTAATGAAACTTTTCACCTGAAATTTGTTGAATTAATGTTCCTACTTCTACCGATGGATTTTCGACTGATATTTTTTCATGTGCGTTTACAGGTTTGTAATTTGGTTTCGAAAATTCACCACTCATAATTCTAATTCCTTTTAACTCCATACTTTCTGGCTGAGGTGGGGTCAATGAATTCACGTTTGGATCTTGTAACAGTGTTTCAAAATTATTTTGATTTTGTAGATAAAAAAGATTATTCTGTTCGTGAGGAAGATTTGATACTGATTGCCTACTCAAATTTTGATCTAAATAAGATGGATTGTGCACCCCTGACGAATATTCAAAATTATTTGGAGGAGTCGGATTAAAATGATAGGATATCCACGGTTTCCATTGCTTGTTACCGTTATCGCTAGTTTGTCGTATTGGTATTCCAGAGATCTGTGAATTTCACGAAATTTTTATTATGAATAAGTAACTGTATATTCCAAAAAATGTAATTTGTGTTTTCTTTACTTGATTTTTAGTTGTTTTTGTAATAAAATTTCATCAACTATATGTTATAAAAAATGTAAAAGATATTTTATTTAATGTTAATTGAATATTTTTATAAATTAATAATTATATAATATTGATTTTTTTAAAAAATATAAAAAATGAATAAAAATTTAACTATATCAAGATGAATTTTGTCAATTATTTAGAGAAATCTTCATACTAAACGGATATGTAATAATATTATATTTGATTATTTGATTAACACTATATTGTCAGTTTGAAAAAAAATAAAAATTAAGATTTAAAAGTATTTTTTTAAGTTTATATATTTAGTTTGATTTGAACAGTCATATTTTATAACTTCCACTTTACTAATATACATAAATAGTTATTATTATACTTTTTCCTCCATTTATATAATCATTAGTCACAAAAACATGAATACTATAATCAATAAGTTCTATTATTTTATTTTATTTATGAAAAAATTTTTCAAGAAATCTATCAAAGAAAACGTTAAGAAAGAGCAATCATTTACGTTCGTAATATTTATCTCTATATTTTGAAAGCAGTAATGAAAAAAACTATTGTACTGTTTGTCACTTATTACTACTGTTCGTTACTTTCAAATAATATCTACGAACTTTGATAATAGTTGGTACAAAAAATTTTAACTTGCATTAAAATATAAAAATTAAATATCGAATTTATTTTGTGATTTGCAATTAAATCATTTAGCTGTGTTATTTTTGAAATTCCATAATTTTATTGCTGTATTCATTATCACAAAAATCTGTTGAAAGATAAATGAGATCGAGATCAGAAAGTACTATTCAAAATATAAATATGCTTTCGTTTAATAAAAAGGTAAACATAGAGCGCGTACGAATTTTTTTTTCATCCAGCTGAAAGGACTACGTGAATCCAATTATAATAAAAGTATTGTTTCGATCGTTTTTCGTTATGTTCACCAAAATTTGATAATAGAATTAAAATAGAATGCTCACCTTAGGGGCAAAGTCTTCAAAATTTGAATTCTGGATCGATTGTTTATTTACGCTATTGTAAAATGGACGGAAAGTCTTTGAACGATAAGTAGAAGTAATGGTGTTGTATAGACTTGGTGGGTATGCAGGAGCAGTGTCGAATTGTTGGAGTTCATTGAATTTGAAATTGGTTGGCTTCGAACGGTGCTCCACGTACGAGTTTTCGAATGCAGATCCATGCTGCGAGCCATAAGACATCCTAGGCGCTTCCTGCTTCTATATTAAAGGTTGGACGAAGTTCGAATTCGAATTTAAATTCGGACTCATGAATATGAAAGTATTCTGCAAGTGCAGGGCTTATAAATGAGCATTTATTTATAAATAGTCAGAGAAAGGCACGAGTATGTGATATTAGATTATCCGAGTGTTTCAATTATTCCCGAGTGATTACATTTTCTGCATCTATGTAGATTATACTAAGTGCTAATAAATCCTCTAAAGATATAACATTAGTATTTGCGTTTATTTGCTTTACTAATGAATGTATATTACCGACATAGTTTTTTATTCTAATACACTATTTATAACTTAAAATTTCTGCTTTTTCTATTATCTAATATTTATATTATTTACTTATTTATATATGTTAACAATATAAAAGAACGCATTAATAAATTTTAAATTTTAGTGAATCTAAATTATAAAATTATGCATATCAAGTTTTATTCTATTGTTAAATTAAAAGTTAGATAAATTATATATGTATAATAAATCACAAGGCATACGATTTATTTTTGTCAATAAAATTTTAAAATAATGAAATTAATTTAATTTTTCAATAAAAATTTTAATTTATATAAAATAACCACATTTAATGATTATAATTTAAAGAGCAATTTCATTAAATATATCAAAGTAATGTAAATTTGATTAACCAAATAATAATTAAATAAAGTTGAATCGTTAACAATTTTTATTGTTTTAAATTATGTTGCCTCAAAATACCTTTATTTATAAACCAAAAATTAAAATTTCTAATATACATATTTTCAAATTTAAGGAAACGTTTCTAATTACTTAAAACTTTATCAGTTTTATAAATTTTTTGTTTGTACGAATTATTTTCAGCAGTAACACATTCAAATGAATTAAAATTGATTTATTACATAAATATCATTTAATTGAATGAAATTTAAGAATATAATGAATTAATATTTATTATAACCTATAGTTCTATTTGAATTTTAAAATATAGGGTTATAACAATGAGTTCACGTATATTAATTATAGGTTAAGTCATCCTCTAATTTACTATTAGAGAGTGATTTATAATTTATAATTATAAATAGGGTTCAATTAATTATATTTTTCAATTACTATTCAGGAAGATAGACATAGAGACAGATAAATAGATACGTGCAGAGATTCATATATAAATTAAAAAATTTTTCAACTAGATTGAAAATAAAACGTTTTCATTTAAATTCATAAGTTTTGTCGTCGAGTAAAGCGATAATATTCGATATAATAAGAGAAGGCACTGACCTCATTCTTTGATCAAATAACATCTACTTCTCATCAAACCACTGTAAGATTATTTTTTCTAGACTAGTCTTATGAAAAGTTAAGTCGACAATGCCAGAGAAGAACAAAATACAAATAAGAAAGATAAAAAACTATTTTATTTTTATACTTACGTTGCCATATGAATTTTGTACTTTATTCAAGAACATATTTTTGTAACTATCGTCGTTTATGCTAGTATCGTACAATTCAATCTCACTACCGGTATCGGAATGCAGTTCTCTATTATAAAGCGAAGAAGGACGAGAGCCAAGATTATGTAGTAAGATCCAGGAATGGAACTCCGGGATATCAGTAGACACGTTCTCGAGTTCCTGCATCCATAGTCGATAAGTATCAATATCTAGAAGGTTCTCCACCGAATCAAGCCATTCTTCGAATCCCTGTGATCAAAGAAATTTTTCTTGTACCCTTATCTTTCTATTTTCTAAAGTTATTCCACTGTTAATTTACTTATATTATCCAAAATTAAGTTATACTATGTTTTATGAAATTTTAATATACGTATTTTGCTTTATTATAATTTATAATAATTCAAATTAAGTAAATGATAAATGAAAAAACATATTATTTATTTTATGAAGCTAATTATTAAGCTAATTATAACTATTATTACAAATATCTCCAGTAAAAGTTAAAATGTAAATATAACTTGAATGACAGAATTAATATTCTAAACTAAAGTGAGAAATAATAGTATACAAAATAAATACTTTCAAGACAAATTTTTCTTATAAGTACTCGATAAAATTCATTTACTATAATTTGTATATCTTACTTTTTCGAATACTATTCGATTACTACTCTTTTTTTATATATGATATAGACAGAAATGTACATTGTAATTATTAGCTCCGCAAGTGGAAGTATTTTTCCAAAGATTTATAAAATACCTCAAAGTTTTCGTTGTTCTTAGCCTTTTCAATCCAATATTGAACAGCATGAGCGCCAGCTTTCTTCTTAAAATAGGTCAACCAGGGTAAATTTCCGAAGGATGTACTCCTTATATTCGGACTTGTCGGCAGAAGCATCTCGTTTTCAGTCGCGTATTCTGGATTTTTAAACGCCATCGAGAATGGAGTGCTATAGACATATTTAAATTATGTTTTAAAATATCACCAATAAATATTACATATAGTAAAGTATTTTAATATGAACTAAATTTAAGATTAAATTTTTGTGATTGAAATTATTCGCAAAAATTTTACAGTGTATATTATATTATCAATTTATCTATTTTTTTCTGAAAAATTAGAATATTTAAAAAAAATAAAATAAAAATAACTTTTTTTTTAAAATACTTAATTAGTAGTGAAAGTTTTGTTTAATATTATAAAGATTTTTTTTAATTTATGTAATTTTTCATAAATAATTGAAGAAATGTATTATTTTAAATCATATAACTCGTATATTTTTAAGAATGATAAGTCTTCAAACATATGATTTTAAACATATGATTTGTGATTTTATATTACTTTTTTAAATTTATTTTGAATTTATTATTAAAAGATATTTGTAAAAAACATACTGAAATAAATATCTTACTCATTATAAAATATAAAAAATAAATCAAATTATTAAAGTAGTACTACAAAAAAGTATATTGAATATATATTTATAAAGGCCGTAGATATCAATTTTTAACTTTTATAAAATTCGAAATAATTTGAAATTCTCTTTTAATATTAAAATTATCGAACTTTTTGCAATATTTTCATCTAATATAATAATAATATAAATCTAGCAAAAATAAATGCATATTGTATTTGGTACAGAGAATTAAGAATAGTAGTTTGTTATTACTTTTCAATTTAAAAATATTTAATTAAAAATTTAAATAATATAAACAAATTAAAAACAACATCATATTCAATATTCTTTAGTAAATTTAGCAAATTTCTAAGTATATACTGGTGCATATATTACGTAATATTTGATTCTTTTGTAAGTTGAATTGAATCCAAATATTTCATATTATTTAATAAAATTGTATTTATTGGTAGACTTTTTTTTTACAAATATTTACTTACGGTCTTGGTGAGTAACTTTGACTTGACCTCATCTATAAAAAACAAAGCAAAATGAAATAAGTCTTGTTTTATTTATATTGTAGTTAAATATTTGTTTTACACGAATTTTACCCATTTAGTTATATTCGACGATGTCGTAGGGTTTAAAAACCTTTGTAGTTTACGATTTTCCTCGATAATAGCTTCTCTTTCAAGATCGGCTAGAGTTGTTTTTGATGAAAATATATCTACAGGCTAATCAAATAAAATGATATAGAATCAAATTTTTTATTATTAATATATTAATAATAATAACAGTATTATTAAGTAATAATATTGAGTAATAGCCACGTATGATAAATAAGAAATAGGTAATATTTCAATATTACATGATAAATATCGCTCGATTTATTAAAACTCTGCAACAACGGTCCTTGGCAGGTTCTCATCACTCGACAATTCTCGTGTTGACAAGAACCTTCGTAACTAGCTGAGCACTCTTGATTTGGTGGACAAATCCAGCCGCGGCAGTATTCACTCAAAGTGTAATCGCCGTTTACTGAAAACGTTACAAGTTAGTATGTTGTATGGGTAGATACAAAGTTTAACTATATTTTTCAATGACATTTTTATAAATGAATTTGAGGTGAATATTTGAAGATGAAAGCAATACCAATGATTTACAATTAAAGATTACAATCTTCAAGAATTTAATGAAATTTGCATCCTTAAGTCAATATATGTTTTAGAAAAGCGATTTTAAAAATTGAAGATGTTACTAAAACAAAAATTATTGAAACTATATTCTAAAGCATAAAATTCTTTAACATAATGAATACATTTTTATCGCTAATTAACATGAGAATGTTAAAAAATTTTAAGCATTTTTCATTTCTTTCGAACACTTTATTTCAAGAATTGTAAGACAATTTTATAGGCAATGAAAAGCTTCTTACATTATGTTTAAAGTTTTATGAGGTGTTTATATAGGATATTTACAGTCATGTATTGTATGCTTTAAAAATTTTAAATTATTAAAAAGTAAGTGTATCCAAACAATTTTATAAGTTATCATTTTAATGGAATTAACAAATTTAAATTACTTAGGACTTAGAAAAGTTATAGCAGTTTTTCAGTTTTTTAAAATTTCGTAAAATTTATTTAAGCAATAATTTATACATATTTTATCAATAAATCGATAAATATATTAAAAAATAAGCTATGGATATTAATTACATTTATAAATATAACAAGTAAAATAACATAATTTTTTTCTTACGATAATAATTGTTTTTGATACAGTGCGGAACGTGATTGCAAGACGGCGTATTACACAAAGTTGTAGATCTTCGAAGGAAACATTGCTGTTCCGAAACACAACCTAATTGTTTACACTTATCGAACCACATTTGTACATCTAAATTAAAAAAGTACAATCATACTAAATTAAAAAAAGATACATATTAAATAAAAATATTACATTCTAATATTTGAATGAAAGAGATTTAAAAAGAAGAATTAAATTTATATTAACATAAATTAAACACATGTGCGAAGAATTCTTTGAGATAGAGTCGATGAATATTTTAGTATAGTGGAAATACATAAGGTAATTAAAAAAGAAAAGTCGATCTTTTCTTAATACATAAAATATAATAGATATATTATATAATTAGGCATTATGAAGCTAAATTATTAGTTCACTTAATTAAAAACTAAAACATGTTATTTTTTATATGTGAGTAATAGTATATAAATTTTTTATTTGCTTACAATTTCTTTTAAAATTAGTTGGAATGGTAAATAATTTATTATAGTATGTGTAACGAAATATATTTAAAATCATTTTTATTTATAAAGATAAGATTTTATGATAATTTAATAAAATACATAGAATTAAATTAAATTAATTAATATTTATAAGCTATTTAAATAATTGAAACTGAGAAAATAGTTATCATTTCAATTAAATTTTAATTAACAAGTGAATTAAAAAATTGATGAGCTATAATTTTGGAAATTCAGTATTTGAATTTCAACACATTTCTCTTTAGAATTTCAATAATAAATAAAAATTGAACTTGAATAATAAGTTTAAATATTTTATGTATAGAAAAGTTAAATATTATAAAATTTGATACTTTAACTAACGATAATAAAAATGTAAGTAAATTGTAAAGTTACGAGTTTTTTAAATTTTTTTAATTTAAAGTATAATGGATTTACACATTTTTATTTTGTCTCGCTAATAGAATTTAATAGTATTTTTTATTGTTTGACAAAGAAAATATGTTAATTTTGATAAATGAATTCATACGCATACGTTAAAACGACGTTTATTATTTAGACGATGGTTCAGAACGTAGCTATAAAGATATATATGCGAGAAGTTAACACATTTAAAACCAAAAATGTTTTTAAAAATGTATATTTTAAAATTATAATTGAATTAAATTAACGATGAAAAATATTTTCCACGTCAGGTTTCGCTTAAAGTTTTTCAATTCGAATGTACAGGTAATAAAAAAATTGTTATCAATTAGCAATCTTTTTATCTTTCCAAATATTATATTATTTAGTTAACATTATAAAGTTACATATAACTATGCAAATTGTCTTGAAAAGTATAATTAAAAGAAAAAATTATTTTATTCAGAGGTTACGTTAGATATAAAATAAATTCAAGCGTAATAGGTAGTTTCCCAAGAGAAAATGATTTTTTCTTAATACGGCAAAGCCATTTCGTACTTCATCAACGTCCCCTCGTAAAATTTGTCGTAAACAATCCTTCATATACTTGATTACTCAATAATTTTTTCAAATGCAAAATGTAGACCTTATCGACAATTCTTTCTTTGTAGCTCTTCTTAATGTTATGGGAACGTTAAAAATTACGTAACGGTAAAGTCTCGATAATTCAAAATATAATATTCTTTAATCGTTATCGACAAGCTTAATTTCGCCACATTGAGATTTAGCAATAATTGTGTAAATTGATAAATGGATAGATGGATAAATGGATAGAAGGATAAATGAATAGATGAATAGATGGATAAATGGATAGAAGGATAAATGAATAGATGAATAGATGGATAGATGGATAGATGGATAGGTCGGAGAACGCGTGGAGTGAAAAGCCAAGTGATGCAATGAGAGTCGGGGTTAAAAAGTGTTACGTGATTTTCTAGTGCTCCCCACCGAGAAAAGCTACAAAGGACTCGAGTCGAGGAGATAGGAAGAATATACGAATGCACCTCTCGCCTCGGCGCAGCTCTTGGCGAGCTTGCAGGGAGCCTGGTAGCAGTGACTCTCTGTGAGGATGCACCGGTGTCCCGATGGGCAGTCGTCATCCACGCAGCTTGCCGGGTCATTTTGGAATTCCCACTCGGAGACACATCTGGCCGTGCGCTCCTTGCAGTTCGTGCGCGAAAAGCCTCGGAGAAAGAAACGTACTTTATAACCATTGCGTCACTTACGGTGAAAGGTCAGAGGCGGCTGAAGCTAATTACGGAGGCTATTCTTCTTTGACCGATGGCGCGAGCGCGCGAATCCGGGGAAACGTTTCGCGCGTACCTCCGTTCCGAATCGCAGGCTTTGTTCGCGCGCCGACTCTCCCGCGGTTCGCTCGAACTTTACTTTCATTTTTTTCCGCCGTGTAGTTTCTTGAAATTCATAAGGAAAGTTTTCTTGGACGACTAAGCGGAGAAAACGTTTTAGCTGTTGTAGCACGTCGCAACTCCGACGAACTTCAACCGTTTCCCCGACTCTAATGCCTTCTCGACATGGACCTATTGCTTTTATAACGATAAGCCACGCCTCGCATTTCTCATACGTTGCGCTCATATTTAACTCTCGTGTGCTTTCGAGTGCTGTAACAACTACACAGCTACAACAATTACGTTTACCTTTCCTGGGTAATATCGATTCGATTATTAAGCAACGATTACTTTACAGAATACTATTATTAAAATTTTTTGGATTCTGTATTCGACAATAGACTTCGTACGCTCTGCAATCCTGTATTATCTATCAAAATATTTTATTCACACTTTTCAAAATATACTTTTCATTATATACCCTTTCTTTTTTATGTGACTCAAACAACGTTGATATATATTGGATTTTTAACTCTTTTTTTTCAAAATCAAAATATGAAACAATCTGTTAAAAGCTTTTCTTATTAATATTTGTTTATTTAATTGATATCGAATATTATATTCGGAATAAATGACACTCGATCATAAAAGTTATAATTTTATTATCTTATTTCTGATAACGTTTTTTTATGTCGAATATCATATTGTTTTATTTTTCACTGATATTTTTTATCGATATTTTTTATTTTTTTCTTATTACAAGTTTACATTATACTAATTTATTCCTTTTTCACCTCTTTCTTCAAAAATTGGAATTTTTGTAATTTTTATTCATCTATCCAATGCAGTACTACTAAATATTATTTTATTATTTTATTTCATTTTAATCTATCCTGATTATAATTCTAATACAACTATTTCAAATTTTATAAAACTAGCTCGAATAAAAAGTAATGCATCACTTTGGCTAATTATATCGTATAATCGAAATGCTTACGTTGATACATTATTTCATACCTATTTACTGATATAATTATCGTACATTTGGTTTAAATTTTTTATATTTATATCATTTCAAATTAAATACGAAATCAATACATTTTTAATATTTTTTATTAAATATCGTTATTAAGAATCCATAAGTAATTAATTACTTTTTTTTTAATTATGCAAAGATCAAAAAATATTTTTTTGATTAATTTAAAATCAAACTAAAATAAAAGTATAAAGAATATTATAAATTAATTTAATTATTATAAAATAAATAAGATAAAGAAGCATTAAACAGTAAGAGAAAATTTTGAAATCCCAAAATATATCTTTTATCTAAAATTAAATCTTAAAATAGATCTATTCTAAGCTAATTTAAAAATAATTATTAAATGATTAAAATTCTTTTAGATATATGAAATTCTGGATATCTAAGTTTCTCGATTAAACTAATTTTTTTTAAATTTATTATTTTATAAAATTTTTCTTTGTCTAAATAGTTAATATTTTATCAGAATGTATATTAATAAATTAAAATAATAATTGATATATAGAAAATTCATCTTCCTAAGAAAATGTTTAAAAGAATTTCTCGATGAATAATGAAATGTCATTATTAGATTATTATCTGTTTCATCTAATTTTTGAAAAATTAGAATAATAATGGATTCCTTTTTTAATAGATAGAATCTGTATTTAATATAGTTTGAATGTGTTTATAAAATTGACTAGTGTTACTTCTTTTTATTTCATTAATTTAATTATTAACTGTCTAGTTTCTGAAATTTGACATTTTAAATTTATGACAGCTTATGTAATTTAACTAGATAGATTTTATCATTGTGTATTTTAACTTCGTGCACACAAATGATTAATAGTTTATTAAAATAATTTTTCCAGATGTATAATGAATTATATGCCTCCTTAAGTTATTGTACTTGCCTATCAACAAATTCAATTTTAATACGTTGATTAATATTAATTATTTTATTATAATTATACATTTAAAATTTTATATATTTTTATGTAAATTCATAATTTTAATAAACTTTGTTGAATTACGATTTAATATTTTTTAATAATTTTTTCCGATTTTCGAAATCTATTAATTTAGCTATAGATCTAATTTTATCTAAATATTTATTTTTTTTATCAAGTTATAATTATATTTCTACCATTTCATTAATTTAATTTTAATATTTATAACTTCGTTTATTATTCATATTCTTTTATATTTCTATTATACTTTTCAAATATTTTAAATAAATTTAAATATTCTACTTAATAACTCCTCAAGTTTTTATTATAACTTTCTCATATTAAATCTATTTCATACACTACTATAATTTATAGTTTCTTAACTTTTTAACAAAATTCTAAGTATATAAAAATTTTGAATTACTATAAATATAGTCAATGTGATCATGAATATTTCTATGTAACCTAATGATTGGAATATTTGCAGGAAATTTTTTATCGATTAGCAAGTAATATTCTTAATTATATGTAGATATTTTTAATGTACTTAACATTATTTAATGAATATATTTATCTTATCGTTTTAATTACTAAATAAAAGGATTTAAGATTTATCAATCTATCTTTTATTATCAATAATGTCAATAAAAATATTTCGTTCTAAATATTAGTTTCCAAAAATTAAATAATTTAATCTAAATATCGTATTTTCTGGTTAAAATATTATAAGACTGCCTTAATTTTATACGAATAGGTACTTGAGATAGTTATAGAAATTGACTTTTATTTTTTCTTCTTTGTCTTACGTTAGACAATGAACGTTTGCAAATACGTAATCGTATCATTGACCATCAGTAATAATAAGCAATAGTCTATCATTGATATATGTAATGTCTTTAACCGGTAATATTATTTTTAAATTTATTATAAAGACTATTTTGAAGCTTTATTGATTTGTATTACCATAAAAAATATATATGGTATAAAATTTCTTGTTCCTTCCATTATTATCTTCTATATTATAATTTTATATTATTGAAATTATAAATATTTACTTTATTTATAAGTTTCCGAAACACATCTACTATAATAATTCATAGAAGACTATGCACAGTTTTGTATTATTTACCTGCATAAATTAAGTTTATCACTGTAGCCTCATTACATTTATCTCTAGTCATTCACATTTAACGTTTGTATTGAAAGATTATACCCTCCATCTACAATCCGAAATATTCATATAGAGCGATAAAATAAATTAATTAGTAAATACATACATTATTTTCAATTTTTAAAATAAAGTTCAATTCAATAAAAAAAGTAACTATATAGTATGAAAAGAATAAATCTTCGCTATTTATTATAGTTTTCACGATCGTAGCGTTCGTTAAAAATAAAATTAAGTTTATTTCATATTTACTTTTTAACCTAAGTATTGTGTTCTAAAATTTCTATTATTTAAAAGTTTTTATATTATAATTCAGAACATAAATTATCAAAATCACCAAATAAAATTAATAATTCAATTTAAATTTGTATGACTATGAAACCATGTAAATTCTTAAATATGTAATTATAAAAAGTTTTAAATAAAGATTATAAAATGGAGTGATTACTTTGATTCCATTCGCAACCACGAGCTCGAACAAGACATTTATATCCTGAAGTACATAAAACTGATTCGCAAGTATCAGGCCCTTTCAATGATTCTAAGAAGAAAAAGAAAAAGTTTCTTTTTTATAGAAATAATAAGAGATTTAAAAAATAACTAAGATATTAAAATTAATAAATTTATTTTAACCTTTTTTGGATTTTGAGCAGTATGTCATACTTGGACATGGCGAATACTTGCACCAAAATTTTCTATTCACACATTCTTCTCCTATTTTGCAGATCACTTGTTCACATCCTCTTGAATAATCAGAGCTTCCACCTTAAATTATAATGATGAGCAACTAAACTTATTTGAATATATTTTATATATTTTGCTCAAGTGAACTTAATTCATATTCATTTATAGATATTCATTTTTATTTATTTTTTCTTTTTTGATAATTTATAGATTTTAAATAGGAAATAGTAATATTTTTAAACTTTCATAGTTATTTATTATAACTTCTTTATTTAATTAGTTTATTTATAACAAACATATTAATGGCTTCGTCATATGATAAAAGTATTATATTTCAATATTATTATATTTTACTATATTATAGATAGATTTATTTTTAGTTTCAACGTTCATTTTAATTTTTTATTAATATTGTATATTATTAGCATTGATAATATTTTTAATTAGGTTCGAGTCAAGTATTTTTAAATATTAAAATAAATAATTTAGAATATATTGTGAACAATTTTTTAGATTTATGTATTTATATGAATTTCTCTTAAAGTAGCACATTATTGGAAAAATAAATAAATTTATTTTATTTTTTTAAAATATAATATAAAAATATTACAATATATAATCTTTCAATATATACAACTTATTATTTATTTTTCTGAAGAATTAGATATTTTAAGTATTTAATATTTTCTTTCTTCAATTTCATAGCTCTATATATCATGATTATACTGTAATTTTTAGTGTATAAATATTTATACAAACTTCGTTATAAAATGTTATTCATATAGTCGATTAAAATTGAAGAAAGATTCTTTATATAAAAATATTTATCAAAATATATTTTTAACGAAGAGTATTAAATTAATATTTTGAATACAGTTAAGTTAAGATTTTTTTGCAGTGAATGTTTCTTAAATAATTTTCGTGATATATTAAATCATAATTTATTTAAAACGCACTTAGTATTTTCAAAACTAAAACTTATAAAAAATTTTGTTTTTATAATTTAATAATTTTCACTTTAACTCAAATGAGCGACCATTTAAAAATGATTTTTAGTATATTATTATTTATTTGAATAATTTTAATATTCTTAACAAGGATTATTAAAATCTTCTTGAAATATATATTTTCCATGGTAAATATCAGGCTATGTTTATAAATTTCATTACACATTCTTGTATTGTACATTTAATCAGAAGAGTTTGAGATAAAATACAAGCGTAGAATATCGGTAATATTATATAAAATTTGAAATCCAGTCACATTTTTTATTTTCTCACAAAACTACACAATTCGTACATGGCAAATTAAAAAAAAATCCAGTTGTTGATGCAGCTCTAAAAACTCACCAGCGACATAAAAGGTTTTTTCGAAAAAATGCGTTCCCGAGAAAACGAAAATTGAAAAGAGCAGTTGCGTTGTTGTAATAACGTTATTTCTCCCGAGCAGCAATCGAGATCCCCGATGCATGTCGATGCGCCCACGAAAAGCCACTGCCACATAAAGTTTAAGTCAACCGCACTTCGCGCCTTGTAACCGGAGATGTTCGTGTGCTGTCTTAATCCATCAACAACTTTTCTTGCCCCGCTCTCCTCCTTTCCTTTTCGCGAATGAGTGGAGTGAAAAGACAGGGATTGGAAAAATTAGCGATTACTCATTTTATACTCGTGGCATCGATCGATTATAAAATGAAGTACGCGAGGCGAGTGACGCGCGAGTAAGGAATTCCACCTGGATCGGATTTCTAATTATCGAAATAGAGCAAAAGTTCTATATATTTATTATTGTACTAGCAAATTATTAAAACTCTGAAAACTTAACCTTCTGACATATTGTATAAATTAATTTTTAAATGAATCGTACCTTTCATAGATGACTGCTCAACTTGAATTTAAATATTATTGCTATGAATTTATATAATATAAAGTAATGTTTAAATATGAACTGTCAGTTAAAAAAAATTACACTCAAAAAATGTTCTAATCATTGTTTTATATTTTAAAGTGATTTTTATTCATTAAAAAGAGACTTTTAAAAAAAAACCAATAATTTCGTATAGTGAGCAGTTTATACATATTATAAGGCACATGGTATTAGAATCAATATTTTTTCTTTTTTATAATTTCAGCAGATACATTTATACCCTATAAAATTTTTATTTAATGTCTTCAAGATTTAAAACAATGAGATAAATTTCTCATTTTTTTAATATTTTTAAATATATTTTACGCAACTTTTGTACAATTTTTTATTATTCATGTTCTGTAATTTATCCTTATAAGTTAATAATATTTTAAACAAATATTATATTATGAATTTTTATATGCTTTATTTATTTATTATTATATTTAAAATGATATAAAATTAAGATACTTATAATGTATTATCGATGTTATATTCATAAAATTAATATTTATCTAATTTAAATCATTTTAGCTAAGAATTCTAACTTATTTTTTTAATATTTGTGAAATAATTTTAAACAATTGTGTTAGAAAAAAAATTTGCATATATTTATTTTATACATGCAAGGCTTTTTTTATCATAAGCATCTCATATCTATATATATTTTTTTCTTTTTTAAACGAGTTATCTTCATTTTGTGCTAAATATTACGATAACTATAGTATACTTCAGTATTTACTCCGTTTAGAATTCTACGCACGTTACATATAGAAGTATACATACGTACGTACATAACAATTAAAAATTGTTATACATAATGTAGAGCTAAGAGATTAAGTAAATTTTGAATATTAATAATATAAAATTACATTAAAAATTTATTAGCGATAAAAATTATAATTTAATGTTAATAATTCAGCGTCATAATTCTTATATTCGTATAAAAACTGTAATACTGAATAAAATATAAATAAAAATGAACGAATATCGCGCTCCTTTAACTGAATATTATATCGTCAATAATTCTCTTAAAATTAATTTTGCAAATACTTTGGCACGATAATCATACTTTATTAAATCATAAACGTAATGTATTACTTAATTTCTTGCTTCTTTTTTTTATAAAAATCTTCACAAACAAGTTTACAATTTAATCAATAATGTATTCTAACAAAAGTTGAAAAGTGAAGAAATAATCGAGGAACCAATAATAGCTGTCAAAGAAATTTAAATAACAATCGTAGATTCTTATAAAACTAGATCAATCTATATAATCACTGGTTAACATAATTTTTCACTGAGCTCGTGCAAAAAATACGTCAACTAGTAAATATATAAGTTTCAATAAATTTAAACATAACTAAGTTATTATATAAAATACTTTATTTATTAATTCCCTCGATTTTAATGCTCACTGGTACAACTTTGTTTTTAATTATCTTTTATAAGCTCATTTCCTGTAAGACCTTGTTAAGATCGGTAACTTAAAGCTAAATATAATCTCAATAATTAGTTACTAGTTTATTACACGTATGTACTTGTATAAGATGACCAATACATAAGCTAATTAAAAAAAATAAGATATAAAGACTATTCAGTAATATCACCTGAAGTATAATGTTTGTGGTTAAAAATAAATAATACACATCTTATTTATAATTAAATACGAATTTCTAAGTATAATATAATATGCTTCATGGATAAATTTTGATAACTTATGTGATAAACTTTATTTACTGATTAAATATTAAATGGAATAGATTGAAAATATTATGTTGTGATAAAATAACAAATAAATCTTCTCTTGTTTGTTAATAAAAAGAAATTTTTTACTAATAAAAAAAAGTTTTTTAAGCTACAATGAACATAAAAATTCTATTTCTGTCATTATAAATCACATTCATTTCTCTTAAAAAACAATGTGATTTCGTATTTATATAAATTTCAAATTATCATCATAATTTATTAAAATTAATTTGGCTTTTTACCACAACATCGTATATATACTAATGCATACAGTAATAACTTTATCAATATACGTATACCCAAACATAATTGAACAAATTTATTTTATCAGTTTTTAGTTTGTCTTTCTTATTATATCAATCAAAAAATGTATAAATGAAAAACACACGATGACATTAACACTATTTTTCTGATGAATATTTGATAATATTTTAATTAAATTTTTTAATATTGATAATATTTTTTAATGAATTTTAATAATATTTGATAATAAAAAATTTAATTATATATATGAGAATAAATTAATTTGAATATAATGAATATTTCTATTGATGTTTGCAACTCATCAATAACGAGACTTCTGTGAATATTTCTTTTTAGTTGAAATAATCTAATATAAAATTGGTTATAAATTATTCCTTCAAAAAACACATATAAAAAATATAATCAAACATTTTTTAAAAAGCATTTAAAGAAACAAGTATTATATTCAAACCTTTTTTACTGTTTAGTATATTAATTTGAATGCCATATAAATTATTATTTGACTTATGTATTAAAAAAACCAATTTAGTTAAATACATAAAAGATCATGTTTTTCTAAAATATAAAAATCTGCAAAGCTGTATTTTTTAAAAGTCAATTAAGAATATATTTCGATAAGCTTGAAATTCGTAAATGAATAAAAATCGTTGGACAATCGAATCTGAGAAATCGTTTCGCAATTCATCCTTCATCTTTCTCTCAATTGCGATTTCTTTCGCCTTTAATCTGCAGTTGTAACAAACCAGCGAGTGCGCCAGTGAAGCCGGCGTTGTAGTCAAGGGTAACCTCGGTGTAGACGTAATCTTCACGTCGATCATGAAATCGGTCTGCCTCATCGGGTCCCGAGACCAAGGCTCCGTACAACACCTGAGGATTTGGGGCATTACGATCGAACTCTGACCAAGTGCAAGGAGCGGGTTTATCCGGACACGAAGACGCGGCATGGTGAGGTTGATTTGGGGGGTTGTGTCCCCAGCCTACCACATAACTTCGACCTGTGGTGAAGAATTTCATAAATGAAGATTTCATCATGGTCACTATTGAAAATTATATGGTTAAAACTTTTAACGATTTTACTAAGATTTTAGTATTTTTATATTATTATTATCAATCAAAATTTATTTTAAAGCATCTTTTAAATATTTCATGCATATAATGAGATTTTCTACAGAATTTTTGAATAATTAATAACATCTTATAAATTAAAGTTTATTATTTTTTCTTGTACATGCGTTTGGATAATGGTTAAATAAAATGTAAATTCTTATAGTATCTTGTGAAAAAACTATTTAATATTTTACAGTATATCTATTCAACGTTGAAGTTTTAGTAATAAATTTACATCATTTCTCAAATATTAGATTTTTATTTACTTTAATAATAATTCTTGAAGATGAAATTGAAGTAAAATTGATATAAAATATACAAACATTGCTGATAAAAAATACCTCAATAACTGAATATTTTAGCTATTTTTGTAAAAAATTTAAATAAATAAGAGAGTATATTTTTCTATCTATTTGCATATAAAATAACAATCTTAAAAATGGAAGTATTATAAGAATTCTATTTAAAATTAAATTTGATCAACGTTAGATATTTATGTAAATTTTAGTTAAAATATTCCATTGTTTTATAAAGTAATTTTTTCAAATTTAAGTCTAATTTATATTATATTTTTTAAATGTAAAATTTCATGTCTATTTTCATAAATGGAAATAAAGGTAAGATTTGCTTTAATAAGTTATAGGAAAAACTAAAACTTTATCGATTATTGTTATTATAATCAATGTAATACTGTATTTATTTTGTAATTTAAATTATATATTAAAATATATTTAAATCTTATTTAGTTCACAAAGTATTTTTTATGTTTTTATAATAAAAATTAAATTGATAAATTTCATTTTCTGTACCGCAATTATTACGGTTTTAACATTGAAATTTTATTTTATAAAATGAATTTCACTGTTTTACTCGAATTTCAATAAAAATTTATTACCATAAAAAAGGTAAGATTTCGTTGAATATTAATTTGTTGAACAAATGTAATTGTACTTAATTTGAAACTACACTATGTATTCTAGTTATGATGGTAAAAAAAGATGAGTAATTTGTTTATTTCTTAAATTTTAATGGATTTTTCTTTTAATGGAAAGTTATTTTATTTACTGGATGTTTCTTTTAATATCTTATTATTTAAAATCTGATATAACAACTACTTTGCTCATCTTAAATAATAAAAAAAAAATTCAAGTTGGGTCGAAAGTTCTTAGAAAACTGTGATTACCTGCACCTCCGAGCATATAATGAATCTGTTGTTTGGCAAATTCTCGATATTCCTTAGAGTCCCCGATATCTGGATAATCGGCAGCTTGTAGACAAACTAAGGCGACATTGGCCGCGTGACACAATGTCCCGAACTTATCGATGTATAGTAAACCCTTTGGCGTACGTTTCTGTTGCCTCACCGAAAAATTGCAGAAAGCTTGTGCTGCATTTCGATATTCCTGCTGGCCGGTCAACTGCGCGAGGAGTACCTATACATCCAACCACCCACCCATAAAATTAGTTTATTACGTTCATTTTAAAAAACTAAACGTAAATCTCGGAATACCAATATCATTATCTTTCACGTAATTTCATTTTACGAAAACCTATTTTTTAATACGATTTTACTTTTTAGTTATTATTTAGAAAAAACTATGATCTACAAAAGAAAAAGGTATTCGTGAAAAAACGATTTCACCAAAAACTATAAAACTAAATGATCTTGTCACTCATCCGTAAAGTTTCACATTTTAAACTTATACTTTTTGATTTTTCTCGTAAGTGAACATAAGTCTTTCCTCCGCTATCAACGAGCGTGATTTTCATTAAAAAATTCATCAAAAGAATAAATTTGGAAGCCTGCGAGGAATGAACAAACCTGAACTCCAGCGACCTTTTTGTTATAGAAGAATTCATTCGGTCTTTCTCTGAGGTGGAAGTGCTGATAGTGATGCTCAGCCTCGTCGAGATACTTCGTATCATTGCTGGCCTTGTAGAGCCAAGCTGCCGCCCAGGCGAGCTCATCTCCGTAGTCCGTGCTTTCGTAATATTGAGCAGCGCCTCTTATAGCCTCGTGATAGAGACCCCTGTGCACCTTTCCGAAGTTATAGAGTTCACGAGCGTGTCGAAGAAGTTTATCGGCGTAGGCGGGGTCGGTTGTACGGAAGAGGAGACTCGCCGAGGCAAGAGCCGCCGCCGTTTCACCCGCCAGATCCGAACCTGTGGACGTCGATAGGATATTTTAAGAGAGAGTTAAAATTTAGATGGAGCTTATGTTGATACGAGCTCTGCTTCTCTGTATTACTATAACTGGATGTATGATGAAAAATTTTGCGGGAGAACACTTACTTCTGAATTAAATTTTTGCTCCCAATATTTCGAGTAATATTTTAGATTTTTCTTTATTTATTATTATCCAATACCATATAGTTACTCTTTATTTATTATATAAGCTATATAATTAAATTTTACTCAAATTTCTAATATATTCATTAATAAATTTGATTTTTTAATATTTTGCGGTTCAATAATTTATGTCTAGTATTATTATTATACTAGTATATATAATTTAGTTTTAGTAATATTATTTAGAGTAGATATTTTTAAAGTTTGAATTTAAAACTTCTTTATCTACTTCATATTGAAATAATAATCAAAGATTTATTGAACAAAAATTGAATATTTCATTTCTTATATAAAAATTTGATAATAATTTTTTATCGCAATAAATTACAATACGTTATTTAGAAACTTTCAAATCTCCATTATTTGTACAAAAAAACAAAAATTAATTAAACGAATATTTACCTATAAAAAATATAATCTTGTATCCATATATACACATACATGTTTATATAGATGCATTTTATATAAGTTCTTAAACATGTTGCTGATATAAACTAGTATTTTAAACTAATATTGTAAACAAACTTGAATTTATTATGAAATAAATGAAACATATAGTATATAATTAATAAATTGACTGCTTAAATAACAATTAGTAATACAAAAGTGAACAGCGATCAATAATTTATTCTAATAATGAACAAAAAATCCATAATTACTTAAAACTGGAAAAATTGAAAAAAGTAGATCAATATAAAGGAAATATTCAATACTAAATTTGACTCATTTTATATAATAAGTCATTAAATTTATATATATTATATTATTAATATATTAAATTTATTAAATTAATAGATTACAAATAATAAAGCATCTTTAATTTATAAGTGTAAACGTATTATTAGTACCGAAGTCAATTTTATACCATATTTTTTAATATTTTCTCATCCATTAGAAGGATGAAAACATTTAAAAATAATTTTATTATCGCTTATTTAAATATTTTACATTTTATTTGCCATTTCTTGAGTACTTTTATAAGTTTCCGATTCCCTTTTTATGATACATTAAGCGAAATCACTATTAGTATTTATTATTTCGAATTTAATCCCTAATGACAATAGAAATGATAAAAGTAGAAATATCGAATTTTGTGAACCGATAGAAATTAAAGTTTGTCTAAATGTAGAAGAGAATCATGACACCAAAGGAGATCAGCGTAAAAATGCCAAGATCAATCAAGCATCGATTCACCTGGATGCTCCGGGTCGATCTTAAATGCAGGCCTGGTCGTGTTGAGTTCCTCGGGTCGACCCCAGAAGGCGTGGTCGATGGAAAAATCACCGACCTGTCCGTAAAAAACGAATTCGCTCACGTGACATTTGATGAAGTAATCGGTCGCCCACTTTATGGCCTCGCGAATTACGCCCAGTTGGCCCACCGACGCGTAAGCTTCAGGCCAGCTGACGGCGCCCCAAGCGAGAAGCGTCGTCGTCGAAGCCATCGTGAATCCGAACTTCACGAAGTCACCAGCTGAAAGAAAATTTAATATTGATGCAGTAATCGGATTACGGATTTTCTATTAAAGATTATGTTCGTGGATTACACTAATTGCTTGTGGTTTAAACTTGAAAAAACATTAATTCCACGTTCATCGTTCATGCGGATCAATCTTTTATTTAATATTTAAAAACTAATTTATTAAATACATTATTAGGTATTAAAGGTATGACTATATTATACTTTTCAAAGAAGTTAAAATGGACTTATATTTATGTGTACATTTATGTATATTTACATTTATGTATATTTTAATCATTTACGATTTATAAATGCATCCTGCAACTTCAATTAACAACAAATCAATTTTAAATTACAGAATTTACTTTAATTCGTAATTAATGATATGTATTACAAGGATACAAACTCCTATTATTAAATAAATTAGATGACTTATCTATAATGATTAATTTCTACAAAGTCCAAAAAAAACTTTTATCGGATTTCAATTATAAATGGTAACAGAATTTGAATTGAAATTGAAAAGTTTCTAAACAAATTACTTTGCATTAATTTTTTTATTTGAAAACATTTGTATTAATTCGTATTTATCAATATTATTATTTGATCTAAACGATTAAAATTGTATAATTATTTTAAAGTTTCAAATCAAAGTTACATATTAAAAAAAACTTTGATTCTAAAATATTTTTCAAAATAATGAAGAAATGTGTAAAATTTAAAAAAATGATAATACTAATTTTATCTCGAAGATCGAATTCAAAAAAGATCGCATCAAAATATAAAGATAAAAAAATTACTTTTTTTAAAATAAACCATATAAATTTTGTACATTGCCAACGTAAAATTTATCTATGAGATAGAGTAAAAAATTGAAAAAATTGACCGTATCCGCTGAACTAACAAAAATTACGTAAACGATAAATGTTACGGAACCCTTTAACTCTATCCCAACTTGGTAAAGAATTAATATCTGAATTTGCTTTGCGAGTCGCGGCATAGCTAACGCATGTACTGAGTGGGCTCATGGATTACCGTCGTAGTATCCACCGCTGAGGTCCTCGCCGTTATTACCCCGATCGTCGAGTCCAGAATCGTCTCGCCATGATATTCTCTTATCGGGCGCAAGCCTCCCCGAGCGTTGCGCTTCGTAGAACAACAGCGAGAGCTCCAAAACCCTCGCGTAGTCACTTTCCTCTTCGATCGAGCGCACATAAATGTAAGGCGAGGCTACGATTACGCGGTTATCGATGGCTGCCGGAGTTGCTACCACCAGGAACTATTGAAAAACAAAGGTTTCAGAACACTTTTTTGTA
Organism: Dolichoris vasculosae; assembly: GCA_018907195.1. NCBI lineage: Eukaryota > Metazoa > Arthropoda > Insecta > Hymenoptera > Agaonidae > Dolichoris > Dolichoris vasculosae. The sequence goes on along the minus strand of JACCHY010000039.1, from coordinate 118,068 downwards.
TTTTTCTAAATCTGATCGAAAGAAATATAGATCTTGTGCTTGAAAAAGAAAATTAGTGTTTTTGACGAAACGAAAAAGAATGATTGATTCAGTTACAGACACACGAGATTCTATTGGAAGTCTTTATATCTTCCATTACACAATTTTATTTATCAGTTAAATATTTATGAATCTATTAAAATGTATACATCTTCAACTTTGTATTTTACCAATTTTACGTTTATACTCCAAAAATCTTTAAAAGTAAAATGAAAGCTTAAAAACTAAAATGAATAATTTTTATAAATGTATTTTGTTAAATTATATATAAATTGTTATATCAGAATTAATATATATTATTACTAATAGCAGAGAATAAAATTCAACTTAGATAAAAGTTTAATAAAGTATTAATAGTTCCTTGAAAACTTATTAATCTTATAATGAGTATTATTACTGTCAAAAACATTGTTTTTCTAAATGATTTACGAATATTTCATGAAATATTTTTAAATAACCAGAAACACAAATTAAGTAAGGCTTTAATGATAAAAGTACATGCAAAAAATAAATAGAAATGCATATACTGATAAATTCTATTGTCAATTTATATAATTTATTAATATTTCAGTTACGAAAATTTACTTGTAGATGGCAATTTCAAAATGTATAAAATAGATTGTTTTAAAAAGTTTATCAATTTTTTTAAAACTCTAGTTAGCAATTTAAGAAAATTCAACTATAATGAGAATAGATTATAAAAAACCAATTTGAGAACGCAGTTTTAAAAATTTAAAACAAAGTTCTATAATTCAATTTTTAAATATTACATTTAAATTTTACGTTCGACTTGTCGTACCGATATAACATAAATATTCATCTATGATGATATTTCTTTCTCTTTTCTATCTAGATAACAAATATGACTATACAATAATTTTTGTGAAGAAATGTCCAATCTTCTTTACTTTGCAGCCTTATGCAATAATTATATTGTTTTGGCTTAACACGATTAATATATAACAGTTCAATCGCTTACAAGAATCCACATAAACTTTCATTAAAAACATAAGATGTCAAGCGTTTTCACATAAAATTATTAGATACCCTAATAATATTAGTTTTATTTTCATTTAATTTCGATTTTTAGTTAATTTTATTTTTTTTATGAATTCGTTGATGCGTTCAAAACTACACTGAATTAAGCCGTCATGTTAAACTAAGTTGATGGATATTTTCAAATGCTAAAAAAAAATTACAATAATATCTTTTAATTCATTCTTTTCACGATAGTTTAATTTTTATTATTCATTAATCAAAATTTAACAACTTGTTAAACTAAAGTTTAGAAATTTATAAGATTTATAATGGCGGTATATTACCTGCAAATATTTCGTTTTAACAAGTACTTATCTAATTTACTATCACTTTTAATAATAAAGATAAATTATTATAAAATTAACATTATTTATAATCTTAAAAATCTAATATTCTGACTCTATAGATACGTATTATTTACAAATAAGCTCTTTATTATCGGGATCGTAGAAATATTTTGATATATTATATAGTTTACACAAATTACAATTTGCTAACTCTAATAAAAGAATATTTTGATATAATATATAATAAATGATAGATATCGAAAAAAATATTTACTTATGAAATTTTTAAATTAATATAAGCTCTCGAAGAATTTGATTATTCGGAATTGATATAGTATGAAAAATTGAAAATATTGATTTACACCTGAAACTGTTTATTATTGCGCAACAATATCTTTGTAAGATCAGCTCGAAAATTAAATGAATGAACTTGTAAAGAATACATATCATGTAACATATCTTATAAGCAGAAAAATTCACGATATCGTGAAAAGTACCATTACGAGCTGCAAAAACTTACCGTAAATGAAACATGAGCAAGCGAACAAGCGGAACATTAAAGGAACACAGTGTACACACGTAGTACCGATGAATGACAGGAGAAGAAATACACATATTACACGAGATCTTGGTTATTTGCGCAACATATTGACATTTGTCAAATATTATCCAACCGTAACAATGAGCAAACTCGCTGAATTTCTTAGAAACAAAATGAGAAATAAAAGGACCACGTGGAAAATGATAAAACAAAACCGTAAGGTCACTTAAGTAAGATTCAATTTTTTATTTATATAAATTTTGTACACAATAATATAATTCGAGTATATTTAACTTGAATAATACTATTTGAACTCTTATAGAACTCTTCTTAATATGACCAAAATATTTTTAGAATGAAATATTATAGATATTTGATAATAAGAAAAATATAATTTTCTAAAATATAGTATATTAAACAGATTTTCATAAAATTTAAAATTATTTTGATAAAAAACTTCAAAGATTGAGATCTTTTAAAAATAGTTATAAAAAAAGAATATGTCTTTTGACGCAAGATTTTACAGTCTTTACAACTTTCAAAAAATTATTTGAAATGAAATACATAATATTAATAAGCATAATTTCATAAAAACTATTCACTACTTATCAAAAAATTATAAATATTGATTTTCAAATTTTATTTAATTTTTCATTAAATTTTTTAATTTGTTCATAAGAAGCAACGCTTATTGTAATAAAAATATGAATTATGATTTTTCATATTTATAGATGCCTTCACAATTCAAATTTTACATATATACATCTTGACAAAATCAGTCAAATATATTATTTGTAAAACGCTATTTAAAATGATAATTTGAAAAAAGATTCATAATAAATTTTATACTCTTATAGTATTATACAAATTTTTAAAAATTCAATTTTTTTCTATTAAAATTACATTTCCTTAAAATAGTATATAACTAATAAACTTTACTCTATATAAAATATATATTTATGGAATATATAAAGTATATATAATAATTTATACTATATTCAAATGTATATATATATATATGATATTACATAAAAGTTCAAATTTATTATACCACATAATTTATATATAATACTAGTAATGTATAATAACCAGATATAATACTAGTAATGATGTTTATGATTATAAATTATAAATAATATAAAATATTGAATACTTAAATCTTAATTTTCAATTAGGTTATATTTATTAAGATGGATATGTATCTTAAATATTGATAATTTTTTTAAGAATTACTAAATGTATTATATTGTAATAAAAATTCGATTTGATTGAAATTTATTTTCTTTATGAAGAAAAAATTTCATTAAAAATAGCAATATTTATGGAATAAGAATAATGTTTAATTTTTGACACGAAAAAGTTTTAAATAATAAAGTGTACAGCATTTATTGGCGTTTAAAATTTTGAAATATAGTAAGAAATTAAAAATAAAATTTATAAGGTTTTTATTTTATTAATTCAATATATTGCAATTTATATCTCTTTTAATATAATAAATGGTTTTAGCAAACAGATTAATTTTATTAATATAATTAATTGTAATTTTCTTTCAACTATATATAATTCAATTATTTTATTTTTTTAAAGAATGAAACGTAAAGTTTTACATCAACAAATTAAAATATTTTTTCAAAGTAAACAGAGTCCAAAAACTTTATAAGAAGTGACAAGAACTTCCTTATCAATAGAATTTTCGATTCAATAAAAATCTATAATATTATGAATAATACCGATAATTAAAATTATAAGTATTTATTAAATAATCTTTAATACAGCATTTACTTTTTCAATGCACATAATTCAGTGTAGCAAATTTTTTCATAATTGTTAATTACTTATTTTATGATCATATAATTTTAGTGATATTTTGTATTCTTATACAATATAATTTTTGAATATTATTTCTCTAAAATATTGAAATTTTGAAACATAATTATTACGTAATTGAACAAGATTATTATGTTATTTGGCATTTTTTATCGATTGTTCGAATTACATTATATGCATATGTAAAAGAATTTGAATTTTTTCAAAGTACTTAAAATTTTATAATTGCTTCTCTTCGGTTGTTTATGAATTTCTTATAATATATGTTTACTTGTAGTATATCCTAATGACAGAACGTTACATTTTTATTATCTTGAGATGAATGAAGCGCTTAAAACACTCGAGTAAATAAACTAACTGTCAAATGCAGCACTTGCTAGGTAACAACTTTTGTTCGCTACAAATAAATTGGTCATTATTGCGTAATTAAAGTGTATTGATTGCTTTTGTAAATTTTGAAAATTAAAAATAGGCATTTTATAATTATATTTAAATAATTAAATATATAATTAAATAAAAGAAATCAATAATATATGCGAAAAAAATACATGAAACAAAAACATAGAAAAGTTAGTTTTCTTTCTTGATTAAATAATACTATCGAGAATTTTTTGTGTCATTTATGAAATTGCAGACATTTTCAAACTGACACACTTTTATGAAGTATTTCCAAGTACAAGGAGTCGTAATAATTCTCATGAGCAAGTACTTACTAGGAAAGCTTCCACAAATCGATTATATAAAAATTTTCTACGCTATTGTAAAGCAAAAGTAAAGAATTAGGTAGTGCCCAACCTCTCTGCAAAATGACCGTCACCTTAACATAACTTTCGCTCACTCCCTTCTTTTACATTCGCGCAAGTCAAACGAAGAAAATAAAGAGAAAAGGAGAAAAGACAGACAATCCTTGCAAAAGCGCAAAATTCTCGATTAACTTACCGTGACGCACGTGACGAAGACGCTGGCTTTCATTCTTTCTTATTCTTTCGATCTCGTTCTATTGCAATCCTAGTCTGGTTGACGGTCCTTGTCACAACAAACTCGTTTCTAACAGATGGTTGCTAATGATATTAAATGTAACCGCAGGGGTTGCGCCTCGAACCTGTGCTATCACTATTCCTGATAGTGAGCTCCTTTGGGTCCGATACATCTCTTGAACTTTTGTCTTATTTTCGAACTTTTTAGGAACATACAAAATTCATCGATAAATATGAATAAACTTCGTAGTGTATATTTTTATTGGTTTAATTTATAAAAGTTTAATTAAAGCAACTAATTTTTTACTCATATTTTTAAGGAATTGTTTGGATGTATTTTTATACTTTTCTTTAATCAGTAGACAACAATTAGAATTCATCGAAATGAGTCGAAAATGAAGTTAAAGAATTTATAGTACTAGTTAAGTAATAAATTGATTTTATTTATACAATTCATATAATCTTTATCATATTTAAAGATTTTAAAGATTTTTTCAAATGAAATATAGAAATATGTTATTTACTATGATCGTACAATCATTTTTAATATTTAGTTGAACTATTTCACTGTTTAAATTATAATTATTTATAATTAACGAGTATTGCAGTTTATACAAAATGTTAATATATTTATGTTATAGCGTATTAACATATCATTACGCAACAATTTAAGAAAGAGTATTATTCAACTTTTTAACTTGTTTTAAAATTTCACTAAAACTTTCTTATTCGTAAATAAAATAAATGATTTTTTTTAATTTTCATCTTGAATTATTGCAAAGCATAGATTAGGGTATAATTAATACAATTTGTCTAAGATTTAAAATAATTTTTAATATATTAGAAATAAATTTGAAATTTAATTTGTTAATAACATATCTCAATTGTATATATGTTATGATAGAATTTGAAAAAAAATGATTAAAGAAACGCATATTTACCGGTCACTCGACTGGAAAAACATCCGTTGCGATTCAACTTTTAATCGAGTAGACACGTACCAATAGTTTTCAAATCTTCTTTCTGTAACTGGTAATATTGTTATTAGATCTCCTTTCAGTGTTGAATGAGACTTTTTTGTAAATCATAATGGTATAAATAAATAATATAACAAACAGTAAATGTTTGGCTCTGTGACATCAGAAATTGCACGTGGATTCGAGCAATAATAATAATTAAATGATACGTAGTAAACATCGAGGTCGATGAATTCGTGACGTTAGAGGTACTCTTAAGGTAACGTAAGTAAGTGTCTAATTCTGTAACGATTATGATACGAGGAAGGCTCAAAAAAAAGAACGCATAAGCATCGATAGCTTGGATAGAAGAATATTGTTGCAAAAATGAAAGATCCGGTAACCCTATTATTCTAAAGTCACATTGGCGTCTTGTTTTTTTCTTCTCTAAATTTTGAGTATGTGTATAGAGTAATATCAAAATATATATTAGGTTTATTAACTGAATAATCAAGAAAATGAAAAATTATTTTAATAACAATTTAATTGGACTAAACTTAGAAAAAGTATTTAGTATGTAGAGTCTAAATTTTAAAACTTTGAAGAAGAGTTTTTTAACAAATTATATTTATATTAAATCACTTTTTGAAGTAGTCTTTTTTTAAAGAGAAATTAATATACACCGAATAATATTAACTTAAAAATACTCTATTTGTTAAAAAATAAGCTACTTATGATACAAGAAATTATTTTTTTTTACAAACAAATAATAAAATATTGAAATTATTTATTTCTATTCAGGTTTTGAAAATTAGATTTTAATAATTTTCATTAATATAACAGATAAAATTATATTTAAAAAATAATAAAATACATATGTCTTAAAAAAATAAGATTATACTAATATTTTTATAACTATATAGTAAACAAATTTTGTTGTACGAATCAAGATAGTTATTACTTTAATTTCTTAAAATATACTATCTCTTGATAGAATTGAATAGGCCAAAAAATATTATTAAATTAAATTTTTTAAATAATATAAATAGTTAATTTATTATTTTATATCTAAATAATCAAGAATAGTAATTTTCATTAGCATAGACATATATATATATATATATATATAATTGTATAAGTATTCACTTGTATAATAAATATTCAATTGAGCTTATGTAAACAAGTTGTTTAACTGATTATTGAACATACTAATATGTTTTATAATTATTATACCTTTATGAAAATAAACATATATATTCAAAATATAATTTTAAGATAGTTTTATATAATAGAAAAAAATTTTCAAATTTTTTTTATAACATTAGTATTATAATATTTTTCTCTATTATACATTCTAATAGAATTTATTTTAAAATATTTTTGATAAATTTTTTAAATAAGTCCAGCATTTATTGATTTTTATTGATTACACTATATATTTCGTAAAAAATAAACAAATGTTTAATTATTGGTATAAATACTCATTACATTTTCCGTTACGAGTATTATTTTATTTAGATATTGTATATTTTTCTATTTTTTATAATGTAGCTTACTTTCTTAATATTTTATGTATTATATAATGATTGCATTAGAATTAAATTCTTGAAATTCAATGACATACTTGCTTGAATCTTTTTAAAATGGTACATTTTGTACAGTGGAATTCGATATATCATGTCATATACTGTAGATTGGTTTTGCATATCTTCTTAATATCGAATCTTAACTTTTAAATGTTATAATTCAAATAATTAAAAATAAAAATTACGATTTTTATATTCAATATTTAATATATAATAATTGTAATATATTATAATCAAAATCAAATAAAATGAATAAATTCTAATACGAATAAAATTAAATTTTGATATTGTAATTTAAATGAAAAATTTTATAATTTTTATAAATTTAACAAAATCTTTTATTGTTAAAGATTTAATAGTATATAATAAAATGTCATTTATAAAAATAAATTGAATATTTTAATAACATTGGAATTATTACGTTACAAAATAGAACTTTGTATAAAAAACAAATCTTGTAAAAATTGTTCTCTATGAATATAATCTTAATATTAAAATCTAATATTATTTGTATCATTTATCTAGGTTTTTCAAATATGCTATAATTTTGTAATAATTATTTTTATTTGTGTATATTATTTTTATCGTGTGTACAATTTGTTTTCAATCCACTTTTTCATATTAGAAAATAAATAATCCTCCAAAAATATTTTATTTTATTTCGTAAATTAATGAGATATAAGTCTTTCTAAACTAATTCAAATAATTTCGTACATAATATATATATGTTTATATATGTTTATACCATCTAAAACATATTTGAAAAATTTCCAAGTCATTGTTTACTTTTATATAGAATATCAGTAAATAATATTTAAATATCTAATATATATGTTTTAGCACATTCATTCTTAATTTTTTTTATTTAATGTATATATTACTCTTTTTTAATATTAATATAATTCTATAATTTATATGGTTAATGTTATATTATACATATTTTTTTTAATTAATAAGTGTATTATTTTTCTGAAAAATTTTTTAATTGTACCTTACTAATATTGCTTTTCACATTATAAGAATATTTAAATTCTCATATTATTTATTTATATAAAAAATTAAAATATATAATATTATATAAAAATTAAATATTTATGTATTTAAAAATATCTTTTGATAATTGAATAATCTGTTTTTATAGAAAAATTAATTTTAATCAAATATAACAACAACAACAACAACATCAAAAACAACAACAATAAATAAAATTAAAAAAAAATTATTAAGAGTAAATAATGTTTACCTCAGATACATATTTATTTTGAATTATCATTATGTCCACAATATTTATCAACAATTAATCGCTATATATATTTACAAATTATAATATATATGTAACTTTCAAATATGTTTTCAAATTCATTTTATTCATATCGAATAATTTTTTTATATGTGATTTTAAATTTATTGAATTTTAATTTCATTAATTTTTATATTTATATTCTTATAATGCTATCTTTGCATATAATATTAGTTTTTATCATAGTATGTTAAAAATTCTATTCAAAATATATTTTTAAATTATATTTATAAATGCAATATTTGCTTCATAAAAAAATATTAAAATAGATACAGGTATATGCTTTGCATTAGCTTAATTTTTTATTTTATGACAATTTGTTATCATTTAACTGTTCAATATATCTTTTAATAAAGAATAAGTTTTTAAAAAATAAATACATTTGTATATTTTAATAAATACATATTTAAAATAAATAAATTTATTTAACTCATATAAATATTTCACAATTCTTGTTTTGAAATCAAAAATAGTCATTGGGAATGTTTAATATTATTATATTATAAAAATATACTATATTTATTAATTACATTACTTAGATTGTTGAAGATTAATAAAACTCATACAAATTCAAATTGTGAAATTTAATTTACTTGTTAATTTAAGATAATTACCAGTTGTTACCTTATTTCTTGATATAAACATATTAGAGTACATTATAGATTTTTCTGCGAATTGCTTACATGAGGAAAATTGGAGAAAATTTGTTATTAAGACATAAGCATTTATCGGTAAACATTCCGAGTTGTTGGAAGAACTATGTTGTTCAAAATGTTAGAAAATTTTGTTTATTTATCACAGCAGTTTAAAAAATATATTTTAATTATTAATATTTAATAATTAATTTAATACAGATATTATCATTAATACAATATAATAATATAATATAAGTTTGAAAGTATGGTTTATATAAATTTTAATGAATTATTTTATTTTTATAATTATAGCTTAATTTTGATATTAAGTACTGCTATAAGTTTAAAAGAGTATTGCCATCACTTATATGTATATAAGTATATATACATATTAAAATTTGTTTTTTATAATCAATGATTTATTAAAACTTATATGAAGTTATTACTATTTACTATTACAAAATTATGTTAAAATGTAAATTTCTAAAAAATATTTTTGTTATAATATAATGTAATTGTAATATATTATTATGATGTAAAATATGAAAATTATTTTATCTAATTTATATACTTTTTTATAATCAATTATTTTGTACGTAAATTCGATAAAGATTCCTATATGAATGTAGGACTTTTGTTTTATATCGAATAATATAAATTGCATGCACATTGAAATTTATACGAATCATTATATTGTAAAAAATAATGTATTATAAAATAATGAAATACAATAAATAAAAATTCTCAAATAATTTTTTATATACTTTAATCCAGTAATGGAGAGTGGAATAACTCTTGATAGTTGCAGGAAAGTTGACGCACGAATCTCCTATGTTGTATATATACATATACATATGATACACGCGCTAAGAATAATAAATCCTGTGAGTTCCTGACTCAAGGCGCCTATGGTTACTTGTAGAGAAGAAAAAAACTAGCGATTGTACGCGTATCAATGGATTTGCAGTTTTATTCTTCTTTCACTGTAAAGAAAGTTTCGATCTTAGATCGTGTCATAAGACTCAGTTTAACAATGTTAGAATTCACTCACTTCCGATTTGATTGGAATTAAAACTGTCGTATTTTCGACAGCACAAAGCAATTATTTACAAATAATTAAACGCGACAAATTGCAAAGAAAGTATGGCTTAAAAAATTGTCACTAATCATCCTCGTTGAATCGTGCGCAATTGTGCCGGTAGCGGTTACGATCAAGGGGACTATTCGATCAATAAAATGACGCGCGTGTACGTATACTTATTTCGGATCTACATGTACGAACGTCAAGACAACGAGCATATAACTCGTTCGGATTATATTATAAGTTGGAGACTCGACTGGAGTGACTGTAAGAGTCGAATGGCTGAAGCTCTGGTGGCCTGAGCCTAAGAAAAATGAAGTGGGGATTATTCCGCTATCTCTCTTACTCTTTCGTTCTATTTCTCTTTCTCTTTCTCTTTCTCTCTCTCTTCTCTTCTTATTCAATAAACAGAAATAGATGTGTAGATAGATATGTAGAGGTAGGGATGTCAAGAGAAAGAGGAAGAGACTGAATACCTTTATATCTGATGTATAATTGTTAGTAAACAATTTTCTAATTAATGAATCGTATTTAGGTAAAATGATTTTCTTATGATTCGTATAAGTTTTAATATCTACCTATTTTGACTACTTAAAAAATAATATTAATATTTTCCCTTACCGGAATAAACAATAAATCTTCTTAATTTAAATAAAAGAATAAATAGTTACAACATATTTTTTTTATTTTATTGACATTACGAAAAATGATTTTAATTCGATAATTAAATATTATGTATAAAATCGACGCACTAAATATATTCAAAAATTTAAATCCTTTCATAAAACTTATACTTTGATTATAACATTTAAATATTGATTGAAATTCAAAAGATGTACGTAATGTTTAGGTCATTTTTTAAAATAATTACGAGATTTCAATAAAATTATTTAGAAAATGAAATTAATATAAAATTTTAAATATTTAATCCTTAGTCAAGTTTTTCTAATCCCTTGATACTGTTATTTAGTAATATAACATTTGAATGGTTCGTTCTTCATAGTATTCAATCTTTAATTGTTGATGAGTTTGCTTATTCTTTGATTAAAAATCAAATTTCAGTACTATACGTTATAAGATTATATAGTTTTGATTATGGAAATACTTCGTGAAATTCCTGATCTGCAATATTATTGTATCAATGGATCGTTACTTCTCTTATTTCTCAACGCTTTTATTGAATAAGACTTACACGTAAATTTTAAATGCAATGATTCTGTAATAAAAATATAAACCAGGTTATGTAAAATCATAAATATGTACGTACAAATTTATTTAATCGTTCATGGATAAATTATTATTATTTTCTAAAACTATGAACATATTAAAAACCGTACAAATATGTTTTATTTCAATTTTATAATATACTATCATTTTATTTTATGTTTAAATATAAAATTAATATTTTAAATAATACATTGATTAAGAATAAATAAAATCTGTACATTTATATAAAATCAATTGCATATTATTTGTTTACATTTTGTCAAAAATGTTATACGAAATCATAGATTTATCTTTGATTTATAATATATACATAAAACAAACTATCTGAATTTAACTATTTATTTTTAATTTCAAATATAACATAATTTTTTATATTTCTATTACATTTTATTTTATATAAATTGAAAGAATATAACACAAAAATTTAATGTTCATTTTCATCTAATATTCGCAATATTCGCAACATTCGCAAAATGTTATCAAATTTTAATCTAGAAATTACAAAAAACAAAATAAAATTTTATTGATTATATAAAATTATAAAATCGCTCTTTATTTGCACAAAATTTAGTATTGCTATTAATTTCATCATAGTACAGTATTATTAATATTAAAAAATTTATAAATTTTGAAGTTCGTATTACTATATATGATAATGAAGGAAACTGCTTTACCTTATATAACTATTTAATTGAATTGTAATAATAATATTTATATAATTAACCGAAACCTAACATCATTCAAATGAGCATCAAAGTTAGTAATAGTATAATAGAACCTATTAATCAATAATGGTTGATGTATTACCATTACGTAAGTTAAGAATTCTAGCATGACATGTACGTATATTTACGTGCGTATAAATTAGTGCGGAAATGTGAATTCCTACTCTTTCATCATTAGACGTTCACTTTCACTTGAATTATCGTACGAATTTATTATCTTATTTCTTTTTTTTTAATTATGTGCAGATTTTTTTTTAAACTGTTAATATTTTCATTATTTTAATTATATAGTGATAAACAATATTTTAGTAAATTCTTGATAATAGAAATATTTCAATAGTTATTGATTAGTTGCCTGCTGATTTTTCATTTCGATTTTGTAGTATAAACTTCTTACTATAGTATTATTATACGTAATAGTTATGTAATACTGATTCATTAATACTGTTGTATTTAAAATTATAAATATATTTACGAATTAATTTTGAATTTATTCATAATTTTTTTACAAAATGTAATTCATAATGTCAAAAACTATGATCTTAAATATAATTTTATGTATAACCATTTTATTAAAATTTTGTTCTTTTTCAAATAGAATAAATAATGTCGAATATAAATTATTCAAGTAACAAAAAAATCTTACAACAGCAAGATCTATTTAAATATATTTATCATATCTATATTCATGTTTTAAGATATTTTAAAAATTCTTTATAATTAAAAATAAGTGATTAGAATGAAATACCAACTAATAATTTTTTACTTTAAGATTCTTATTCCATAAAATAAAAATATTAAAATTATATAGTACATTAGTAACATATTTCATTTTTCTTATTCAATATGTTATATCACAAATTTTTAAAAATTGTTCATTGATATAGATATATCTTTTTAGCTTTATCAAAGTTTAAAATCTTTATTAAAATTTTTGCAAACGAATATTTCTAGAAGCATGTATAATAATAATACTTTAAAAATGAAGTTCTAAATATTATTAAATATTTATTTGTATTTATAAATAAATGAATTAATAAAAAGATGTAATATAAAATATTAGTAATATTTACAGGTTACACTTTTCAATTTACTATATTTATTAAAAATATATATGTGAACAAGTCTGAAAAATAGTTTTCGTGAATCAAAATTTATGTTCTCTAATCAATAACAAGTTGTCTAAACGATCCTTCCAAACCAAAAATATCATCATGTGTTTTTGGTTTTCCTGTTCGAAGCATCTCATTCGTTTTTATGGATTCTTGTTCTTTGAACCATGGCCCATATTCTTCCAATTTCTTTATCCAAGTATCTAAAATTAAAATTATTAAAACATTTTATTATTATTACATAAATAAAAGATATAATAAAAATTATTTTTTACTATGTTATGATTGCACATCATAACAATAGTACGATAAAAATCAGTAGTAGTGGTAACTATTATAATTATAACTATTACCTTTATAGATTTTAAAATAATTTTGAATAGTAAACAAATATTTTTTAAATATATTACTATCATGAAATTGAATGCATTTATATTTTTTTATAAACAAAATTATATATACTCTGTACATAAAAATGACTAGTTTTTCACTTATTATTGAATAAATTAAAAGTTAGATTTTTCAAGTATTTTGACTTAAGAAATGAAAGAAATTAAGTATTAGTAAAGAAAATTACTTTAAAATTTTTCGATATAATTTTTTTTAATATTTAAATATCTTAAACAAAACTACAATAATACAATATAAGATTAAAAATTATAAAACTAGTGCATTTAATAGTTATCCGCACAATTAAACTTGACTTATATCTTTAATTGAAATCAATCAAAGCAAAAATTATTTCTAATAGTTTTCACTCATTATATAAACGTTATAGAGGTAATTAAAATATTTGTATTTAAAATTGTTTAAAAAAAAGTACATATACATAAATTGTCATTTTTTAAAAGAAATGTGATATATACAGTTGTATAAATTATATATACATATTTTGATGAAAATCTTGCTTTTATCACAACGAATTTAATTTATATAGGCTGAGAAATTTATATTTCTGTTAATTTAATTTAATATAACATGAAATTTTATAAAACTCGAGTAATGCTACGTTTCAAAACTAAGAAGTTTTTCTTATAAAAACTAATATTTATACGTAAGCCAAAGGTTGAGAGGGTCGATATAAAAAAAGAAACCCACCGTGAATAGCTTGTATAGGTCCAGCCTGACCACCGTATTCTGTTGGTAATATTTCTTTGGGCACGTACTCGTATAGTTTTTCTAGATTGCTGTGCACGAATATCCTGTTCTTGATCTTCTCCTTGAGTAGAGGTTTGACGAAATTGATGATGGTATCGACGAGTGGGCTAACGTTTATCACGTGCACCTCCTTCAATTTGACCGGGTAGGCCTCTTGAACGCACACGAGGAACTTTTTAACGAGGCTTGGTGTGAATTTGGAAAAGTGGGCGGGCGTAGCGACACTTGCATCCAGGACATATACATCTCCAGCAACACCCACGAGTTCTTCTTTCAGTCGAACATCACCGATCATCAGGACGAGTTTCATCGCCTCGGCGACGTTCGGTGTGGGTATATTTTTGTCAACACCGCTCATGATTATCACGCGGCGACCGTTCTTTGTTAGACCGGGTAAGGGAGGTACGTATCTACCAAATCATATATATTCCTTTATATTTTGTTTCAGTTCTATGCAATGCTAATTGAGTAAATTTTTTCGTATTTTTATACACTGTTATATTCAAATAAGTAACTTACATATTATTATTATACGAAATTATATGAAAATAAATTTTTATTTCATGTTTAGTTCTAAATTTATTACTTAAATTAAGCTTATAAAAATAATTTTAAATTCAAGCTATATTTTTCAATTTTTATTAATTACTATTTATAAATATAACAATATTCATATTTTGAAATAGGTATATATTTTTAAAGATATATATTTAATTTTCATCATTATTAAATATATACTTTAATGGTGTTACTTTCTGTGAGGTTTATTCTTTGTATTATATTTTAACCAATCGAATAAATTTGAAAAATGAACTAAAAATATTTCAACACTGATAATTGATAGAAATAATACCATTTTTTATTTATTATTATACCATTAAAAATATTTATAATTTTTTAAATAATAACTTGTGTAGTAACATTTTAACAGTATATTTAAATTTTTTAATTTACAATAGTTAATATAATAATAAATATGGTCATCTTAATAAATAATAAATAGAATGTTGTTATTTTTATTATATAAAATATCATTAAATATCTGTATTGAATTTTAAATATATTTATACTCATAATTTTTTAATTTTTGTACTACTTCGATACAATTTTAATATCACTAAAGATTTTTACTATGATCGACTTATTTTATTTAATACTGATGCGAGACCAGTATATTATGTTATAATAAATTAGAGGTATTTAAAATATAGTTTATATTCTAAATAGCAATTATAAAATATATAAAATAATGAAATAAATTATTCGAAATATGAATTTTAATTAAAAACATACATTTTTAATCAAACGTGGAATTCATAGAATATTCACAATATTTTTCCGAAATGTTTAGCTATATCAACTATTTCTTAAATTTTTTCGAGTGTATAAAGTGTATAAAAATAATTATATTTTACTAATATTATAATAGCACTATAAAATAATCTAACATTTTTTAAAAGAACAAAAAATTAATCACTCTAATATTATTTTTCAGTCACAAAGCAAAGTTTTTTTTATTATATAACCAAATTCATAATAAAACATTTCTTTTACGGTTTAGAATTTTTGATTTTGTATAAAAATTAGATAAAACTTGAAATATTATTCTTACACGTTGTTCGCAATCTCTTTCATTTCCGGCCTGGTGACGTCACGATTAGCAAAAAATTCTGGAACGAGAGCGCGCATTGTAAAGTACATGTCTAATTTTCTTTTGCATTTCTCTAAGGAAAATTTACATCCCCGCAGAAAAGTCATAAGTCTGTAATCATCTGAAAATATTAATATGTATTATACAGAAATATATTGAAATTAATTTCATGTTTAATATTATATAAATATAATAATTATATAAATGTTTTCATTCGAATAATTAAAATATTCTGGCGAAAAATATTAAATTTTTTTAAAAAAATACACTTATTTTTTTTTGAAAAATAAATTGGAACTTAAAATTTATAAATATTCATTAGTTTTATATACATTATATTATACAATTATCTATATAATTATTATCTATTACATATTTATAAATATAATAACTAACAAACGATAAATTATTCATATATTTAATTATCTATTTATTAATATTTAGTAGAACAAAATGCTCTTGATAAAATATTTTTGAGATAAAAATTAATTCTTAATATTTAATAGGATTTTGTATTGATCAGTAATACTTAATGTTTATCCTAGAATTATATTTTTGTAGAAAAATCATATTTTTTTCAAATTTCTTCGCATTTATAAGATTTATTTGTATGTAATCATTTGAAAAAATTCAATTGAAAATATCAGACAGTTTAAAAATTTATATTTTAGAAGAATATAGTATTGACTATATACTTCAATAATTATTTTAATAAATTATTCTGTAAAAATTTTAAATTTACCATGAAAATTGGGTAAATGAGGCTGTTTCAAAATCCAATCTTTAATATATTCTAAATCTTTCTCACGTGTGTCAACGTTTTCGTTTAACTCCACACGGATATGTTTGGACATTTCTTCTGTTGGTTGAATAAGCAGCATCTAAAATTATAAAAATATGATAAATTGTAGGAAATACGTTGTTGAAATAATATTCAACAAATTATTTATATTGAAAACCTATCAAAATTATTATTATTAAAGAAAATATTCAATTACGAAACGAAGAATTTTGTTATTTCAATATTTCTGAAAAAAGTATGTATTTTTAAGCAAATAAAAGAATTATTGTTTAAAAAAATTAAATTTTAAGTACTTTCTACAATATTTTATACATTTATACTCTTGAGTAATAAAAAATAAATTAAATAATATAAAAATAGATATTGACCATTCATAACAAAATACAAATATTTGTTACACTTATTTAAAAAATACAATGAAATTTAAAAGTTTTAGGCCACGTATTAACTTAGTCTGTTATTCAATGAAAAATCGATAAATTATGAATAAATTATAATAGCACATTGCACTAAAATATAAAAAGTTAGCATTTGTGATAACATATCGATATCTTCATGCTTGACCTTATTCGTACTTATTATATTATCCAGTTTACAATAACTTATAGACAATTGTGCATCGTCCTCTCAGAACTCTTTTCAGTGTTAAATACTTTTTATCAACCTCAGTACACATAGTTTTAAAAAGATTTTAATTAAATAAATTGTAGCTTTAAAGATATTTTGTCTTTATTTGCATACCACAGTACAGATATTATTTGGTTTAGATTATAAATAATTAGTGTTTCAATAACTCACAATAATAATACTTCTTTTATAATTATATCTTATTTATTATGGATTTTTTTGAAAATTTTGATCTTTATAATAAATAATGTTAATTGTGTGATTGAAATAGAAACACTCTTTATTTATTTGAGACCTTGATAATACTTTTGCAAATATACTTGTAATACGCAAGACCTTTTATGTAAAACTTAACAATTTGTGACTGATTATCATAGAAACCTTGAAAAACTACACTATTTTCAGTCAAGCTAATGAACTACTAACTACAAATGTTTTACAATTCGATTATAAAAATTATTATTTACATCATAATGATTAAAGTTACTATGTGTAAAGATTAAAAATTAAAAGTATATACATAAAACTTTAAATGTTTAAAACAAATTTATCTATAGAAATTAATTTGTAAATTTTATATGCACTGAACTTAAAACATCAAAATTTTTTATAAAATAAATTAACTATATTAATATTCCTCATTATTATTTGATAATTTATGGAATCGTTTTTTTATAATTTCTATTTCAAATAATTAACTTTAGTATATTATGATACATTTAAATATAGATTAAAATAAATCAATTATTCAATGTAAACTTAAAAATAAGGAATGAAATTTCGAATTTTAAATATATTTACCGAAAAATTTAAATTCAATCTGAATTAAAGCTTAAAAATTTTTCTTGAGATATTTTCCTCTATTGTTATAGTATTTATTCTTAAAATATAAAATTATTATTCTTTGATTAATTAGAAAAAATTTTTAAATTACTTTGAGTTAATAAGCAACTATTTATTTTCTATTTAAATTTTTGTTTATTAATCTTTATGAATAATATAACAGTGTCAATTAAAAAATCTGCTATGACTTTATACGATTATATTTTTTTCAGACTTATATGAATCGACAATAAAGATTATTAAGATCTTAAAACTATTTTTGAAAAACTAAATGATAAAGAAAAATTATATCAGTTTATCATATTACACTATTTAAGATTAAAAAATTTGTATATTAAAAGAATACTTATTTTATGATATATTAATTAATATTTAAGTTTAATTAATATTTAAGTTATTATAAGAGTAACAGTAGAATTTTTTATTTATATGAGTTTATTCTGAAATTTTAATTAGAGCAAATATAGAAATATAAATAATATGTATTTTCTTCGAATTGAACTTTGAATTGAAATTGACTATATATACATAGAAATTTATTTAATTTTTTATTAATTTGTAATTCTTACTTATATTTCAATTAAATTTTTTTTCATATAGATTAATCCTAAACGTGTTTTAAAAAGGAGATCAATTTATATGAAGATTATATACAGATACACTTTTAATTAATTAAACTTGGTTCATCATCAGGAGAATTAATTCATCTGTATTTAGACATGAATTTACGGGCTAATATCGTTTGACATAGATTTTGATATAGGTTAATTATTAATCATTATATATTTTCAAAAATAACTAGTATATATTAGTACAGTATTATTTTAATAAAAATAGTATTCTATAATACTTTCTAAATGTTAATATTTAAATACCTTTGTTAATTAAAAAATTTATTTAAATTAAAAGTAAATATCATTAGTGTGGCGTTTGAAATCATATATAAATTACATGTAATAAATATTTAGAAAATAAAAAAATTATTGATTTTATAAATCCAAATTATTTTAAGATTAAGTGTATTTCATCTATTTTACAAACTATATTATGTATTAATTAATTTAAGATATCTGGAGTACAATATTTAATGTTAAAAAGACTGTGTTAAAATAATATCGCTGTAAATGAAATCGTGTAAACGTGTACATACACAAGTACGTCGGAATAAATGAAAGTCATATAAATTGAAGGTTGCACAAGCCGTTTTACCTAGATTACGGCACATGGATTTTAGTAAGGATTTAATGCACTAGCGGTGACCGAAGTACAGACTCGCCATTGCCACACCATGACTTTCACTCTGACGCCTGTTGCTGATGCTGCTGTTATTCTTACCGGATAATTCATCGCCAATCAACAATTTATTGCTTTCGTGGTTTTCAATTTCATAAACACTGTGTATAATAATGGATCCTCGAACTCTTTAATAAAAAAAAATGTACCACGAGGTAGTCAAAACTAATTCCGTCATTACATTTTCTACTTTTGCTTTTATCTATTGTATCAAATCATTTATTTTCTTGGTTAAACCAAGTAAAACCTTGTTTTTGTAGTATATTTTTATTATACTTGAATATCGAAAATATTTTACTCGCAGAATTTTCACAAAGAAGGAATTGTACATTTCTTTTCATTAAAAATGTTGCTCTTCGATAGAATAGAATAATTATTTATTCTGAAGCTTATAATTTATTATGATTTTTGCAATGCAGTTAAATATTTATATCGATATCTCATAATACATAAAACACCAACTTTAATGTGACTATAATAAACTGGTCATCCTTTATATTTTTATCTATACATTCTTTACATGATAAAAATGTGTCATGTATTCATTTTTATAAAGGAAAAATATTCTAAATAATTCTAAATTAAAATTAAACAAATAATCCTATCTTAGCATTTGTATATGTAATTCTTTTAAGTCTTTTTAAATCAATATATTTTAACAATAAAATATTTATATTTATACAATAAATGCTATTTTAGCTTCACTTGAATAATAAAATAAAAGAAATATAAACTCAATTAAACGGAATAGATAAATATTTTAAAATTAACTTTAGAAAAATTTTATCTTATCAAAAATTTTTCAAAGTATTTGTTTTTTTTATGATCAAATTGTTATGGCATATTTATTGCAATTTTACGTTGCTTATTTTTTATATAAAGTATATTTTAAATGTCAATTTGTGATGAGTAATAGATCTGTAAGCTTTAATTTAATTTGAAATGAGTTCTTTTATTTTCTTTTTTAAAATAATTTTGTCATTCTATGAATTCTTAATGAAACTGATTTTTGAAACTTTTTATTGTAATTCTTAAAATGGTACTATAACTACTAATAATAAGTAACTATTATTAGCATTTTGGTATTTAACAGTGTTCATTTTTAAGCAATATTTCTATATAAAGTAATATAAAATCAGTGATATAAGATTTATGTATTTTACAAAAAGTTTTTAATTTTTTAATTTTGTGATATCGCATAAATTGATGTTTAATTTAAAAAAAAAATTAATTTTAATAAAAATATTTATAAATGCGATCAATATAATAAATTTTTTTAGATTTAAGTATTATGAAATATAGAGTTATATTATACAATTTATGGAGAAATTCATAAGAACGTATTATTAAAAATATAAGTTAGATTCACATTAATTTAAACACCTGATTTATTTTATAAAGTATTTAATTTACATGTAATATTTATAAGATAATAAAAAAATTGTATTTATTTCAAACGATCAAATAATAAAAATAAATATTTTTGTAATTATAATGATTACATATTTCTTTATAATTATAAATTACAATTTAATGATCGAAATTGTAAAATATTTCCAGCTACATTAAACCTTTCGCAATAAGTAAACTATACTACAGAGTTATTTTGTTAGTGACCCAAATATTAAAAAAACAATCATAAAATAATAAAACTTAATGAAATATAATGAAACTATATAAAAATTATTTATCCAGATTTTATTTTTCATTTAAAATTACGTTTATTAATATTCATAACAATTTATAATATTAAACTTGTATAATATTGTTATACATATAGTTATTTTAAATTTATTTTAAATTTTGTTATACTGTACGTTTAATAAAAGTCTAATTTTAAATATTTTACTTATATAAATAAATTCTAGTGAATATATTTTCAATTTGAAACAGCTTTGTTGAATTTATTGAAATAATACGTATGTTTTCTAAAACAAAGAAATTTTAACTTGTCGATTAATAAATAAGATGAACAATCAAGCTTAAACATATTTTCAGCAATACAACTGTTAAAATATTACTCGATCATGGAGAATTAAAGAATATTTTTTATTAAGTCATATAAAAATCTCACTTGAACATCAACACTCACTGTTTCGTATAACTTACCTCGGTTGCTTGTAATACTTTAAATTTCAATATAGGTTCGTTACTAATGAAAGACCGAAGCAGCCGATACTGTAGCTTTCCTTGTGATTTTTGGGCCAGCTGTACCGTATGACTGGAAAACGCGAACTACTGGACCAGCGATCGGCAAAATGAGGAAAAACCTGAAAACGCCGGACTTGAGAAGGTCTCCAAGAGTGGGAGAATACGTGGACCGGTTCTTTCTTTATATCTCCGGTGCTATTCTTGCACTCCCCACCTTTCACGATGAGGCCCGAAATGATCGCGTCGCAATTTGCCAACTGACTTTCGACTGATACGTCGGTCAACATTTCTTAATTTTTTATGCTGGGCTATGGAAAGCACCTTCGTACTTTACTTTTCATTACAATAATCGACGAATTATGATGTATTTTTTCTACGTATTTTTTGTTTAATTGGGGGTTTTCCAGATTTTTTTATACGTTTTTTCCTATATAAGCACAGGTTTTTCCTACTGTAGAATGACGCTGGATACTTTTATTTTTCCTGTATTCATTCATATTTATTCAATTTATATATTTTTTTCCAAAACATATAGACTTTGTATAAATATTGTCACGTTAAAACTGATTTATGAACTAATTTTTATGTAATCAATGTATTATTGTTACTTTAAAATAAAAAATATAATTAAACGTATTAATAGTTACTAATAAAAATTTAATCAATTAAATAAAATTAATTATTATGAGTAAATAAAATTTATATATTAACATAAAGAAAAATGTATCAAAAAATTCAGAAAATTATTTAAATTTGATAGTAAAATTATATTTTGGTCAATATTATACATAATTTAAATAATATAATTAATTTTATTGAGTTAACTTAAAAAGGAATATTATTTATTGATTTATTTAAGTATAATTTTTATAAAAATGGATAATGAGAAATCAGTTCACTTCTGTATAGGAGGATTATTGAATATTATCAGAAATAAGATATTACCTTTAACTTTAATTATAGATAGCGTAAAAAATTTCGTACAGATATTGAAAAAATTTATGCCAGAATGTTATAATTCTAATATTGTGAAATTCATTGTGAAAGTTAATTTTTATGTTTTTTGTTTCTCACATAAAATTAATTTCAATACATACTAATTCATTTTCTAAATTCCATGACTTAATTATGACTTTATGACGTAATATATTATTTTTAGAATTAAAACTGCAAAAACTACAAAATAATGATTTGCTATTTATAAGGGAATGGCAATATCTTAGTGTAAGGAATATAATTACTAAATTCGCATAATTACTACTAAATTAATTGTTTTCTTCGTACACAATCAAAGTAATATATCATTTTTAATTACCACTATTTTAGTTTTTATTACCAAAATATGTAACGTAATTGAGTGCGAATATGCGTCTCAAAACATTCTGCTGACTCTGTGGCATGATTTCGAAACGAAATCGTATGCACTAAACATGTACAAAAGTGCCTTGGTGCACTTGCTACAATCCTTCACGAAAACTGTATGTATATTTTGCAATTATATAGCAAAATTGCTTTTCTAATTATTACCTGCTAGATCATTATACAAAACTACATCGTCTATTTGATACATTTTAGCAACTTGCACATCAATATTAAATATTAAGTTCACAAAATAAAAAATTCGAAATTATCAGAATTATTATTCACATGTAATTAATTGATCAAAACATTGCTAATAGAATTTTTTTAATTTAAAACTTTTATCTGTAATAATAATTTTAATTTACAAGTGTAATTTTTTGTAATAACCTATAAATTATCCTTAACAATTTTAAGAAAAAAATTTTATATTTCAAGATCACTTTCCGATTAAAAATACACAAAATTATACTTAAAATATGTAAAAAATTTTTCAAGTTTTTAATAATTATAGAAAATTTACTATATATGTATAATTTCTGTATCAATTAAATTTATATTTTACTTATACATTGTAAATAAATAGAAAAAAGTTAATACTATTATATATAAATTTTTATATACAATTTTTTGTTTAAATAAGTCGAAATAGTTTTTTTTAAATTTAGGAATATACAATTATTTTTATATGTTCGACGAATATTAAGAAATTACCATTTTTTATGATAAACGTACATATATAGAACCTTTTCGGCGTAATTTTGTTCATTTAATGTACTAATCTCATTCAGGATTTGATAAATAATATTATAAAATAATCTTATTATTATAAAATAATAATAATATATATTTACGGTAATATTTATATTTTTTATTTTTTTTTTTTTTATCATTTATTTTTTATTGTGACTTAATTCTAAAAATATTTTATTTTTGTTATAACTATATATAAACAAGGGTGTTAAACTTAAGCAACTCAATTATAAATATTTATTAGTGTAAGTACATAAATTTTAATGTTTAAAATGAAAGAAAGATAACTATATCAACGATATATTTTTGAATTTCATACAGAAAATTTATTGTAGATTATAATATAGATCAAAAATGAAAATGCTTTAGTGATCTTATATAAATAAATAAAAATTCATCATAAATTAAGAAATTTACATGTATATTTTTATATAGTAATTTAAAATTTCAATACATAATTTGTGATAATAATTAGAATTTCAGCAATAACAAGAGTTGAATATGGAATTACTTCATGGCTATTATTGGCTGCGAGCTCTTCACCAACTCGTATTTTTATATCCATTTCCCCGAGTAGTTCTTTCGTATTTAAATTCGTACCCTGAAAAAAATATCAATAATCAATTAAAATAAATTTAAATTATTTATAAAATAATTTTATATTTACATTTTTGTTGATAGTATTAAAAGAAATTCCATTTTTTGCATCGGATTTCTGATTTATTCAACATGTGATTGTATTCAATATGAAAAATATATTATAAATTTACAATTACAATATAATAATATATAAATATATCACTCAAACTCTAAACTAACTAAATTATTCAATTACCTTGCTTTCCGAAGTTTTTTCTTTCAAATCTTTATCTAATCTCATAGATTTCTGAAAAGTAATTGACGTTTAATATTTTGTTGATTAAAATAACATAAGAAATAAATCCTAATCGGAGAAGTATTAATAAATTATGGTAAAGAAAATTTAATTAGTATTTTAAAAATAAAAGATTATTTATATTTATATTTGTACGAATATTAATAAAATTAGAGAATTATTTAAAGCCGAGTACATCATTAAAAAGAAATTTTTACTTAAATTATATAAAAACTGAATCTTGTATTAAGGAAACGAATCACTTCATAAGAATAATGGATAATATTCATTATACATTATTGCAAGTTTGATCTGTACTAGATATAACAACTTCTTTTTCTCTATTTATATTAAATATTTGCCGATATATAGATTCCAGTAATTATTTCCAAGTTGAAACTATTTAAGTTATCTAAAGTAATTCGAACCTTACAACGAAGTAATTAATTATTACTATTTTAAAATAAACTTCAGATATTTAAGTAAAGTAAATTTCAAAATTGTAATATCATTTAATTGTAAAATATCACTATTCAATACAAAGTAAATTTTTACTATACTTGAAAGTTTAGAATTTGAAAAATACAGTGTAGTCATAGCATTTGGTTGTTTAATAAAAAAAAATACTTTTATGAAAATCATACCTTGAAAGTATAAAGAAAAAATATACCTCTTGAATTTTGTTGTCCTGCTGTTCACTTCTTGAAAATCTATTACGAGGAGATTCCATTTCATCGTACACAAGAATTGGAGTATTGAGCGTGAGAGATGGTTTCAGATTCGCAGCGATTTCTTCGCGGACGAGAGACTCCTCGCAGTTCATTGGATTGGTGCATTCCTTATCGCTAAGAATAGTGCGCACAATATTCGGTAATTCATGCACCACTCGAAAGTTATTATTATCGATCTGTTTGGAACCGGGTCCTCGAGCAAAAAATGGCATGATGTTCATCATTGTACAAGTGCCTGTTACGACCACTAGGGAATCAAGCGGTTGAACCTACGATCGGTGATAATTTAGATGAATTCTTTTTATTTTACGTATTTTTATTTTGATATAGTCTGACCTCGAAGAAAATTGAGTACGCGAGATGGATTGAAAATATTTAAAAAAATATATATTTCATATTATTCCTTATTTTTTATTATAATCAATGAATTGAATTTCTTTAATTTTATATTTTATCTGTATTTCTGTAAACTCCACATTTTATAATTTTGAAGTGGAAGTATATTACGTTTTTTATAATTACTAAAAAATATTGGAAGTTACTACCCGAAATTGCAATAGAAAAAATAAATATCTAGAACTGTAGCAGTGTTTAGGTAAGCTGAAAAATTATGGATAAAGATCAGTAATTTAGAATTCTTTTAATATTAATTTTATTTGTTTATGAAAGAAAAATTATACATTTTCAATTTACATCTTTCAAATAATTATCTACAAATTTTGGTGACATTTTTCTTTTAGTTTAATTATATTTTTAACAATAATTATTCTTTTAATAGGATTTTTTATTAAAAAAAATGCATTAATAAGAGTTTTATTGAGTTCCATAAAGTATTATTTATTATGAATTTTAGTATTCTTATAAAAGTTCGCATTACATACCAAATATTATCCAAAAATATTTATATTTTATACTTTAATAAAATACTTGCTGGAAATGTTATGACTTTATGTATGGATCATTTATATTCCAATACATTCACAAAATTTGTAGTATATATTTATGTATTTATTATTTCTTTTTTTATAAAAATAATGTTTTATTAAACGTACTTTTATCTATAGTTTATTTTACTTGACTTAGTTATAATTATATATTACTTTCAAGATTTAATTAATAATAATATGTATAATTTAATATAGCGATAATTGATTTGTAATATCTATTGGATAATTATGAGTATGAACTTAAAAAAAATATGTTTATAAAATTAATGCATAAATTTAAAATTCAAATAATTTTGTTTTTTTTTGTTTATCACAGAAATATTAGATTGAAAAGCAGAAATTTTATGCATTATATGTCGGTAATAATTGTTTTTTTTAAATATTTGGTATATTTTTTTAAAAATATAGTAATTCTTTTAACATAGAAAAATGTATTCTAATTTGAAGGTAAAAATATAGAATATTTAATAATCTATATTATCTATTAAAATATATAAAACAAACAGATTTTATATCAATTCTGTTTGATCAAAATTTTTTAATTTTGCCTTTTTATAAAAAAAGATATATTCGCTATTATAAGATGTTAAATAATTTAAAAATACATAAAATATCTAAATATTATAAACTTATAATTAACAATGATTGTATTTATAATGGATTATAATTAATTTAAAATCTGAGATAAAAAAATTTGAAATTATCAAATATATAATATTGAATTACAATTTGTTTGGTCAAAATATTTATATTTTTCAGTATCAGTATTGTAAAATGAATAAAATATGTAACTAAATATCTTCTCTTTTGTATAAGTTTTTTAATTTCGCAAATTTAATTTATAACTATATATATGTGTTAACTTTTTCAGAGATTAATATTTATGTACATAAATGTCATAATTTTTTTTATTTTCTGGTTTAGCTTTAAATTAATTTTGAATAAAAGATGTACCTCAAGTGCTAAAATATTAAAAAAATTTAATTTATTTCAGAAAAATAAAACTATATGTAATAAAGTAGACTTTTTTATAAAAAATGTATTCTTATTCATTATTTATAGATTATTTAAAACATAGATAATCATACTTATATAATTATATCATTTTCTTAAAGTAAAGTAACAGATACTAATATAATATTTTCCATGGTTTGCAAAGAAATACAGAAAAATCAATATAAATTCATTTATCTATGTAAAAATGAATAATATAATTTAAATCAATTTTCATTATAAAACATATAATAAAACCTACAAGTAAAAGTTTAATACAGAATTACAATTATAAAAATAGGTTCGTATTTTTATATTATTATATTTTTGCATATTATCATCAATATAAAGTTTAATATATACAAAATTTATAATAGAATTTCTTATCAGAATCAAAGGAGACTTTAAAAAAATTGTACTCATTTAATATTATTAGTTTTATGTAAAGAAAAAGAAAAGTGAAGAAAGCTATTTACTTAATAAAAATTGTTAATGTATCAAAAGAATCTATGATTTTATTATTTTTTTGAATTTTTACAACTAATTCATATTCAATGATATTACTATTGTTGTTTTTATTGTTTTTTGTCGTTATTATTGTTATTATTGTTGTTATTATTGTTATTATTATTGTTATTATTATTATTGTTGTTATTATTATTGTTGTTATTATTGTTATTATTATTGTTGTTATTGTTATTATTATTGTTATTATTATTATTGTGATTATTATTATTATTGTTATTATTATTGTTATTATTGTTATTTTTATTACTGTTATTATTTTATACAAACAGTAATAGTAATTACATATAAATTTAATGAAGTTACAATAGAATTTTTTTATATGTAAAGTTCTAGATAATTAGTGAAATTTAAATATTCTGCATTAAAATTATTCTGTAATAATAATATACTTTAATTTTCATGAATTTCAATCGCAGTATTTTATTTATTCTTTATAATTATTTCTAAAAATCTAGTAGTAATAAATGCTAAGTTATTTTTTCTTTTTACAATTTTAATTAGAAAATAATTTATAAATTATTTTAACCATAAAATTTATTTATAATTTTATAACAATATTTAAATATTTAATATATTTTTTATTTTTTAATTTAATTATAAGTCGATTATAAAACTTATAAAAATTATGTTAAAATATTTTAAAAACTTAATTATATTTTTTCTATCTTTACTTACCATAAAACTACAAAATGAATTTTAATAATTCGAAAGTATTACAAATTATCTTTTTAGTTAACTCACATAATGATGAAGAAGTTGTAAGGCATCAGGAAGTTCCTCCTTGCTAGCTGTAATTACTAATAAATAGCCATTTTGATTAGCCATCTTCTGTAAATCCTCAAAAGTACGAGTAGCTAACGCTCGAAAGTCACCAACACGTTGTTTAGTATTTGTACTGCCGTCGATGTTATTTATAAGAGTATGAAAAAATGCTTCTCTCAGTTTATTCAAAATGTCCTTTACACGCCACAATTCTTTGTCATGGGATTTGTCTTCTGTCGTATGGAACTCTATCGATTTTATATTTGTAAGAATTTAATTAATCTTTTTATAAATGCACTATAATAATAAAAAATAAAATTTTATTTTTAATAATTTATATATATTCAACAAATATTTTGAATATTTCATTATTAACATGCCTGGATAAAACTGAAATACGGTTATTTTTAATAAAAAAAATATAATCTCTTTTTAATTGAATTTTTTTTAAATACAATAATCAATTTTATCAAATTTCAAAATTTTTTTGTAAAAATATTTTAAGATGTTTATTAAAAAGATAAAAAAATTAAACCAATAAATTATTTATCAAAGTTTGATCTCATAAAATTTTGAAGTAAAAGTCATTAACATTAATGTCTGTAAAATGAAACTCCAGTAGTCTCAAAGTTCATTGAATAAATTTGAACTAAATTCCTAGCATTTTGATATTTCATATCTATCTGTTGATTTTTAAATAAGCTTTTACCTTTGATGACAACATTCATTAAGAAATAATTTATAAATTTGAAACAATACGAAAAAATTTTTAATTTTTAATTTTATAACTGTATTTTGGCATTTAGTAAAAATATTTTAATTTTTCAATTTAATTATAGCCCGTTTATCCAAACTGATTTTAATATTAACATAATTTGAATTTTTATTATTATAGAAGAGAATTTCAAAACATTTTGATTTTAATTTTTTAAACTATGAATCCACAGAATTTTACATTTTAAATTAAATATTCTAGGTTTACATTTTTTAACAATAAGAGAATAAAGATAATAATATAAATATATATTGATTTTACATCAGTTTCTTATATGCCATGAAAATTATGTAATCCAAGGATCTTCTCTTTTGTTACACTTAATGTCTTATTTTACAATAAAAAAAAAAGTAAATAATTTTTAATTTTCGTAAATTCATTAGAATAAATAATTTTTGCAATATTATACAAGAAGATATAATCTTCAATAATATTATTAGAAGCATGAAATCAATAGTTTCATTATGTTATTATAAATTTTGCATCGAAATAATGATTTAATTAACCTAATTTTTTGAAAATAATTTTGTACAATTGTATAAGTTAATATTGATAATTAATCATATTATTCATATTATTTATTCTATTTTTAAATTCAATTATTAATATTAATAAAAATTAAAAATTCGCTATCATTTTAATAAAATTATTAGAATCTTGAATAAAAAAATTTAATTATACACTACTAAAAAAACTTTTAATACAACGTTGTATTTAAATATAAATATTACTTTTATACATATGTTAAATTAGTTAAACAATATTATATCTGGAAAACACGAAATGAATGATCAATAAAAATAAAATATGTGATAATTTTAACATACTTGAATCATTTAATTGCCAAGATTTTTGAATTTGACGATAGATTCGATGATTTTGAGGACTAAAAATGTTTTGAGTATTTATCTCTAAATCTCTTGAGTTTACACCAGATATTTCAAATGTAGAACCTATAATTTAAAATATATAAAAATATTATTTCAAATAATTAATAAAAATAATATTGAATTTATAATTAAATAAAAGTTTTTTTTAAATTAAAATTACTTATAGACATTTTTTGTATATTTTGAGCCCATAATATAAGAGAGGAAATACTAGTTCTTAACGAGTCCTCACAACCACAGTCTGTATATGTTTGAGAAAACAGAAAGTTACCAAAATTCTTGGAACAACTCTAAAATATAAAATATACGGTAATAAAATATTTTTAATACTAAGTGTGAAAATCTGATTTTATTTAACCTGAAAAAATCCTTGTGTTGGAAAATATTGTAAAATTTCAGAATTTAATTGTAGACTTTGCTCATCTAGCCCATTGACAAATAATAAAATTATATTTAAAGGAGGTTTTTTACTTTTTTCTTTTGTGGAAGATTGAAAAATATTTTCTTGTCTACTCATTCTCACTTTCGGTATCATGATAGATTTCCCTGCAAAATCGGTCTGATTATCCGAGTTACTTGAAATATAATAAATTTTGTTTAGTATGAGTAATTCAAATTATTGTAATAGTTATAATAAATATATATATAATATATATTATAATATATATTATAAAATATATTATAATAAATTATAATAAATGATATATATCATCAATAATAAAGTTTTCTTAACTAATTTTTCATTTTTATAACGTTTTTGATAATTAAAACAATTTTATTTATTATCATATGTAATAATACTATGTAATATCTTTTTAAAAACATTTATATTTGCATAATAAAATTGATTCCATAATATAAATATTTAAATTTCACAGGTTGTAAAGACATTAAATATTTTAAAGCGAATTTAGAAGGAAAAATCTAACCTTTTTAAAGAATTCTTATTAGATATAATATTATAATCTAATGTCTTTCGTTCATTTGAAGTCTTCTTTTCATCAGCTATATCTTTGATTTCAATGTTTTTCTTGAAAACATCGACTAAGGCTTTTGGTTCGGGGTTGAATTGCGTGACCTTTTTCCATACTAATAATTAGGAGAAATAATTATTTATAATACAATACCAAAATGTATATTTTAATATAAATTAATTATTTTAATAATAGGTTACGTGTTTGATTGGTAGACAAGCCAAAACTAATAGATATAACATTAAACGAACTAATAAGAACCAAAATTATATTTATCTTCATTGTTAAGTATTTTCTAAACTCTCAAGAAAAATATTTTTTATTTTTATTATTATTTTTAATATTAAAATTCTGTTATTATAGAAAAAAAATCAAAGCAGTCGTTATCTTGTGTTCTCTAAAAATAACTTTATTTGAATAGAGGAGTTGCTTGGCAATGGCAAACAAAAAACAAACATAACCATTTCCAAAATTTAGAATGTTTCACCAAATTTATTAATTATTACTAAAATTTATAATTATTATTTTTATAATATATTTTTATAATATATATGGTGAGAAAGAAAAATAATAAAATTAAAAACGTAAATTTTTTATTTAATACGTAAAACTTGAACAGCGTGATAAAAATTATTTTAATTTAAATAAAAAGTACATTAAAAATATTATTACTAAGTTAATGAATTACGTTTATCATAATCAAATAAAATTTTAAAAACATAATTGATATACTCATTAGCATGACAATTTTAATTATTCTCTTACACTTTAGTGTCTTTATGGTTCATATATTGACATAGTTATTTCCTATTTCTTGAGAAAAAGGAATTTCTTCATTATCATTAATAAATAAATATGTATTATAAAAAATATTTATAAATTATCTGATCGATATAAGGTCGTGTCTACTATAACGATTAACATAAATAACTCTTTATGAAATAAAACATTAATATATTAGAGCCAGTTATCATTTCAAAATTTTTAATGTCAAGTTTCTTTCTTTCTTCATTACAATTCGACAAATATTTCTTATATTATGATTCTAATCATTAATATTTTATTTAAACAGCAATTATATTAGGTTCAATTGTTATTAATTATTTTCATGCTTTTGAATATAATATATAAAAATTAAAGCTTGAAAAATTAAAATTAATTTCAGATGATTAATTATAAATATTTAATGATATTTGAAATAAATATACTTTAACTTCGCAAATATAATTTTCTTTTACTAAATTTTTGTATTATTTTCATTTTCAATTAAAAGAGTACAATAAAATCCCAGATTTGTATATATAATGCCTTCTTACAATCTTAAGTCTCAGTTTTTAAAATAAATTGAATATATTTATTTGTATCTGTATTATTATAGATTTCTAATTGTTCAAATATATAGTTTCAATATATATTTAAGTAAGAAGAAATTCATATAATGTCTGATTAAAGAAAAATTTTATTACTTTATAGAAATTTATAATTATACTCTATAATGATTCTTTTGTAATAATATTAAATACTTTTATGTAGATATATAGATTACTATTGATCGTCTTATGAAAATAATTAATGTAAGAGCAATATAAAAATATTAATTAGTACAATAAACTAAACATTTTAAAATTATTGTACCTATTTCATATTACTAAAATCTGCATTAAACAGAATATTATTCTCATTTTTACTAAATTTTGAATAAATAAACAAGCTTAAATAGATTAATTACTTTAAAAAGCTGATGCAGATATTTAAATTTTGGTTTAATCCAAAATATACTATTTCACATAGAATATAGATTCATAAAGGAAACTTTATAATTTGCATAAATAATTTGATTTCTTATCGTAAAGATAGTAAATTCTTTGGTTTATAATTTTTTTATTGGATCAATTTAGAAATATTAAGACTATTTCTGAAAAATAACAGTATTTTTAAGCTACCATCAATATAGAAAATTTTGAGGTGCACCAATAACAGTTATTTTCATAAGATTATGAATAATAAAACTTTATATTATAAATAAAATATTTATAATATGTACAATAAATTGTAATGGAAATTATTATAGTTATTTTAATCATTTTTAATCAACAGAAGATGTTATATGATATTAAATTTTTTAAAGACGTCTAATTATACATTAGGAGATATAATATCTATAATAATCGAAAAATATACTGATAAAAGTGTAAATAAAACAACTTCTATCAATAAATTGTATTTTTAAATTCAAAGACAGATTGAAGAAAGTTTAATAGTAGACATGAATTTTTAAATTATTTTGATTAAAAATAAATATTTATGTTTATTTTTAAAACTACAGTATATCTTAATTTACTTGTACTTAATTATACATTAGTTGAATTTGTAATTATATAAAAATAAGGATTTTAATAAAGACAAATAAACAAATTTGAATTTGCAGAAAGATTAGATATTGAGTTAAAGCGATGTAAAAAAGCTGTGAAGATTTGAAACGAAACAAATAGTCGTAGATGAAAGAGGGAAAATTTTAGCCTTTCGAAGACTTTGATAATTTATAATATACTAAAGAAGCTGGAGATAGAGAAAAGAATCCTCATGTAAGTTTCTTATAAACATTTTAGAAATTTCGAATCGGCTACTTTCAAGATATGGATAACATAGAATATGCAATTATGAATTATAGCTTCATAAGGTGAATTTTTGTTACTAAAAGTAATGGAATTATTTAAAAATAAAGGTTAAACAGTACAATAGGAAATCTGGATTTTATTTTTAGTAACTTAATATCAAAGGTCATAACATTAGGAGGGAGTTAACTGATAAAGTTGAAGATTATGGGTTACGTCAGAAAGATTCGAGTGATATCTTATATGCACCATTTTATATATTACATGGGAATCCAAGACAAAAATATATGGATTTTTGAAAAAGTAAAGAATAAAAGGCTCTATACTTTGTACTTATACCTAAAACTATGACGTAGAATTATCTCTTGCATTTTTAAATGAGTTAACTATAAGATGTATAAGATCATGCATAGAAAAAATAACTATGAATTCTGTAACTAGTTATTTAGATATTTGTGTATAGGAGCTATTATGTGCAAAAGAAAGAGAAAAAGAGATATTACGTATATCGAATAAATTCCATTATATACTTATTTTTTTTAATTCTATGTACTTATGTTATTTAAATATACTCAATGTATAATTTTATTGTTGAATAATATAAAATTTTAAATACAAACATAATATAAAAAAAACTAAATATAAAATAAAATTATTTTATAAAATGAGTACAAAATTTAGATATTTTAAGATAAAGTAAGTAGAAAAATATTGAAGTAAAGTCAAAGAAATGTAAAATATCATAAATAAAAGAGGACACAAAGAAACTCTATACTTTACATAATTTTATATATGTCATTAAGTCGAATAAACGATCCATCTTAAGATGGTTCATAATGAAAAACAACATAAAAATATTACTATTGATTTTTTCGTACGATAAGAAAATTATTCATTAAAACGAATTCTTTTGTCAACGTTATCCTTAAATATTTCAATATTTTATATACCGAATCGCTATAATAATCTAAAATCCGCTCTCGCAAGTACGTTCTCTGCGTCAAACCAATAAATAAAAGAAAGGATTCTTCGGGAAAATCGTGAAATGTAAACATTAAATGCAGCATACTCTTGGAAGAAAAATTAAGGAAAGGGTCCATGAGACAAGACATCGTTGATACGGGCACAGTTGTTGAGACTTGGGCTAAAGAAGAAAAAAGGAAATGATTGGATAAGCAAAACTCGAAATAAAGTCAGCTTCTCTTTCGGTTCGCTTTCGATTCGCTTTCGATTCGCTTTTGCTTTTCGTCGAGCGTCTTTACAGTCACCCTCTCATTCACGGTTATGAATAATAGAACGACGCGTTCGTCGGCGCGGTAAGCACTTGCCGGTTCCGCGGCGACCATTGGTCCACGTTTGGTTCGGTAAGACGCACAACGGTCTATCCACGAGCCAAGGGAGTAGACTGGAAGGGCAGAACGACTAGCACGGTATCGACGGGGTGTTGGAGCGAACGCACGTCGCGAATGTGCGACTGTGAGTGACCGCGTGCGTTCGGATGCTCGTGCGAGCGCAGCGAGTAGTAACGTTCGGTGTGTCGTGAATGGTGCGTGCAGTACCCGAGCCGATTCTTGACCGTTCGTCAACATCAGGTTTTCAAGGTAGGTTGACTTATCGGAACATGCATCCCGATTCGAGTCTATCGATACGTCACGCACTCCCGATATTTATTCGATACAGCGAAAATTCCGCGTTTCTCTTCTCTCCTCACGTCACTTCTGTTTCCGCGGTCGTTTCTTTTGTGCTTGACTTTGGACTCGCGAATGTTCGCGCATGGATTTATGCAAAATAACTGGGTTTCTTAAGCCGCAGGGATGAATTCTCACGTTTCTTAATTCTTTTCAGAGTTCACGATCGAGGTAGATTGTACAAAGGTATCACGTATTATTTTTGATACATTATTCAAAATCACGTTTCGTAAACTTTGGTTATTCGAGTATGCCTTTTGATTGTGAAAAGTATTCCGATAAATTTTCATCTCAGTCATTTAATTATAAATAATGTTAAAATTTTATAACGTACTAAATTACTCGAGCGATAATAGGTTTTGCTTACTTTATTATTATTGAAAGACGATTAAAATAAAATCATAGAATTTAGCACTCGTACATTATTTAATTGCTTTCAAAAAATAATTCAATTATTTAAACCTTTATATTCACGTTTACTGAACTTTATTTATTTTATTTGTGTTATTTTTTATTCTAAATCATATTTTTTGAATAAAACTGTTGAATTTCGTATAAATTAAACCTGCAAATTAAAAAATATTAAGTTTGCATCGATTTATGATTCAAAAAATTCTACGCTAATTTTATTATAAAAGTTATATTTTATTAAAAATAATTCAAAAATTTATAGTTAAAAATATGTAATTAATAAAATTATATGCCGCTTTTCTTAAGGAATTCATAATCGATATTATAATAAGAGTATTGAATAATTTCTTATCGCATATACTTGGGTAAAATATATAAACTGAAAATGAATATGAAAACTTTTTCCAATTAAATTTAATATAAAAAATTATGTACATTTTTAATTTTTACGATAATGCTAATCAATATCTAATCGAATAATTTTAAACTATTTCAATTACGTATTAATTTTAGTGAACTTAGAAAACATTATGAAATAATAAACGCGAAGTCTGTTTTCGATCGTTACCATTGAGGCATACATACGTTAAATTTAATTGAACTTGCATATGCCTTGAAGTTTATCAAGGACCATGATATAGATATTTGAAGGTTTATAACAACTTTATGAAAATTTTAATATTTTCAAGCAATTATAAGTAAAATAAAAACTTAGTTTCGTGTTTGTTAAAAAAATATGTTACTCTATATAATTTCAACCTATAAAAATAATAAACATAAAATTAATTTAATTTTTTATTTTCTACGAGTAATTAAATTAATATAAGTATTTAAATATAATGATTTATCCTGTAAGGACTAAATGATTTGCTATCTTGTTTATATTTGAATACACATTAATTATATTCAACTATACAATATCATGATACAAAGAAACACTATAGTCATTAAATAATATTCTACACCCTTGAAAAGAAATGAAAAGTAATTTTAAGATATATTCTTCAATTATAAAGTACTTTGAAGAGTAGTAACTTTGTAATCAATAATGTATACAATCGTAGGTAGGATAATGCGATACATAAACTGAAATATAAAGAATATAGAATAATATTTCATTGGCGTGCAATCTAATGTGCGGGCGTACTAAATATTTTCAAAGCATGATGTACTATAATGAAATATTAATTAAACGAATAAAATATAGATTCGATACTTATAAATATAGTAATAATATTATAATAACAAATAATGATCTATAAGTATTATTTCAATAGATATTAAAATAATCATATTATCTTAAAAACAAAAGTTATAACAATATTACAAAATATTTTATTTAAATAATTGATTTTCATTCGCTCGTTTATTATAAATTCTATACGAATAATAAGTTAAAATTTTTTTAAGATTTTTGAACAACTTATAAATTAAAAACAAAGTTATATATTTTTCCGGAAATAATCTAAGTTCGATTAATGCTTTAAATTTATAATCCTTTTTATTTAATTGGAAATTAATGTTATGATAATAATACCAATCCATCTTAAGTATATATACATAGCATAAGATTTCCTCATATATATAATGTAAATATAATTTATTTTTATATAAAATGTAATATAATATAAATATAGTATTTTATAAAAAAATCTTGAACTTTAAATAAATAGTAAAAACTTTGTTCCATAAGAAAATATTGAATTAGTTTATAAATTGCTTTAATAAAAGTTAGATAAACCATAAAAATTATTAAAACTGGTAATAAGGCAAATATATGAAGTATTTGAACACATTTATTATGAAAAAAACATCTAAAGAAAAATAATTTAAAATCAAGAAAGTTTATAATAAACTAAAATAATTATTCGTATCTTTAAAATAAATTAAATCAGGAATATCAAATTTTAATTTTAAATCAAATAGATAAAATTTATGTATGTTATATTTTCGAAATTTTAAATTCTTCATTATTCTTAGAAAACAAGGTATATGCTTTACATCCGAATTCCTTAAAGTTTTGAAGTAATAAAGATTTTATTATTCATTTAATTAATCGATAAATATAAAAACTAGAAGATTTGTACAGTACCAAGAACTTAAATACCATATAAGATTTTTCTAGAATATTAAGTAGACCGATAGTTTCTGTATACTATATTTCCATTTAATATTGAGTTAAAAGACAATCATCAAAAGTGAGACTTACAAAATTATATTATAATTAATTATGATTGTAGAAGGTATGTTAATATCTGAAAGTTTATTATTGATTTCTCATTTGCATCGAGCTCTTTTCTTTTTTAAATTGTAAATTTTCTTATAAGTTTATATATGTTCAATATTAATATTCTTTAAGCTAAAATTTATATGTAAATAAATGGAATAAATAAGATGTCAAAATATTTTACCATCGATTTATTGTTATTAAAGTGTTTTGCATATTGATTTGTAAAATAATATGTATAATTACGAAATATTCAATAACTAAGGGAAATATTTTTTCGACATTAAATGGACGATATCATATTTCATATATCTTAAAATATGGAAAAGTTCAAAAAAGCATTATTATCCAAATCTCTTAGGTGGTCAAATTAATTTTAAAGTTAAAAAGCTTAAGACTTAAAACTGTATTATCAGTATAGATATATTAGTTTAAGAATGTATATAAAGTCAAATTTAATTGTTGTAAATGTTATTTTTAATTTATATTTTTCTAATCCTCTATTATTCAAAATATAAATATAAATATAAGCAATATTAATTATGATTTAATCCATAAGAAAAATACGATGATTTATACCTGTACTTATAATTGAATAAAGAATTAAGACCGGAGGACGAATATTAGATTGTATATAAGTGAATATTTGAAAGCGTATAATATTTTACTGGAATTTTTTTATAATATTAAATATATTTTAATATTTTACAAAATATTATAAATTATATTTTTAGTATTCGTAATTTAAACCAGTAGAATTTTATTATTGCTTAAATCTACTTAAATCTACTTAAATGGTTTCCTTACACTTGAATTATATTTTTCGATCGTATTTTTTTTGCATAGATGATGAAAGTAAAGCAACAAGGTTTGGTAGCAGATTTGCTACCAAACATCAGAGTGATGCAAGCTGTTGGTCATTTTATGTTTAATTACTACAGCGAAGCCAAAAAATTTTCTCATATAGTTTATTGTAGTGTAAGTAAATTTTTATTTTTGTGATTTTATAAAAAAATATTAAAGGTTACGTGATCTTAATATTATAAATAAATATTAAAAATAAATATATATAATAATATTGAGGACTAAATTAAATGTTCGTTTTTCTATTGTTTATAGGTGACATTTCTGCTAATTGTAACCCAATATAGTTTGATGGCTGTGAATCTCATGAAGGAGAGCGACGATGTGGATGACCTTACGGCCAATACGATCACAATGCTCTTCTTCCTTCACCCAATCGTTAAATTAATCTATTTTCCAATACGTAGCAAGATGTTTTACAAGACGCTAGCTATCTGGAATAATCCTAATAGTCATCCGCTTTTCGCTGAGAGTAATGCTCGTTACCACTCCCTCTCTATCACCAAGATGAGACGTTTGTTATTTGCCGTCGCTGCGACGACTATTATCTCTGTCATCTGCTGGACGAGCATTACTTTCGCAGATGAGTCAGTCAAGAGGGTCTACGACGCTGACATTAATGAAACGATCATTACTCCAGTTAGTTCAATTATTTACCTAGTTTACATTAATCTTTTTCTATTTCTATTATTCAACTATAGTTTTGAGGCAACATATAATTATGAGTTATTTAGTTATGTGTAAATTCAGTTATAAACATATGTAATTAGAGTCTTATTTAGAGCAGTTATTTTTTTAAAAAGATTTTTTAAAGCATTTAATTTCGTACAAAATTTAAATAATTCTTATAATATCATTGAAATAAAAAATACTTGTTTCTAAACTTAATTGTTTCAAAATTTATTTTGTTCTAAAAATTTTATAATTGTAATATTGCAGATATAAATACAATAAAATTAGTTAAGTTAAGGTCACAATTTTATAGAATAGAAAGTATAATTGAAATTTTTAAATTGTAATATATCATCAATAAATTATACTGATACAAAGGATAAAATCCATTTAATTTAATTGATCTTAAACAACTAGATTCCAAGACTGATGATACGCACGTACTACCCCTGGAATGCAATGAGCGGCATAGCTTATGTCGCTTCTTTTATCTACCAGTTTTATTATCTTTTCATCGTAATGGCGATTTCGAACTCCCTAGATGTATTATTTTGCTCCTGGTTGCTGTTTTCTTGTGAACAACTCCAACATCTAAAGGCGATCATGAAGCCACTTATGGAACTTAGTGCCACCCTCGACACCGTCGTACCTAACAGCGGCGAACTCTTCAAGGTATGTATATTTTTTAAATATCAGAAGTTATAATAAGTATATACATATATTAAGGATCATTGATTCATAAAATTTCTGGAATAAAATTTTTGATGTTAGATAATGGTTTTTTATTAAATTTTAAGACAAATAATAAATAAAGGGATATTTATTTGTAATCAAGAAAAGATAATTTCATTAACGTTTTCATTATTAATTATTTGGATAAAAGGATAATTTTACTGTTCACTTGAT
This sequence comes from Dolichoris vasculosae, assembly GCA_018907195.1. Taxonomy (NCBI): domain Eukaryota; kingdom Metazoa; phylum Arthropoda; class Insecta; order Hymenoptera; family Agaonidae; genus Dolichoris; species Dolichoris vasculosae. The sequence goes on along the minus strand of JACCHY010000039.1, from coordinate 77,243 downwards.
ATTCTGAAACTAATTTATTATATTTATGATCGATTGTAAATATTTCAAAATATTTTAAATATTAGTATAAATAATTAAATATTTTAAACTTTTTAATACATAATATTTATAATAATTATTATTAAAACAATATTTACTGAACTATTTATTTACAACTAATTTATAAATAAATCAATGTTATTAATTTTTTATAAGAATTTTAAATAATTAGTGTTTTCATGAAAAAAGTAATTATTCTTTGAATCATATTGATGATAAGCAAGTACTTCAAATACTTAGAAGTTATATATACTAGTAGTCATAATTAATATAGTATTAAGAGATAAAAATTAATTATTAAGTAAAATAAATTATACAGAAATATCCACCAAATATAATTAAATATATAAATGTACTTTGTACACATATATCAGAAAATGACTCGATATGAATAATCAAAAAAGAAATTATACATCTCATTTTATATCTTTTGATAATGAATATAAAAATCTATTAAAACTGCGTTATTTAATGTAATTATAAGTTTTTTAATTTATCTAATAATATTATAATGAACCCCTATAAATTAAAAAATTCTCTATTAAACCAAATTTACATTACTATGAAAGTCCAATATTTATGATGGCGATAGCTCAGATAAAAATTTGGCAACCTTTACTCGGGGAAGGAAAGGTTAATCATTCGGATTGATCTTCATTTTACTAAAACTCAATATTTACAATCGAATAAACTTAACTAATTTGTATGGAATATTGCATCCGATAACTCTGAAATAATTCATTAAACATTAATTCAAAAACCTTCGTTATAAATAATTTCTAAATCATGATGAACATAACATAATATTCTAACCTTTATAAATAATTGATATATTATTTAACTATGTTAACAAATTCCTAAAATTGACTAAATTATTATTTTTCTTTCTTTATTCAATATTAATAAATTTAAATTTAACTATCCTAGATTACAGATGTAATCTATCATTATTATTTTTGCTAATAAAGTAATATTGCATGCTCCATATCTGTTGATAGCATAACGTAAATTTTTATTGAATTATGCTTTTTTTAAATCAGAAGTAAGTGATTGATGAAATACATACAAATTGAATGTTGTTGTAGGCTGGTAGTGCAGAACATTTAAGGGATACACAAGGGGTTCAGCCTAGTGGAAATGGTGACAATGTCGTTGATGTTGATGTTCGTGGTATCTACAGTAATCGACAGGATTTTACAGCCACTTTTAGACCAACTGCAGGCACGACATTCAATGGTGGCGTTGGCCCGAATGGCTTATCCAAAAAACAGGAGATGCTTGTTAGAAGTGCTATCAAATATTGGGTTGAAAGGCATAAGCATGTCGTCAGGTAAGAAAATTATAACTTTTGTTCTCTTTTTTATCTCTTCTTAATAGAAAGTTCCTCAAAGTGGATAACAAATTAAATATTAAACATTTATATTGGTTTTATAGTTATCAAATTAGATTATAACTATAAAAATTAAGCACCACTTTAGAAAATTCAGTTTATTTTAAGTTACTTATAGAAATTTCAAATTGTTTGAAATAAACACACGATTTGTGATAGTCTTAATAATATCAAAAACCATATTTAATATGAATAACTACAGTTTTATTTATTAAATGTTTTATTTTATTATTAATACAATTTCATTAGATGGTATATTAATACATCTCAACTCTTAGTATTTATTTTATCATTATTAATATTAATTATTATGTAATTTAAAAATAATATAGAAAAATCATATAAAAACTAATTTTTTTTATAAATTATATAAACATAATTGAATATTATACGCGTAAGTATATATAACAATTGATGATTACGATACCAATGATTAAATTTAATTAAAATTAAATTGATAATTACCTCGCTTTTAAAGGCTACTTCATTCTCGTCTTAATTTTTAATTCAGTTTTCTAGAAAAATCCAAGCCCCAGAATCAAAATTTAATATATTGAAATTAATAATTTGTATAAATATATCTTATGAAATAATATAAAATAATGCTTTTTCGAATTTATACGATTCATAATTTTCCAAAGATATTTTTAATAATGTTGTTTGTTGACGTAAAATATGTTATAAAATCTCACATGATCAATTATTTTATAGGTATTAAAATATAAATATATAAGTTACAACAATTTTTAAAAAATTTGTTATAATAAATATTTTTTAAATGAGACCATCTGTATTTTATAAATGACAAAATATTTAAATGGCATCTCTGTTATTATAAATGATATTTTTCAAATCTATTGTTTAAGTATTAATAACGATATTTTCAAATATATTCATTACGTAAATACTAAATACATGATTAGTCAAATATGATAATAAAATTATAATAAGAAATTCTATTATTGTCATGTGAATATATATATACGAGATAACGATTTACTTATAAAGCGTAAATATTTTTCTGAATATTAAGAATATATATTACTTAATATGGTTACAAAATCGTGTAAAAAAGATATATAAAATTTGTATTGTTATTTAACTATTCAAAAATAATTAAAAAAATTTTAATGCATGTAGTAAATAAGTTTAAAATGAAAGTATAATAAAACAATAGTTAGAATAACTTATCAAACGATTTGTAACTCTTCTCTCTAAGTGAAAAATACCATCGATCTTAAAAGTAATGATTTAATTAAAAATTAAAACTGAATCATTAATATATTAATGTAAAAAACATAAAGATTTTCATTTGTATCTAGATAAAAAAATGTATTTAATTGTTTATAAAACCTTAGAAATTTTGATAAATCTACTAATTATTTTTAATAATTTTATATAAGTATTGATGTATTTAGCATAAAAAATAAAAAATTTTTTTCTTTGACATTAAAATAGGTAATAATTTTGATAATGGTTTATTTATTTCATTTAATGTTTAGACAAAATATCTTAAATATAATAGGGAAACAAGAATTAAAACTTCTTTAACAATAATTAAAATTTCATTTAAATAATCTATAATAAAATATGATAAAATACATGGTTTTTTTCAATGAAGACTATTAGTTTTTTTTTAAAATCAAGAAGTATTATCTTATTAGTATTTTATTAACAAACATAATGATCTCAAGACATTAATTTTTACATAATTGGCTTTTATCTTCTTAAGAGCAAATTCTTTAATAGAAACTATTGTTCAATATTTTGAGATGTTTTTTTCAATTTCTACTATTTATGATTACTCATTTTGTAAAAAATTATTTATATTATGATTAGATATTCCTTAATTTAACTTAGAAATATAGTTCTTTCATAATTTCTATGAAGTTTAAACAAACGCAATAATTTATCAAATAAAATTTTCATATTTTAGCATATTACTTAATATTTGAATATACTCATAATATGCAAATGATCCTTCAGTAGTACATCGTAGATATTTTATACTATTATAATAAAAAAATACATAAATATTTCCATTATTAGTATTTTTAACACCATTATTGAAATTATTGAAGCATTAACAAACTATTTAAAATTAATTAGATAAATAATAAGCTATAAATAAAATAAAAAGATAAATTGATTACAATATTTATTCATCGTAGGTCTAGATTTAAAAATATATTTTCAATAAAAATTTAATGTTTAATCTTTGAATAACATTTTTTTATTAACATATCATGAGTCTAAATATTTTTAAAAAACACGGAATTCGACTAAAAGTAAGATTTAACATAATATAAATATAACATAAAATAGAAATTATAACAAAATTTCTGGAAAAATAGAAAGAGTAAAACATAATCAAAGTACAAAAAATCAAGGAAAACTTAAAACTGCAGTAATAAACATTCATAATGACTAGAACAAGAAATAAAAATAACATTACAGAATGAAAAATTATAATAGAAAAATAGAAAAGATAAGATCTCAGATTTACAAAACATCAATTACAATCGTAATATATGTTAAACATATATAAACATAATCTCCTGTCCATATTTTAATGAAATAAATATAAAACTTAAGAAAATATTAGCGATAAAAATTATGCTAAAACTAAAAAAAAATTTAAACAACATTAAAAAAGATATTAAATCGCAGTATAAATTATTCTGGGAATGCATTTACAATAAGTAATAAAAGAGAACTAGGTATTATTGTAGTATGAAAATAAAAAAATAAAGAGGTTTATATAAATGAGGAAAATAACAAGATGATCTTCAATTATATTTCATAAATATTAGATATAATAAAAATATTGCACAAAACGACATAAAATAAAGAAGGCTAGTATGTTTAAATTTGAAAGATAATAAGTTTTCTAATTCTTAATCTTTTTTGATTAATCATAAATTTTATAAAAAATAATTTGCGAACATTATTTGTTTTTAAATTATGTATTTCAAATTAACTACTTAATTATTATAGAATACATTTTTACATTTTCAATAATCTGCTGTAAATTCTGGTTATTTCTTAGAATTATATATATATATCATTGCTAAATTAAGCTAAATGAATACATACTTTAATTGATAAGTAGGTATAAAATTAAAAAGTATATTTTACTATATAAAGAAATAAAATAGTGAATGTATTTGTATAACTATAAATACGAGAACATATATGTAATATATTGTAGGTAAAATTTAAAAATATTAAATTTTAAGAATTTTTTTTATAAATTAAAGTCATAGTGAAAACTAATACTGAAAATTTATCCTTTGTTATAATTTTTAAGTTTTAAATATTTCAAAAATAATTCTTAATACTAGTTATATATTGTAGTTATAATGACTATTAAATTAATATGAAATTTTATTATATTGTCTCTCTTTCTTACATCAACGAAATACATGAATTTTATTAATTTATTTTTTTAATATCTTGACAATTTTGTTATTTTTTTTATTTTTATTAATTTTATAACTATTTTTATATTAATATTTTTTTCACATAAATTTTATTGAAAAATATTTTTAAAAATTTAACTTTGGTAAATCTAATTTAATTTAATATTATACACTTATAATTATATAATATTTAAATTCTTAAATATTGTTGAATATTTAAATATGCTAAGTACTGTTACATGATAAATGTATAAGGAAATGAACTATTAATTCATTTTAGTTCTATTAATTATTTTAACAATAAATTCATTATATATATGTTAGTTTTGAATATAACAATAACTTTAATTTTCAATTCAAAATAATTTTATGATTCAGAATTATTCTGAATATTAAGAAAATTAAATAAAAGATAAAGTTTTTAAATATTGCAGTACTTTTAAAATATATCATTTAAAAGATTCTTATAAATTTCTTGAATTTATTAGTTTGGATTCTTAATATAATAGTATATTCATAAAGAGTCTATATAGTAAGTCATACATTGTAATCAAAAGAAATTTTTTTATGAATTATTGAAAATAGTTGTAATATAAAATTTGTACTATTCAATTAAAAAAATATTTTGAATTTACTTTTACTTTTACAACTAGAATATAAAAAAATTCATCTAAGTTTAATATTACATTATTTAAAATGTAATTGGTTTTTAAAAAAAAATTTTTAATTGAAGAATTCTAAATAAACTTTAAATTTTACGCAAACTTATTTAATCTATGAAATTGCAAAACAAATTCAATTCATTTCTATTTCTGATAAAAAATATATGCATAAGGCTTGAACTTGAATGATATTAATGACATTGAGTTTGTAAGATACTCTAGATCTGAAAAATAGGCTGAGGTTACATTACTTTTCCCAACGAATGATTGATGTCGTTATAATTACATGAATCTTCGCATTATTGATAGATCGTGCATTGAAGGATATTAGATTTCTTTCATATTTGTTTTCATTTAATAGTATTTGATTGTTTTTAAAAATAAATTACGATATTCATATATTTTATATTTGTATATCTATAGCTGATAAAAAACTATGTAGAAAGATAATATATAATTTGGTAATGTTATTATCATTCATAATTTTATCATTGAATAATAAAATATGTTTCTACTAAACAAAAACTTTAAAACTTAACTACTATTTTATTTTTTTAAATATTCCTAAGTTTTAAAGATGATTAATCATTATTAAAAAGAAAAAGTTATTTTTTAAATTAAATCTTTATATTAGAAACTCTCGTGGAAACATTTAACAAATTCATACCTATAACATATTGAATCATTTTAACATTAAAATTTAAAAACTAGCTTTTAAGACTAAATATTATTAGATTGGTAGATAATATGCTCTTATACCAAGTCGTGCGAAGTTGTCTTAGAATATACCTTTTATTATTAATATTTCTGAGTACTAAAGAAGTCCATTTTTATTTTGATGATACTTAAAATAATTTATATAAAAGCTGAAAGATACAATATTAATAAACAAAATAATTGTAACTTAAAATAAAAATTATTTAAATGAAAAATTGAGATTTATTAAAATTTATCAAAAAGTTCTTAATATTTAATTGATATAATCAATATTTTGCAAAAATTATAAAATACTTAGAGTTACGAATAATTTAATACATATAAAGAATTATTGTAAAAGTATACTTTTAAATTATTTTTTCTTTAAAAACGTATGACAAAAATTACAAATTCTGGTGTTAAAAATTTAAATAAATTATAGTGTAATATTTGTAAATATTATCAAAAATATAAATTTTATTTATTACTAATTAAATAATTGCATAAAAAATTTATTAATGCAGTAGAAAAAGTGGTTTTAACAGTATTGTGTAATAAAAATATCTATGTAATTAAAGCATACGTGAAAAAATATTAAAATTTTATACTAAATTTTTTATATTATTATCTGACATATTTCTAAATATATGTGTAAAATGATGTTGTATCGTTATTAAATTGAAACTTATCAGTTATATACAAAACCGTCGGTATAATATCATTACTGTTCGTGTATATTTTATCAGCACAGACGACACATATTCCAACATTATCTCGAGCAATGGAAAATTCAAAATTTTGTTTTTCGCTAATTTTATGTTTATTCACTTCTATCGAACTGCACCATTTTTTCGAACTCCTTACTTTTCATTTGAAAATGGAATTTGTCTACATAGAAATGAAGAGCACACATTGCGGTAAGGTACAGTTGAACAGAAAATAAAGCTTATTCTTGCAGATAATATTCGTGTATAGATCAATTGCACGAGTGAAGAATGTATAGCAAGCGAGTCTTTATTGCGAAAAATACCAAGTCGAGGCCATGGCGATGTCTTACCGTTCAATGTAAACATTGCCACCACCAAGTACATAGAAAAGAACTACGGTTGTTTCTGGTTATGTAATAAAGCAGACTGTGTGTCTTTATCAAAATAATTTATACTATTAACCAAAAGAATGTTTTTAATTAAATATTCCTTTGTATTATTTAATATTTACTTAACGACCTTAAAAGGGCACTACTTCATAAAGACTTAAAATTGATAAACAGATTCAAAACTTTTTTAAAACAATGAAATATAAGTTTCTACTTCTTTAATTTCTGAAAAGGAATTATGTATAAAATATAATAAACATTAATTAAATAGATTCTTAAAAAAATTTTCATCTGTATAAACATATTGATAAATTTTTTAAATTTTTAAACAAAAACAATTATAAAAATACAGTTTTTCATCAGTTGCTTTGATAATATATTAGCTTTAAATTATTGATTAATTAAATTATCTTTATAAATTATCATAAATTTTCTTGTTCTTTTTTATAAATAACATATGTGCTATCTATATTTTAAATAAACTTCTATCAAATGTGTTATAATTTAAAAAGGAAGTAAAGTTTGAAATATTTTACTACGGCTTTCTTACGTCATTAATATACATCATTTTTTACAATTGATATTATATTAAAATATAATTCTTTACAAATTCAAAAATTCAAATTATAATCATGATTATTAATTATAAAATGAATCATCGAAGAATATTTAATAAGATTTAATAAGGTTAGATTTTTTAGTTTACAATTTACATATTATTAAATAATTTTAAACATACAAAATACTAACTGTATGTTCATAGTAATAAAATTTATAAATATCAATAGATACAGTGCATGATTCTAATAATTGAGTAAATTTCTTACTCTAAAATTTATTTAATTTCAATTATATATTATTCTTTATTAGAACAAAGATAATTTTTATTTTATAAGTTAATAGAATAATAATTTTTATATTTATATAAAAATAGTTTTCTAACGATTTTGTTTAAAAGATTATTAACAATTTTAAAAAATTAGTATGTTTTGATGTAAGATATGACTAAAAATAAATGCATTCTTTATGTAAAGATTTAACTTCATTATAATTTAATATAATAGCTCTATGTTAAAATATTAAAACAAATCTCAAGAATAAATCTAATTCTCTCTGTACTAGAATATTTAAATTATATTTTCATTATACCCAAAAAAGATATATGTACGCTCTAAAATAATTATTTCACAAATGTGAATACATTTAATCTATACAATTAAATTTTAGTAATAGTACAAAAATTTTATTTAGAGAAAAACACAATTACTTTAAAATATTAGTTTTTAAAGTTTAATTTATTCTATTAGAATTATTATATATTTTACTAAGTCTACAATCAGCTTTTTATCAAAATTCAAAATTACTTTTGATATTAATTTACTGAACATTTCAAATGTAATTAAAATAAAGAGTAATATTTTCATACATTAAATATGCTAATACATGTTACCTTTAAATTAAATTTTCTATCTTTTAACATGAATATAATGTTATATAGAAAATAAAAATACATATATTATATGAACAAATTTTAAGATATTAAACTTTTATATTTAATTTTAAAAAAATTTATAAAAGTGTATGCTACTATTAAGAATTTGCAAATAATTAAAACACGAGTTAAAATTTCAAAACTAAATTTATTTTAAAATATATGGCATGAATGAATTTTTTATAATAAATTATATAATAATATAAATTAAACTACTACAATGTTGTAGCAAATAGTCTAAATAAATTTGCAATATTTTTCTAGAAATGTTAATATCTGAAAGTAAAAAGATTTATTTTTGATTTCTTTCGATATAGTTATACTATTTGATTTTATTATTAATATTTCATTAATATATCAAAACTATTTAATTTTTCAATTAAAAATTTTGTAAGATCATAATGATATAATCCTATAAATTTATTATAAATAGATTGTATAGATTATTTTTTCCAGAATAAGAAATTTTATCGCTATAATCATTTATATTGGTTGTTTTTTTAGGTTATATAATTAATAAAATAAGGATAGCAAATAAAAATATAATCTTGACTAAAATTGTGACTTCGAATGAATGAAAAAATGAATAAAAACAAGTCGTAAGCTTTTGATCTAGCGCATATTTGAAAAAAGTTGCTTCATGAAACGAAAAGAAGCAAACATGAATGCGCAGTGTCGTCGATGCGACGGCGAATAACATTTCCACGGTTCTGAAGTATTCATTCTTTGTACTCCCGCGATATTGACCGCAACAGGGGACTAAAAGCCGTATCTTAGTAAGTTTTTTCTCCGTCCATGCAACTGGTGTGCGTGAGTCATGACCTTTTATTTTTCAGCCCCTTCTAGAATATAATCCCCGACCCTCATCCGTTCAAATATTCACATGTCTATAGGTAGATTATAGATGCAAGAGTTACTCTATCCATGGGGGTGTTTCATAATGTTGAGTGAAAGCACTTTTAGAAACAAAGGTGAAGAACAGGAAAGATAGAAGAAAAAAACGAAGAACCCTCGAACTAATAATGACAGTGGCATTCGTATTAAGTCTTTTTAACCATTCTAGTCCATGGCCAATATATAGAGAGTTGAATCCTTTACTTCTTAAGCTTATCGTAAACCGAACTTTATCTAGAGCGGGGATAACGTTAATTTCTTTTAAATTAAATTATAAGCATTATGATTGACTTTATTATGATTAAGGATTTTTTTATTCGATGTAGTTTTTTAATTGTGGAGAAAAATATGCGTATGAATGTAATCAACAAATTTAGATGCTTAATCTTATAATAACTCAAGATTTATATTAAAAAGACGATTTCTATAAAAATAAATATATAATTTTTTGGTTGAATTATAATGAAATACATTTTTTTAAATAAGCAATCAGCTTTATATATTTATTTTTTTTAATGAAAAGTTAAAGTTTCAATCTTACACTGAATTTATAGTATTAAATTTGTTTAATTTTTTACTTGATATATACTATATTAATTGTAGCTCCTGGTTATAGATTTTTAAGTTTGTTTTATTTTTTTAAATATAAATTAAGTCCATATTTGATAAAAGAAAAATTTTAAATTAAATATAGTAAGAATTCATTATAATAAGGTGAACAGAATTTTCTAATTGACTAAATATTACCATACCATTAAACAAATAAATTAATACTTGGCCTTGTAAATGAGCTTGAGCTATACGATTACCCGCCAGAACACCAGTTCAATATAGTTTAATGCACATACAATTATAATTAAAGTCTCAAACTACGTTTATCGATTAACATGAATCGAAAGAAAATATTTTCTTCAATATGGGCAAAGAATAATATGAACTACGAAAATAATTAGAAGAAATTCAGATACAGGGCAAAATATTATTCAGGAAATTAAAATTAATTTTTAATAAATAAAAAAAGTATGAATATTTTTATGTAAATAAAAATTTATAATACATTGTGTGCATAAAATACCATTATCTGATAAGAAGATAATGAAATTACTTAAATTAGTACCTAAACAAAGGCGTATACGAGAGCAGAGAGATAAAAAATAAAAATCATCTGAAGTGTTTAAACCAAAAAAAAATATGTATATATAATAATAAAAAGAAGCTAGAGTTCTTCCGTAGGTTACGTTTATCAAAAATTCTCAATAAGATCGTACCATCGGGTTTACTTAAACTAGAGGCAATTCACATGAACGTAGAAGAATCAATGTGTTTTGTTCATGATACAAAATATGAATAACCATTACATAAGTTCACAAATCAAATGATCTATATAATACAATATCAAAAGTCATTAAAAAAAATTTCTATATTTTATTTTACTGAAAAAATTATCTGGATTTTAAGTAGAATTGTAGTGACACGGTGTCAAGAAACATTTTAAATTTTAATTTTTGATCCAAATATCATTCATTAAGTACTCTAATTATTCCTTATCTATCTGTATCTCTCTTCTCTTTCTTTTTCTCTCTCGATCTCCTTTCTCTTTCTAGAGAACTACCTTGTAACGCTTATTAGAAAAAAAATATGAACGATTATGATATATTACTTTAGTATAATCTTGAAATAATAAAAATACTTTATTTTTTTATAAAAGTACTTTACTTTTATATAATAAAATTTTATAAAAACATTTTAATTGTTAAGATATTCTTAAAATAATTTAAATATCAATTGAGTATCTCTTAATATGCTATAATTTTTTATTTGTTGTTAATCATTACAGCTTTCTTGAATCAAATTCTTAAATGTAAATAAATACATATATATCTTTTACATTCTTCGATAATACGTATCTATATGTCACCTCATGCTGCCATCTATCTTTCAAATATTGTTTTCTATATTGATTATTATTCTCATTATACATCGAAGTTGAATCTCGCATTTAGGTATGATTAGATACGGTATTTAACTTTTCATATAAATAATGCAATGTATTACAATAATTATTATTTGCTAATTACCAGTATATTACTTGAACTTTATAGTCTATTCGGTAACGATTTAATATCGATTCATTAATGAGTAATAATTTTATATAATGACGTATGATGATATGATGTGACTGCTTTTATGAAATAAATAATAACTCTGGTTTTATAACTCATTATATTTTATTTTCATAGTATTCTGTTCAAAAATATAGAATAGATGGTATATTAATTATTTTTCCAACGTACATAAATATTCCAACATAAATATTTAATGTTCATAATATATAATTCTTTAATATCAAATAACTATTTTACTATTTTAGTTTTTATTAACATTAAAATATATGAAAATATACCCATACTAAATTAATAAGTAAAAAAGAAGATAAACTATATATTATCTTTACAAAATTGATGTCGACTCTACTTTTGAATAATTATAAATAAGAATATTTAATGTTTTAATAAGATATTGATTAAATATTAATATTTTAGATTGGTAACTTTAGTAGGAGATACATATGGGGTTGCGTTGCTGTTACATATGTTAGCAACTACAATCACTTTGACATTGCTTGCCTATCAAGCTACAAAAGTACGTATACATAATTTGTAGACATTCTTATTTATATAGAGTTAATTTATCAATTAAGTTTCTAAATTTGAAAGTACCTATAATCTTCAGGTCAATGGAGTAAATACGTATGCAGCATCGGTGATCGGCTATTTGATATACACTTTAGCACAGGTATTCTTGTTTTGTATCTTCGGAAATCGACTTATTGAAGAGGTAAGATTCTTTTAAAATTAAGTAATTTTTACAAATTTATTTTAAGAAAATTAAAATTTTTATTTATTTATGTAAAATAGAGTTCATCAGTTATGGAAGCTGCATATTCATGTCATTGGTATGACGGATCTGAGGAAGCTAAAACCTTCGTGCAAATTGTGTGTCAACAGTGTCAAAAAGCTATGTCTATATCCGGAGCAAAGTTCTTTACAGTATCTCTCGATCTGTTTGCCTCGGTAAGAAAATTCAATTTTCCTTTTTGTTTTTTAATACACTTAACCATACAAAAAACTTTTTCAATCTCATATAATTTATCAACACGAATATTTTTAGTACAAAATCTTTTAGTTACATATATAGTTTACATTTACTTTTACATTTCAAATTTTACATTTAATCTCATTATAAATTAATTTGACATTTATTTTTAAATAGAGTGCTATTATTTTATAAAAAATGGAATTAAATATTGTGAACATGAATAAAGTAATTAAAAATATCCTGGAGTTTGAAAGTATAATAAAATTTAAATATTTATTATTTCATAAAAAGTTTATTTTTAAAAGTCAAAAAGACATATTTTTAATGAATTATTTTTGTTTACAATTTTAATGTAAAATAGTTTTATATTATTGAAAGTAATTAATTTACTACATTAATATTGCTTTTTTTACCGATCATATTATGGTCTGAATTAAAAATGTTTAAGTTCAAATTATTAATATAGTAATATATTTTAATTGTATATCTAGATTAATTGACGTCATTTAACTGTCTTGATAGTATTAAATTTTAAATAAAATTTAATATTCTCTCTTTTGTATAATTTATCCGATTTTATACTTTCTTTTTCATTTCGTACATTTTTCATATTTTTTAATACCATTTAAATATTCAAAATTAAAATACCGAATTAATTGACCATAATATTTTTAATTCATTCAATTGACGTAAGAAGTATCACATCAAAATTTTAAATATTTAAAAATTTTTTAATTCAAATAACAAATAATTTTTATTCTCAAAACATTGAAAAGATAATGTAACAAGATTTCATCATTCTGATAAAGTAATGATTATTTTCACATATAATTTTCATAGTTATTATTAATAAAATCGCAATAGTTAGTCTAATATTAAAAGTAATCAGTATTATTTGCATTATAACAGAATAAAAATTCGCTAAAAACTGGTATTTGATATCATATTTACACTATAAATTCGTTATTTACAGAAAAAAAATTCTTATAACTTTTACAGGTAAATTTGGCTTTGTTAAACTAATTTTATTAACTCATGCAGGTTCTTGGAGCCGTCGTAACGTACTTCATGGTATTGGTACAACTGAAGTAAATTGTTAGCTGGTTGCATTTGAACATCAATTTAACAGTTCGCAGAAAGCTGCTTCCATCTAAAATGCGAACTTTATACGTAAACTTTGCAAAGGCCAAAGTCCTCAGAGTTCACAGAACGAATTTAAATCTCGAATTTACTTATTTAGACATTATGCATTTAGAAAAACGACTACACAGATACTCGGCTATTCTATATTTCGAACTCCTTTCTATCGACGAGTTTTTCAGACGAACATATCTGGTGAAATTAATAGAAGCTAAGTTTGCCAGATTATTATTTTAACACAATGAAATTTTCATAATTTTTGTGTCTATTGAAATAGTATTTTGATTAAAATAAATGATGAAGAACGCTAGATTATCAACGATATCATTCATTACTATTTAAAAAAATATCATGATAAAAATTACTAGTGTATGAATTTTTTATAAGGTTAATTCTTTCCAAGATTTGACTAAGATTATTTATTCTCTATTGTACAAGTATTATATATTTATATAACAAATATAAATTTTTTTGCACTTATTTAGTTTCTTATATATTTTACTTGTAGCCAATAAGACAGAATTTACAAGTTAATTTGATGATACGAGACTTGGATGAAATTCATTTTATCGATAGAAACAAAGCTACAGGGGAAATAATACGCTAAACATATATTAATATGTGTGTGTGTGTATATATATAATTCAGAATTCAGTTAATTCGCTATCTATTACGTTTATTATTTTAAAAATCTTATTAATTAATAGTAATAAAAAAATATGAAAAACAAATAAAAATAATATTACAATATAAAATTATTTCATAATCTAAAATTTCGTTAAACACAATAAATTATCCAAAAAAAGTTTTTCAAAAGTTTTTTATTAAACAAACATAAACTGGTCAACGAAGATAAAATTTAGGGTTTTTTAATTTATTCATATTCTGCATATATTAGCTGATTGTAATTACTTCATTTTTAAATAATTTTATTTATTAATTAAGAATAAAAGTTTTGTTTTAGTAGATAATTATTATTTTTTAAAAATTGTATATATATCATTTAATATTTTTCGTAATATTTTTTATTTAGAAATACTTTGAATGCATAATATTAAATAGAAAAATTTGTATCTTTTACACTTTAATAATCTGGAATTATAAGAGATTAAAAAAAATATTATATTTACATAAAAAAATATTTATTTGTACGTGATATATTGCATAAACTATATGTATAATACAATACATCTCAAATAATTATATTGTAAAAGTATAAACTGTTTATAACAATTAATAAATTGATTAATATATCTTTTTACGTTAAAACAAAATATCTGTGATCACTCTTGAAAATTTTATTGAAAAAAAAGTTTATTAAAATATAAATTCACATTTTGTTTTCATTGCATTGAAAAAAATTAGATATGTAATTTAGATAATTTAAATAATTTGAAGAATGTTTATGTACAGTGCGTTATGAATATATGAACGTGTATTGCGAAACTGAATAGTGTAACACAATTTTCACAATTTTGTTTCTCTTTAATAAATTAATTAATTAATAAGCTTAGTTAATAATATAAGAAATGTTTTTTCACCCGTAAGTTTACTATAGAATTTGTAATTTAAATGAAACTAAACTATGCAAGGATAATATATTTATATATATATGTAATTATTTACTTACCGATCTTAAATTTCAATAACAAATTTTCACGAATTTCTTAAATTAAAATTATGCGCATTCTATAATTTTGAAACAACTATTTTATTATTATATAAAACTTAAAACATTAAATAATGTATGAAATTCTAGATAAATCCACATGTTAAAAATTATTATTAAGTAAGAGTCTGTTAAAATAAAAATTATAACTTCAAAATTAATAAATTAAGGTATTATAATTTAATATAAAAGATGTATACTTTAAAAGAATCTTTTATAATATAAAGAATTGTATTTTTTTAAAAAAAAAATCATTTGCTTTATTATTTGTAATTTAACATTTTTATATTCAAATTGAAATATAATACTGACTAATTCATTTATTTTTCTGAAATTGCGTCTTTTATTAAATATTATTTATATTTCTACGTGAGAATATTACTTAATTTTTTTATAAAAGATAACATAATTTAATATATTTTCATGTGATTAATAATTGATTTTTATTAATTCTTATTAATTTCATTAAAAATTGATTTTTTTTATTTCTATAATAATATTTTAAGCTTACTAATTTTTTAGCTTTAATAAAAAAAAAGAAAAATGAGATGAAACTTCTTAAAAATTCAAAATTTATGATTTTCAAAAAAGTTTCTTTCGCAAATGCAAATTTGTGCGAAATTATATTTCTTAAATCTATTTATAATATTTTATATATAAAGGTAAAAAGGAAAGAATCTCGCTATTATTATTTATATTAAAAATTTCTTCTATTTTATACATCCTATCAAAAATGGTACTACTTATTTTTATGTTAGGAAATATTCAAATTAATTGGATCGTGTTAATGTTATACTACCATATTTTATAGAATTGCATTATTGGATCCGAATCAGAGGTGTAAAAACTAAATTGGCTCGAAAAAAAGAATTATAATAAGAATTTTCAAAATAAAATTGGAAAAAGAAGAGAAGGTACGCTTTACAATAAAAAGCATGTACTTGAATTTTTTATTAACTGTTATTACAAAAGTACTACCCTACTCAAGTGTAGGAAGATTATTCCAACTCTAATTATTGTGTATATAAAACTAATACTAGATAAAAAATAATAAATACATCAAAGTAACCATGTTTTCTTTAAAATTTTCTATTATTTACGTTTATTATTTGTCTTGTTAAAAAATTTCATATTATGGTTTTTATATTTATATGTAATATTCATATTTTATAAATTATTTATTACTTATTGTTTTTATTATTATTATTTTCTACCATTTTAATACCTATATTGCAAAATAAGAATATTAATATTTTTTGATTTTGTTATTGTTTTAAAATTATTATTATTATCTCCAATCCATTTATTTTCATAACAAAGTTGTATTTTTAAATTATTTCTTGTCATTAATAATATTACTGTGTCAATAACAATCATTATTATGATTATACTACTGATACGACTACTGACCGTTGAACCCTAAACATCGGAACACTGTTAGCGGAACAAAATCTCTTTATGCCTCCACAAGGAATAAAGAATATTAATTGAATATAAAATAAATAGAAAAATAACATTTAAAATAATCAGAAGGGAAAAACTGAATAGTGTATTAATAAATAATGTTATCTTAATTAAACAAAAATTTATAAATAAATAAAAAAATAAACAAAAAAATTGAATTATCAAAGTGCGACAGTGATAGAAATTAATTATACATAGTTAAAAAAACTAATAAAAATAAATAAAAATCTAATTCAATTAAACAAGACTGAAATACAAACCACCATAGAAACAACTGGAACGCAACATAAAAGATTATCACGAAAGAGAAAAAGCATGAATTAACAATTTTTACCCAAATTTAATAGCATGAAAAAGATACCAATAAAGTAGATGTAAAATAAAAAAAATAGTAAAAACAGAAGCATTAAATAATAGTAATCTGGATATAGAAGTGATACAAGAAGAAAAAACAAATACATCTTATTACGCAAATATTATTATAAATCAAAAAGAAGAAAATAATAAATTAAAAGAAATAATTGATGAATTCAGAAAAAAAATAATAACAATAATGGTGAACAAGAACATAATATAATTATAAAAAACAAATACGCAATTTTAGAAATAAAAAATGTACAAATCGAAAACACTGAAACAAAGGACACAATAATAGAAGTAATAAGAAAAAAATCTAAGAAAAAAAAGAAGAACGGCGGAAGGCTAAAATATCAACAAATATAAGAACAAGAGAGTGCCATCCAAGAAAATAGAAGGGAACACAAGAACATCAGTTGACACGTACGAGCTGAAATACTAAGAAAGGCAAACAAAAAAATTTAAAGCTACTACATAAAACACATACACAATAATAAACATATGTTATATCTCAAAACAATGGATGACTTTAACATCACTATAAAATTATTAAAAAGCACAAATACAAGTTAATATATGTTCACACCGAAAACTGAAAAAATCACACATATTTATTATAGGGATTAAACAAAAATTTCACAGAAATAGAAATATTAGAAGAATTAAATAACCTACAAACTTTAAAAATTCAATTTACTGAAATGTCGCGTTTCACAATACAAAACTTAATAAAAAATAATATATTATTCCCGATTTAAATAAATTATAAAGTATAAAATCTTTGTACTATCATAAAATATATTAAGATAAAATAATTAAAAAATATATTATAAAATACCACAATAATGAATTTTTAAGTCATATGTCACGAAATTGTAATATGCAATATAAATGCGTTAAATACATTAACCAACATAAATCTGGTGAAATCAATATAAATAAAAAAATTGAAAATAAAAATATATATTGCACAAATTATAAAAATTTCTGACATCTTGTTTCATATATGGGTTGTCTAAAAATTTTAGCAATTAAAAAAAAAATAACAAACAAAAAATCGTGAAACACAAAAAACAAAATAAATAGAGATAATGAAATAACCAAAAGAGTAATTAATACCTTCAATATTATATACAGATATAAACAAAATATATAGTAAAAAAATTAACAAAATAATATTCAATTGTTATACACAAATACATAGACAAATAATGATAATAGCCAAATAGTTAATAATATAATGCAAGCAATACAAGAATTAAAATAAAGTGAATTTTAAATTCAACACCAACCACAAATAAATGAAATTAAAGAAGCTTCAAAAAATCAAGAAGAAAACTTTTTAACAATATCTCAAAAATAATTTCAAAATATAAAAAATGCACAATATAACAATACACAATCATATACAATAAACGTTAACTCGTTAATATCAAACCAAAAAAGATATAACTTATTAAACTTAATGGAGAAATAAAAAACCAGATATATTATTAGTATCAGAAAAACAAACTAAACAAAACACACAAAATAGAATTTAAAAAGTGTAATATTATTAGAACAGGCCAAACTCAATTCAAGGAGAAGGAAAAGTCATATTAATAAAAAATGACTACAAGTATATCATAATATTCAATAAGAAAAATAACTAATTTTAATATTCTAGAAATAATAATAATAAAACTACAAATGAACAATAAAACTAGTCTATTCATAATATCCACATCGCGAAAAGTGGAAATAAATTTAACGTAGAATTCAAAAAACTATTCCAAAATCTAAATCTACATAAACCAGATAACAATTACGTAATAGCATGTGATCTACTATTGAATGCAAAATATGTTGACTGGAAAAACAAATAATATAAGAGGCACATTTACAAAAAATTGTTTAAACAGCCATGACACAATATACAAAACAAAACTATACAGTTCGAAACACCCGTCTTATCTCCATGGACATATATAGATTTATGCCTAATAGACTTTAGAATTAAGGTAAAAAATGTACAAAAAATACAATTAATACAATAGAATATGATAGTGATCATAATGCACTACTTATAGAAGTAAAATTATCAATACAAAATCTAACTAATAATGAATAAAACTAGTATGTGATTAATCCTTAAAATGATTTAAATTCTAATAATTAAATATTTTTATACGTAAATAAATATAAATTCCTAATTTCCCATATTTATTACAACATTCCTGTTTCCTCTTCCATGCCCACATACATATACACAAAAATCATACAGATATCGAATACACATATTTTTTATATTATCCATTTTTTGTATATAAATAAAATAAAAAATACGTTATAAAAAAATTTGTTATCTCATAACAAATTCTAAAACACAAAAAAAATCTTTGTTAAACAGAAGAAAATAAATAATCTATACCACTGCGATCGTGCAATGGTTGAAAAAAACAACATATTGTATAAATATTGTATTTATTAGGTTCAAATAAATAAATATTAATAATAAAAACAACATTTTTTTATTACTATTATTTGAATTTTATAGACCTTGAATGTGTACATTTCAAGATGGTAGCTGATTATTATCCGAATAACCGTATCGGTAAACATACATATTATTTTAATTCTAAATATAATTTCTCATAATTTTTACTTATATCCTTTTAAGAAAATAATTATGTCATAAGTATTTTATATAAATATAAATACGATTTACTAACCTAAAGTTTATATGTAGCTCCAGTTTATTCTTTTCAAATGTTTTTTTCTACAGTTTTCTGAATTTGGAAGTTTTTTTTTATAATACATAAAAGTTGTTTATATTGAAAACAGAAAACAACGTTTAAAATATTAGATATATTAAAACTAATGATACGTATAAATAAAAGTGTAAAATATTATCTAGAATATTCATTATTATAAAATCAACATGATCGAGCCTTTATGAATAAGAAATATATTCAATATCTATTGTATTTAATAAATAATAAACAAAGAACTTTATATGGTTTTAACATTTACTTAAATTACATTAAAAAAATTTTATAATGCTTTCATTTTAGGCTAGCCAACGCGTACTTATCTTTAAGAATTGCTTATAAAAATATTTCCCAATAAATTTCAATATATGAAATTAATTAATTCTCATTTTATTATAATAAAATTGTAACTATAAATATATTGTTAAAATTTGATAAACTACTGATTATCAGTATACAAATTACTTTACACTAAATTATTTTAAATGATTAATAATATCTCCTGTTATCTTAAATGGAATCTAATATTATTTCAGATGTGAGTATATGCATGTGGCAGGAACTATCTGAAATACTGCTTGAATAGTAAAATATACTGCTATTTTGTCTATCAAAAAGTACACGGACTTGACGTATATCGATTATCTACGTAGGTTAGAAGTTGTAAATTAGAATTTTATATAGGTAATATTTAAATAATAATATGAATGAGCGAAATAAAATTACACACATCGACCTATCATTTAACTATTAAGGATTTTTATTATTACATATAGATATATTAAGCTGACAGCGTTAATTTCCATAATTATTTCCATTACCATATTTATAATATGATTTCCTTATTTATATATAATTATATATGTTTAATATATAATTTGCATGTATTATAATTTTCTTGCATTTTATAATACAAGAAGTATAATAAAAGGATTTTTTCTTATATAATATTTTATAATTTGATTGCTTCATTATTATTTTTTGTTAAATTTCGTCTGTTTTTAACTTAAAATGATCTATTTGAATTGTTCTATCAACTGTTATATGAATTCTTTATAAAATTTTTCTTTTTTTTTATTTATAAATTAAAAAAGTATTTTCAATTTTATCTTTCTTTTAAATTTTTTAAAATAAAATAAAATTTTTTTATTTAATTATGATTTATCTTACTTTCTAAAGAAACAAGCATTTATTATAATATTTCAAGTAATTGAAAAGTAATTAAAAGAAATATTTAACCTTATCTTTATTCATTAATTTTTTTACAATTAATTATCATTACATTTTTTGTGTAATATCTTATACGAACACACACACGCACAAAGCTTTATATATATCAAATAAAGTTATCGTTAAAATTATTAAGATTATAAATCACAATTTTAAATGATCGAGTAAACAGAAAAACATATTTTTCACATAAATTCATTTTTATTGTATTTATAACAATGTTTTTATAAATAATTCATAGACATATTTCTTCTGAGTCTTTTAGAACTCTGAACATGTTTTTTAAAAATATTTTAAAACAATATATCAAACACAGAATTACTTTTATAATATTCAAAAATATGTTAAAACACGAAAGAAGTTTTTTAATCTTATAATTTCTGATAATATAATAAAATGAGTACATTATATGAAAATATATTTAATTTAATAAATTAGATGTAAGTTTATTACGTGTACATGTTATGTAATGTAATGTTATATCGAAAGAAATTTACAGAAGTATAGTTATGGTACTACGATATGCTTTCAGGGGACAAATGAAGTCGAGCTAATGAAAGAGATAGAAAGGTAGGACGAATGAAGCTTAAAAACTGCTATTTTTCGTATTGTATATATATATATATATATGCGTGTATGTGTATATATCTCATTTTGTCTTTCTTCTCATTATTCTTAACAAAGATAATCACCGGTTCTTTCCCACACTTCCTTTGTTCCATTCTCTGAAACAACACACATAACTTGTTCAGTATGTTTCTGACAAATTAATAGTAAAATAAAAGTAGAAATCACTATTGTTTCACGTTTTATTCTATTTTTAATTATTCTTCGCTGAATCATTTCTTCTCAATACCACTTCACTCGCAGTTTTTATTTTGATCAAGAATTATATCAACAAAAATTTTACTGAAATATTTACTTTTTATAATTAAAATGATCATCAAACTGAGTATACTCAATTCTATAACAACTATCATTTCAATCATCATTTTATATAAATAAACACTGTGCTTCGTATAATTTATCTGTAATATACATAAAGTATAATAAGTTTACATATTTATATTAAGAACATTTCGTGTAAATTGAAATTAGGAGTAAGTCAAATATTATTTTCAAAAATTTGTGTCAAATTATTCATAAAAAAGTAACTATATTAATTATAATTTAAAAAGCTATATTGAGGAAAATACTTCATTTACACATGAATTTATTTATTATGAATATAATATATTTAAAAGTTTTTAAATTCAAAAGAATTAAATATAATAGTACTAGTAATAGATATATTGGATATATGTAAAAAGAAATTTTTTTAGACTTATATTTTAAATATTAACTTCGAAAGTATTTATATAAAAAATATATATATCTAAAAAAAACTTTTAATTTAAGTTTATTCATTCTTTATTCAATTTAAAATCATATGATATTTCCATATATTTTTTGGTCTATAATTATTAAATTCTTAAACATTTTAAAATATATTCCCAATAACATAAATGAATTTCTCTGCTTTAATTGTGTTACATAAATTTTTATTACATATTGATATTTATTACTATACGAATTGTATAATCAAAACTTAATACTGTTATGAAAGTTACAATTATTTGAAAATGCAAAAAACATGTATATATAACTAAAATTTTTTGATCTTTTCTACATTTTAATAATTAATTTAGTTTAAAAATGAAATATTCGTTAAATGAATTATAAAATATATTCAAATTATAATAAACGTGAATTAATGCAATAATAAAATTTAATTTTACTTTAGAGTATAATGATACCTTACTTATAATATATTATAAACTAAAATAAGAAAATTTTAAATAATAATACTATAAATAACATCGGAAAAGCATAGATCGAAAAAAGAATTAGCCATCGTTCAAGTAATTATTTTACTGCTTGTTTAATATTTTTAACAAAACCGTAGAATTAAGTCATCAAGAAAGTGAACGCAAGTCAAAAAAAGAAAGGCATCCTCTATCGAGAGTACCAAATTCAGTGAATTGAACGTATGTACCGGCAAATTTTTGCGCATGTGCCGTAAAGTTGGCCACTCTAGAAGGGGAACTTCGATCGTCTCGGGGGTTGACCATCTCCACCTCCTGCTCTTTTATCCCTAAAGTAGACACGCACTGGGAACTCAACTTCCATTTCTTTTCCTTCTCTCTCTCCTTTTCCTTCTTATAACCTTCTCTCTCTAACCTTTCTATTTCTCAATCTCCATTTCTCTTTCGCCCTCCCATGTTCTCTCGCTCTCTCTCTCTCTCTTTCTCTCCCACTCTCTCTCTCTCCTTCTCGTCCCTCTCCTTCGACGTTAACGCGGATTCAAGTACGTAAACGAGTAAACTGCCTCTACTTTTTCATCCGATACCGAATCGAAGTTTCACGACGAGGACGCGAGTGAACTGAAAAAACGAAGATGACGAGAAGATAGATCCCCGTTTGTAAAGGTGAAGCCCGAGCTTTTGCGAGAATGAGCTTAGGTGAAGGTGAAGTCCAGTGCTACTTGTACCTACGCCTCGTCGGAGTCGAGTGGCCTGAGAGCCGTCCGTTACTCTGACACGCCGTTTCTTCAAACCTACGTTTTCGTTTTTCCGTTTTACCTCTTACTTTTCTTCGCTCACCCTTTCTAACTCGCTCTCTGTCTTTCTTCAACGCTCTACCTCTAAATTTCCTCCCTCGTTGCTTCAATTACTCTTCGACGTTTGTTCCACCACCTCCGTCGTTATCGCTGCCGACGACCCGTTTGT
Organism: Dolichoris vasculosae; assembly: GCA_018907195.1. Lineage (NCBI taxonomy): Eukaryota > Metazoa > Arthropoda > Insecta > Hymenoptera > Agaonidae > Dolichoris > Dolichoris vasculosae. The sequence goes on along the minus strand of JACCHY010000039.1, from coordinate 53,075 downwards.
GTATCGCGTGGTTCGCTCGCGAGTCGAGCAATTGAGTTATGTGCTCCGGGAGCTACCACCAGTGCTCTTTTGCTAACGAGACGTTGCTCACTCGCTGTCTCTGAAGTATGTCGTTACCGCTGAATGTGGCATTATTTTAAAGAAAAAGACGTGGACTCGACGCGAAGTTGAGTGGTGAGTATCGCTAAGAATAGCCATCGCACCCTTATTGTCGAGCTCGACGCGGTTCTCGTCGTCTTTGCCTTCGTCCTCGTTATCATTATTGTTAAAGCTGCCGTTGTTATGAATAACCGAAGTGATATTCGAAGTAAGTATCGAAGGAGGAGAAATGGATGGCTTCTCGATCGAAGCAATAAAAACCCCAGTGCCACAACGACAAAAATGAGTGGGTCAAATGAAGAAAAAACACGAGTTAGGCAAAATGCCGCGCATTGCACGTACGACTAAGGGAGTAAGAGGTTATCCACGAGAAGAATAAAGCGATTCTCGACGACACCCGCGGGTCGCAATGAGCGGACGTGAACCGCGATAGGTAAAGACGTCCGAGAGTGGTGGAAAGCTAACGAGTACCCTCGTCACCTCGATTTTTCTGGCATCTATAACGTCTCGAATGCACGACTCACTCTATACGATCGCTGGGGACGCAGCTCCAGCCAAGCTTTCACCATAGGGACGAAAACCGCGAGCGGCCGGAGGAGGAAAAGCCTCCCGCCGCTGAGACAATGCCGTAAGTTATTTTAATTAATAGTAAGCGCGCGTTATGTAGGCTGAGTTCACGGGTTGTCCTGGGGTATACAGAAGCGAGTAGGTGCTCCAAAAGAGACGGGGTTAGCGTTCGGTGTGAGGTGCATATAGATTGAATAACTTTGAACTTTGTTTTTTATGTTATGTGCGTTATGCAATGCTTTTACAACAAGACACATACTCCCGAGTTATAAATATCTGGAATTCTTCTCTATCTTTTTATATTTTATGGCAAAAAAGAGTTAAAACTATAAAATTATATTACTTGCTCAATAATATATACTTTTGCATTAAGATTTCTACTTGCTTCTTTACACCTTTGTAAAAATTTGCTTTTGTCAGAAAACCGAATAACTTCTTTTACTTTAAATTAATCAGTAAACATTTATAAATAATAAACATATTATGCATATTTAATTATTTACTTCGAAAACTTGGAAAAACATAATTATTGAGTTTAAATATATTGGTTTTTTTATTTTTAATTTAATTTTTGTGTCGCATAAGTTATATATTTTTAAATGCTCATTAGTTCAAAGGAAAACGGAATCTTTTCAAAAAACAAGCACGATAGAAAATAATTTTACAAGAGATATAATTAAGAGCCTGTTTCATATTTTTATATTATTTTTTCTCTCAAAAATAAGATGTTAATCATATTGTTTAAGTTTTGTAAGATATTTAAGCCCGTAATCTAATTTTATAAAAAGATTTATCGGACAATTTTTATTTCAAATTAGAGAAATTATTAATTGATTAAAATATTTTTATAAAATCATATAATTGTTCATTTTTAACGAGAAATATATAATATGATATATAAATTCAACTTTTCATAAAATATTCAAATTAATTTAAATTATAATTTATTTCAAATATACTTGTGTATAATTTATAGCATATTAAATAAATAAAAGATTACAAATATATTAACGATTATTAATATATTAAAAATACACTATCTTAATAAATAGTGGAAAAAGATCATTTTTAAAGTTGAAATTTTGATAAAAATTCTATTAAAATTTCACTAATAAAAAGATAATCAAAAATTAAAAATTTAGAATTGAACTTTAATAAAATAATTTATATATTAAATCATTGTATAATCATAAGTTCATCTTAAAGATTTATAATTTAAGCATTTGAAAGAATATAACCTCAAATATAAATTTTACTGGCAATATAGATAAATCAAATAGAGATAGAGTCAAATTTTAATAGTTCTAAATGTAAATTAATTTTGACAACTTTTTAATGTAACAAAGTAATAAAATAGTTTATTTATAAAAATTTGATTATTTAAATGCAATTTTTGAAAAGTAAATATATTATAGTTATGAATAAAACTTATGATCAAGTATTAAAAAACTATTATAAATAAGTGGTTATTTACAAACTTTATTTGCTTTCAAAATAAAAAAAAGTTTGTAATGTAATGAAGAGTTTCTTAGGTTTTTAAATTATTTTTAAATTATTCCTAAATAAAATTATAGAATCTATAATAAAATGTGTATTCTGTCGAATAACTAATAACAATAAATAATATTATTTAAATATTAACATATAAATGCATTTTTATTAAAGTAATTATGTACTATAGATATACTGTAGAGTAATCGTATTTACAAATGACTAATAATTGATAATAATATGATAAATTATTAAATTATTATTATTAATAACTAATTTAATTTATCTTTTTTTACTAGAATAATATTTTATTTAAATAATAAAAAACTATTGAGATATTATATCTAATAAACTATAAGTAATTTATATCAATTTATAATTAAGTTATTTAATAAATAATACTCAATAAAAATTCTTTGTATTTTATTTATTATAATATCGTAGAATAATATTATTTGAATGCTATAGTATTTCATTATATAAAACATAAAAATTACTTCAATACATATTTACCTTTAGTTTAATTAATAATATTTATTATTATGTATTTAGAGAAAAAATAATTTACATCGTCTTCCTTTTATTAGTGTGTATTTTAATTATAATATGTTGATTGCATCTAAATAAAGTGTAAAGAATATTGAATCTTAAATAAAGCTTTAAAATTATTCAATGTTTCATATATATATATAATTAAATTAATTTTTCTCCTGTTGATTAATTTGTGAATATTTTTCGGTTTAAGAAAATCCAAGTATTTTTAATAATTTTCTATATATATTCTTGATTTAATAATTTTTATTAGTTACAGTTTTGATGAATTTATATTATAATATAATAAAAATATACCTAATTTTATATACTTTTATGATTAGAAGTAAAGAAACTTACATAAATATTTTCTCCTAGTGATTAAAAATTGCAACTTCAATCTACACTGATTTAATATTTAGAAATATTAAAAAATTTATACTTCTAAAAAATAAATATAATTCTGAAGATATTTACATAATAAAATTATATTATTAATAATTCGTTTTCTTTTATTTTTAAATGATATCGATGTATGATAGTATTTTAAATAGTTTTCATAAATCTGGAAAGTATTATTTAAATAATAACCTTATCAAATATTGTGTTATAGCACATTTGACTCTGCTTTTTTGAAAGTATCGGATGATACTGATTCCATCTTTTTTTTTTATACAGCAAAAGCTTCGAAAAGAAACGAGCTATTGCAAGGAATCAAAAATCGGTAAATAATGTTACCTTTTTATTTTCAGTTCATCTATTAGTTTCTGCTATCTAATTGTTGATATTATGCACTGTATAGTCTTGAATGTATTATAGAGCGGAAAACTGAATATCTTTTATATCTTTCGAAACAATAACGCAAGAGATGTACTTTACTTAAAAATATGTCTCTAGATATTTTCATAGAGTAGATGTCTGTTATTTCTTGGCCATTCAGATTTTTCAAAAATGTAGAAATCAAAGTTGTTTTTAAATTCAGAAGACCATTTAAAATAAATAATACAAGTTTTATTATTTAAATTATAGTTACTACTTCCCGACGCAGTTGATTATTAAAATTAGTTCCTTTTTTAATTGCTTCAATCGTTAAATACTCAATAGAAATTAATACTCAATAGATAAATACTCAAATAAATACTCAATAGACTTTTGAAATATATTTTATTATATTTCAAAAGCTTTTTACGCAAATTTTCTAACCTTTAGAGTTCTACAATATCTTTGTCCACAAATGCATAAGACTTTCATTTTAAATTTACATTATAAAATATATTAAGATAATCAACTCAGCTCAGTTAAAGCTTATCTTACGACACCAAATTCTATAATTCTAATGTTTCTATGGATATCAATTCTAACTTTCATATATTCGTATTATAATTAAATTTACCTACTAAATTTAATGAAAATTATAACAAATTCGAAAGTTGCTTCTTTTTTTATTGAAAACTTTGTAATGATAGTGTAAAATTTTACAATATGTCATACATCTTCAATTGTAATCTTTAAAATCTCTTCAAAATTGATTACCATTTTTAAAATATCATAGTATAGTAAAAATTTTTCAATATTTTTATAATTAAGTATTAACTGACTGATATACGAATATCCTGAAAAGTGTTTAAATGTTTTAAATGTTGTATGTATATATATAGTAGAATGTAAACATATTTAAAATGCAATTTTTCTATTTGATGATGTTGATTGCTTCAAAAGATAGAGATTGATAAAATTGCAATAAAAAAAAAATAAAAAAGAAAAGGTGAGAAAAAGATATAAACGAGAAAAAAAAGAGATAGTTAAAAAGTGATAGAGAGAAAACATGCTGAAAGGCATTTCATGAAGTAGTACTTATTCTAACAATGTATTTCTATCGCTCCTGCTATCAAAATAAAGAGAAACCGAATTGAAAGTGCCATTGATACTATGAATTAACTATTTTCTCTGTCTTTGCCACTTTTTTATTTCTTTTTCTTTTTCACTTAATTTCTTTTGTGCTGTATTTTGCCATATCTTTTTACATTCTATTCAATTCTTCTCTTTATATCAATTTTTTTCGGTTTGTCGCGTTTTCCTAGTATATTTGTAAAATTCTCTCTAGAATATAACAAAAAATGTTTTTCTCTCTCCTTACTTCTCTCTTTCTCTTTACCTATTATAATTTCCGGATTAAACCGATTTAGCTCACATGTTACAAGCAAATACCTTGCCATGATTGCTTTTATACAGCAAAAGAGTTATTTTGTTATTTTGCCAGTAATGATAAAGACTGTTTATCATTTATTTTTCTTTATCACTATCTAAATATTAGTCTAAAAATATAATTTTAAGTAAGAGTATCAATATTATATCTATCTTTTTATGTATATGCCATTATATTAGTTTTATTCTAAAAACGAAATATAGTAAGATACAATAAAATTTAGAAAAGTTTAAATTGTATTCGATTATTTTTTTCTTTAATTTTTGCTTCTTTTATAATATCTAGAATCTATAAAAATATTGAATATATTTTAAAATATTTTAAAATATAATAAATTGATTAATTTTCATAATTCAACAATAGATATTACTTAACTTATAAAATATATTGGTTGAATAATAAATTATATGTACAATAAATACAAATTGAAACTATTTTTCAAATTATTTAAATTTATTACTGCAGAATCATCAGATCTATATTTATGTTTTCCATAATTTCTTATTTACATATTTCAAATAAGTTCTATATCTAAACATTGTATAATTTTTGTCAAGTTAAAAATACTCTATAAAGTGATATTGAATATATTGATATTGATATTGAAGTTATAGTGAATTGACTTATTAAATAATCAATAATAATATTCCACTACTTATAATATTTTACATTTATATATTATTTTGAGTATTATATGTTAATTTAATTTAAACTAATATTAATATGGAAATAAAATTCAGATAGAAATTTGAAATATTAAAATAAATTATATTCTTCGTATCTGATAATACTTTACACTGCAAATATTTTTTCTGAATTATGAATATAAAAAAAAATTCATATGGTCACTAAATTTAATGAATTAAAAATAATTCTACATATAAAAAATTTAAATATCAAGATTATAATATAATTGAGTTTTAAAAATATTGTTAAATCTAATAATTTTATTGTATAGTGCGATGTTGAAAATTGAGTCTGTAAGGAAAGTAGGTCAGCTTTCAATATTATACTGATTGAATTTGGATAATGAGTATGTATTTTATTTATTTATATCAATTTTTCAAATAAAATATAATCTTTATATAATTAGAAAAAATAAAATACTACAAATTCAATTTTATATTAAAAAAATAAATTTTAATAACATAAAATAAATTAATATTTGACTTAATTAAAAGTTTACAAAATTGTTTATAGTCTTTAATATTAACTGATAAAAGTATTTTTTTATAAATTAAAGTAAAATGACACTTATTAACATATTATTATTTTAATTTTAATATATTGTTAAATTTTAAAATAATGTTTTTTGCTATAATAATTTATCTAGACTTAAATTTATACTATTTAATCCAAGATATATTTATGATTATAAAGAATTATACTTAGCCTTACTCATATATTATTTTTAAAGACTTTGTAACTATATATTATTCTTTATATCTTATTTATTCTATAGAAAATAAATTCTATAAGTTTATCAATACACAAGAACATTCCGTAATACCACATTTTTTTTCTTTAGCTTATTATTAATGAATATAGACAAAACGTATACATTTATGTGATAGTTAATACAAAATTTTTAAATATTACCGATTAATTTTTTGAGAAATTATAAAAAAATATACAAGAATTTGACCTAAAAAATCTGCAACAGTATCATTAAATGTAACTTAAAATGGAGCAATCACATCACGATCAATGACAGTGATGAAATTGAATAACTTTAGAAGTAAATCAGATCAACCAAACGTGAAATTTGAGTTACATATTTATTTTTTCAGTTGCTTACCTACTATAAATAAATAAAAATAATAACTGAGTCTTCCTTATATACACAGTTTATACACCAAAGTAATATAGTATGTTTAGACAAGTGAATGTATTTAAGAAAAGATGGTATTTATTTACGATATCTTATAAATAAGAAGTTAAATGAATCAGAAAGTATTAATAATAATTTGTATTTTATCAATTGCTATTATAATTTCTATTACTTTTACATATATTCTAAAGTAACTTAGCCTTGCTACTTTATTTATGTTTATTTATTTATATTAATCTTTTTTGCTAATTCTCTCTTTCATCTTAAATGTATAACAATTTACAAATAAATAAAACTAATAATACGCTATTATGCCCAATGAAAAATTTAGTAAGATAGCAAATTTTCGTAGCTAAACGTTCATTTACTTTTATCAAATCTTTACTATATCCAGAGTCTTTTCTCCATTAAATATTTTAAGAATTCACTTTTTTCAAGTATGAAAATTTTACTGCAATTTTTCCATTTCTCGCACTTTATAAAGCTTTACGCTGTATACATCGTTTTCTAGAGCCCTATTTAAAAGTTTATACTTCTTAGTATTTTGCACACCCTCTTTCCATCCTTATTAGAAAATCTTCCTTTACTTCTACTCGTCACGAACGAGTCATGAATGAAAAAACTGATTCTCGTAATAACATACATAGCTTTGTAGCTATTTATAGACCTATTTTAAAAAAATTTAAAATTATCCACAAATTCAAATTAAAAACATTTTTACTTATAAATAAAATATTTTATTATATATATATATAATAATAAAATAAAAATACATAAGTATACATTGTATTTTAATCTTAAGTAATTATTACATTAATTATAAAAATAAAAAATATATATTAATTACTATTTTTGTTTAAAAATTTAAATTCATCATTTCAATTTTCTCTAAAAATATATTCTAAATTGAAAAATTTATATTATAAAGCTATTAAATTCATATGATCTGCCTAAGCACTATTTTTAAAAAATATTTTTGAAAATATATAAATAATTTGTTACCTTTGATAAGGAATTATACTTTTACTAATATACATTAATATATTATATTCATACTTAAATTTTAATCTATTAAATGAAATAAGCGCAATTACTTTATTAAACTATATTTGTTAATTATTATTCATAAATATTCTTTGCTAATGAATTCTTGAATACAGACTTGTAGCTATACATAAATAAAATTAGTATATTTACGTATCATAAACATATTTTAATTTTGCACAAAAATATGTCCAAATAATTAATATTATAGTTTTATAAATTTAAATAATTTTATTCGTAAATTAATTTATTATTTAATAGATGCGTATAATTTATTATCGGCTTAGGTTACCTAATTTTGTATTGGATATTGAAGTAAAATATTAGATTTCTATAAATTTTATCCTTTGAAATCATTTAGAAACGTATTAAGTTAACGGATAGTAATTACATCGTGATTTATTAAATTTTGAAGAAATAACCCAGCTAGTTATTTAGAAAATCATGATTAAAATTTCAAAAAAACCTTTTATTGTAGAAAATTATGAACTTTTGAAGATTTCTTCCGCAAAATCATAGACTAATAAATAATGAATTGAATAATGGACAAATTACTAATTAGGTATTTAAAATAAACAAAATTATTAATCTGTATTTTATGCTATGTCAACTTTGAAAAAAATATATATAAATAATTATTAAATAAAATCTATGTACTTCAAATGATTCTAAGTAAATTATGGAATACTTTAATTAACGTTAATTTGCATTTAATTTGAAAAAGTTTAATTTTCTTTCATAATTACTTCATTTTTAACTATAAAATATTAAAAAATAACTTATAAATAAAAAAATGTATTTTATTTTTTTTCTGTAAATAATTAAAATTTTATTTTAATTATGATATTAGTAGTAAATAATAACTCGAAATTTATAATTTTATTTAGTTTTTAATCATTTTGTAATAATATCTACAAGATATCTGTTTTCATAAAAAATAAATGTTTTGTAAATATTATAAATAATAAAATAAGAAATAAAAATCTAAATAATATGTTATCTCTAACTTTTAAAATTAATTTAAAAATAAAAATTAAATAATACGTATTACATAGAATATAGCTTTTTCATGTATTTCAAGTTCTTAACACGTAATAATAACGCATTAATTTTATAGTTAGCTAAAAAGGCTTATACTATTTTAATTAAAATATTATGACTATAAACATTCATTTTCACGTGAATAATATTAGAGACTTAATTAGATAAAGGAGGTTTTTCTAGTTATTTTTTTATCAAACTTATATGTATACATACTTTACTAAATCATTTATTTAAAAGATAGATATGCAATATTTTTGTAGAGATAAAAATTTCAATTTCAAAAATATATATAAACAGTATATTCTATATATATACCAAGTAAAATTGTAAAACTATATATAATTATGTTTAATCATGTTTTATTCATAAATTAACTGAATTAAATAATTAATAAATTTAAAAGCTATTAAATATTTCTACACTTATTTGATTTCAAAATTTTTTAGAATACAACTGCATCAATAAATTTATTTCACATATTATTAGTTTTTCTATAAAATGTGTACTATTTAAATAAAAATATCAAACTTTTATTAGGAAATATAACAAAGAAATTTATTTTTAGAGTCTGTACAGTTTAATACGTAATTATATATTCTAGCATTAATTTTGAACAAGATTCATTATTATATAGGAAGCCTTGTTGCATAGAAATTATTTCCTCATTCAATTTTATGAAAAAATAATCCCAAAAAGCTTTATGTAGAATTTGGCTTATGAATCTAGATATTCATCGATACACGTGAAATACAGTATAAAGTTTGATGAATCTATGTACTGTGTACTTGATTAAAAGTTATGTTCAATTTTTATTTCTGTGAAATTCTTTTCTAGTAACAAATTTTTTACTTTTGAAACATTTTTGATAATAAAATTTGTCTTTTAATAATATTTTCAGTGAAAAATTAATTTAAAGTGTATTAAGTTTTGAAGATTAAAATATTACAAGAAATAACTATCAATATGTATAAATTAATTTCCATCAATGAATATAATAATAAATTTAATTTATAGTGTCCATTTAGTACTATGAAACTATTTTCATATAAATATATTTAAGTTATAAAATTTTATAAATGAATTCTAAATTTTATTAATACTGTAGTTTACTTTTTATAAATATTATACTTTTGTTACTTGTTATAATTATTTTTATAAATAGTATACAGTAGTTTTACTTTTATATATAATATAGAAGAAAAAATTAGGTTACCACGTATTTTCTACACATCTAAATACCATTACAATATTACTTTTAATTACTTTTTTTATTATATTTATATTTATCTATAACAAATTTAATTCTAAAAACGAAATAGCAATTATATTACGTTGACGTGATTAATATCACTACAATAGAAATATACATTTAAAATTTTATTCACACGAGTAGAAAGAATTAAAAAAAATTAAATACAATTCTGAAAAAGGAAATTAATATTCAGTTTACACTTCATTTATACTAACGTCTTTAAAACTTTCGAAAACAGCAGTGAACTCGACTTTTACAAGCGGTACTAGAAACTTCAAAATTATTAGTATTAAACAGACCTTGGGGAAAAATAATAAAAATATCTAAGTAATCATTATTGGTAATCCTGAAACGGTATAAATAAGAATATGTTTATGTATATACAATAAAGAAATTTCTGACTGCTAATGATATGAAAATTACTTGTTCATTGTAAGAATTTAAACTTTCCCCTTGCGCGTACTAGTTGTAATCCAATAGCATTGACTTAAGCCTGCGCGCGCGCATGATGGCAAACCAAATGAAAGAGAGAAATAGAGTGAGAGAATGAATGTGAGAGTGCAAGAGAACTGGATGCAATCGCGCGCGCAAAAACGCATATATATATATATATATATATATATATATATATACGCGTGTGTATATAGATACGCGTTTGTGAGCGCGTGTGTATGCGTATATATGAATGATGTCCGCCCTATAGGAGGTGGCAGTGGAAGGGAGGAAACGCGGAGAATCTCTTGAGTTGAGCCATCCGTGGACAACTCTCAGTGCTATTTCATATTCTGAGGTCAGTCGACCCGCGAAACTCCGACGCGAAGGTCGTTTTCAGTCTTGTCTATATTCAAACTAAACATACCTTTTTTTTCTTATAAATCTGCGAATGTGTGCCCTATGTGTATTCGGGAAATGTGGGTTTGCTTTTATTATGAAATTAAGAATGAAAGAAAGAATTTTTCACTTTCTGTTCTTACATAATTATTTCATGGTGTTTTTTACATTTAATTAGATTAGCATTTGAAATTTTAATAATAAGCTGCTAAATCGAGTCTTCTAGCAAAACTCTTGCTTTCCGGTGATGTGACGTACAAAATCATGCAAAATGGTATTTATGGTATATAAAATTATTAGGAAAAGTAAGCTTTTGATGCTATTTTGACTCGTATTTGACTTGGTGCTAATCAAAATTTAATGTGTTTATTAATATTTCATAACAACTAAAAATCGGATAGTGAATATTTCAGAACCGATAAATTAAAATCAATTTTTCTTAATCTTCGATCTTTAATATTAAAAATTCAAATTAAGTAAACTGTTTTTTCGTACAACACTTTTATTTAGATAATCAAATATAACTTCGAATATGTAGAAACATCTTTATATCATGAATTTATATATTATTTTTCAATAAAAATGGTTTAAATTTTCAAATTTTATATATAGAAAATAATTTTAATATATTAGAGCTTTATTAATATTTCATTTATCTAATTATTATTATTTATGATTCGACTCATAAACTATGAAAAATTAAATTTTTTGGAAGTTTGTTTTCATTTAATTAAACCACTTCCCCTAAATAAAAAAAATTTATTAAGCTAATATTAAACTAAGCTAGTATAATATATAGCTATGTATAATTGAAAATTGATATATAAAAATATATTATATACTAAATATAAAATTTTTCTAGTAATGTGAGAAAATAGTTGAATCAGTCGGATAGTTTTTAAGCATATATTATAAAACTTTTCCCAATGGTTTGTTTTCCATTGAATATACGTATACTATTTTCTATTAAGTAACATATATTATTCGTATATAAATGATAATATATATATATATCGTATAAATTACATTCTGAAACAAATACTACAAGAATTAAAATGATGTAAATCTCAAAAATATTTTATGTACATTTTCCAATATTTCAAACATTAATTTTTTAATTTACTTTCTAAAATGCAAATCTTTTTATGAATAGAGAAAGAAATATTCGAATATTATACTACTTTCATACATTTTTTTTAAATTTTGTATTCTGTAAATACTAAATTATATACCAGTGTATTAAAAGAAGATATATTTTATTTGTTTCTTTTAATTTATATTATTTTGTTTTAATTTTTGTTTCTTTTTTTTAATTATATGTTAAAGTAGTATAAGAAATGTTACTTTTCATTAATAATAATGTTATATATTAAAAAAATCGTGCAAAAACTTCTACAAATCTTTGATATAAGAATTTTTTTAAATACTAACACACGAAAATTTTTGAGAAATTCATTTAAAAGCAATTGTAAAATTTCAGAACTTGAAACACTATAGGATCAATAAAAATGTTCAGTATGAATACATCAGGTCAATCTGAAGAAAAAAAATGACTGAAAGTAAAAATATATTTTTTTATCAGGGGAGGTATGCATCTAGTGTAGTGACGCAAAAGAAAAACAATAAAAATACACGTTTGATAAAAAACGATAAATCTTATGTTAGAAACAGTTTGGTAATAGTTTGAAGTATACGGTCTGGAATAGCGAATAGACGTTTCGTCCAGTGAAGATACGTCCGATGGCCTTTGGTTTCTCTCCATCTCCTCGTTCGCCCGGGCAAATGAACTATTGAATGGACATTGGATGGACGACCATCCCGTCGAGAAGAGCGATACGTTTCCGCGTACGCTCATCGCCAGTAGGACTCTCCTGGGTAAAGTGAACGCCTACATCAGCGGGAAGAATCTCATTTGTTTTTCTGTTCGTGTCAATATGTTCCTTTCGTACCTTCGGCTGTTTTTCGTTTAGTTACGACCGCGCTTAAATTATCTTTTTATTTTCAATGAAATAATAATGACTACCTTCGATATTTATTACTCTTACTTAATACTTATACGAGAGTTGTAAAGTAATACCAGCGTTTTTTAACAAAACACAGTTATTATTAAAAAGAATAATGTTGATAAATGTATATAGTATGAGAATAATAAATATAATATATGATGTACACAAATAAAATTTTTTACCTGAAATTCTAAGCATATCCAAGAAAAAGACTTAACTCTCACTTTTTGATGTAATAATTTTTTCTTACTTATAGAGTAGGTTTCACTAAAGACGTAAACTAACAATGCATCTAATAAATACAATTATTATAAGATAGATATTAACAAAAAGCATATATGTTTATATTTTATTTAGTACATTCTTTTAACATTTTTTGTTGCACAAACACGCATACTTAGAAACTGAAAATCATCGTTATTAGAACTAAATTAATGCATTTTTATATAATTATGTTATTATAGGGTGATTGTAAAAGCACGATAATTTTGTATTTCAGAAAATTAATTTTTATTTCAGCTCGTTTTTTTTGAATTTATATTCATAATTTCAAATTTAGTTCAAAATTTTTCTAAATTTTAATAATGACTGTATTATAAAAAAATTTTCAACAAAAAATTGAAAATAATTATTTTCAGAAATTCGATTTAATTCTAACATACAATATATCATTGTACTCTTCAATAAATTTATGCAATCTAAAATGTTGACACAGATTTTCTTTTAGCATTTAAAATAAAAATGTATGGTTTCAAATACATCTTACCTCTTAACTTAGATATTTTATTCATTTTATTCGTGGTGATATAAGTATTTTTACACATCATTTTTTAATTTTACTAAAATGTATTAAAATCTATTCTTTTCTATGCAAAGCAAATGTTTTAAATATTTTATATCCTAAAAAGATTATATTCCAAAAGATATTTTTTTATATTAGCTTTCATAGATATAATTTATAATTTAACATAAACTTTATAATTTTTAAGTAACAAAATAAAAATGTCTGTTACTTATTTTTATTATAGTATACTTTTTGTCGAAATAAAGATAAATCGATTTCAAATAGCCAATAATCTCAGTTTACAGCTTAGCTTGACAAAATAAATTTCATTTTTTACTCGTTTGATGATACTATCTGGAATTATATTTCTCAAATTTACTTTAAAAATAACTTTATAAGTTCATAAAACGTATACATCAGAAGTACATATTGTTAAGAATCAGTGTATTTTTGAAGTTTATAAATTTTTAAATTATATAAGAGACTATTAGAATAAATAATTACATGTGGATAAAAATACACACAAATACATATATATAATAAACATATTTTTTACATTTTACTATTTTATATCATTTATCGATAATATATTTATATACGAAGTATTGATTTCATAGTATTTAAATAAAAAAATATGGTTTTATTATGAAACTATTTTATAAATTCATATTATTTTTTACCTTATATGCATTTAATTCCTAGAAATTAATTACTTTAAGATATTTTAAAGAAATAGTTTATAATATATTATTAATTATATATCTATTCTTCGAATTTTTCAATTATGTAAACATCAGTTACACCATGAATGAATTTTAGTGTATACTAGAGAGGATTAAATTCTCCTAAATAAAACAATAATTAATATCAATCTATTATAAATGATTGTCAATCAAAATGAGTAATATTAAACTAAATATATATCTATATAAATAAAATATTGAAAACGAGATTCATATTTTACTTGACAATATTTTAATTAAAATATTTTTATCTGTGCTTTGAGTATTCATTTTTTATGTTTGACAGAATGCTCTTGAAATATTTATACATAAAAAATAGCTTTATACTACTAAAATGAAAATCAATTAATAAATATTTATATCGAATAAAATATTTAGTTTATTCTAAATAATATGCTAAATAATTATTATTTTATTAATATACATATCAATAATAATATTTTTTATATTTAGTTATGTAAAAATCAACTGATGAAAAGTATTATGCAATTTAGTTCATTTTTATTGTGTAAAAAAATGAAAGAATTTTTAATATCACAGTGGCCATTTAAAAAACGAGAATGTGGCAGTTATATTATATCTTTAAAAAAAATCATCAATTATATATACCAAATTTATTATGAGATAATTATTGTTTATTCGATACATTATAATTTATATAAAAAAAATATAATCGAATAAGATAAAAAACCTGATGATTTATGGTATTTTATTAAAAATATTCTATTAATAAATATATTCCTTTTTTCTTTTATATAATTGTTTTTGTAGATATTTCATTGTTTCTTATCATTTTTATTTTAAAAATACTTGATATAAACGTTAAATTTTTTTGTGTTTGAAATTAATCACTAATTATAATGTTATTGATTTTTATATATACATTACATATATCTAGAATAAAAATTTGGAGAAAACTTAAATTTAGTACAACTGTAACTCGTATAGAATTTAAAAATTAAAAAATCTTGAATTTATAGTGATTATTTATAGTGATTTTATAGGATACTGAATTGATGCTTCACAGGATTGATTAAGCCCTGTTGAATTCTTTTTTCCTGTTGACGTGAAATAACATTTGGTAGGTGCATACACATTTTTCGTCTTTCTTAACGGTATGTCAAGACGTTTGGAAAGTAATTAAAAAATATAAAACAATAGTAAAAATAAATATTTGATCAAATGTAAATAATTATTAGATATTTTTTTGATTTTATGAATAAATAATATATTTATAGTGCATTTGATAAATTTCCTTGCAGCATAATTTATAAAGTATATATTTTTAATATAAACTCTGAAATACTCTCATTTATTTCATAATCATTTATAAATTATTATTATGCGTTATAAATTGAAATTAAAAGTATCAAAATTAATATACAAAATAAGAGTTCCAAAAACTAAAAAGTAATGAATCGATACAGAGGAATCTATATTTATTTTATTGAAATGTGAAATATATATTCGAAAAAAGAATATATGTCCAGCTTCAAATTTCGTATCTCTTTGTAAAATATATATTCAGAAAGAAACAATCCAAATCAGATTTTCTTTTGTATAAAAATTATTTGTTTACATAATCGCACTCATAATTTTATATTTTTTTATTTTTATAACAAATATTCACAAATATAAAAATTACATAGTCTACATATATTCGTTAACATAATTGCAATGCATATTTTGTTAGTATGACCACGCGCCACAGAATTTCAAAATATTATATTGTAAGTTTCTCCTTTGTTTTGCTATCCACAGGTAATAGATAGTAGATATTGAAGTAGTAACTCACGCAATGAAGTTTTATTTTTTAAATCAAATATAAGTTTAAAATAATTTAAATTTTTCTTTTAAATAAAAATTTTAATATTAATAATACAAACATGTTTATTTTGTAAATATATATAGATCTTTAATTAATTTTACTTTGATTTTAATAATATTTAAATTTAGGAAATGTTTTAATACTGATGATTAGGTACATTAACAAAATTTTGATGCAACAACTTTATATTCTAATAACTTGTAATTCATATGTTTTGTACCCTTAGTTACATATTTTATTTTAAATTATTTCATTCATAAACAAAATAAAATATATTACTATGTAAAATATTTAATTTGATTTATTAGGATAAATATATTATAAGAAATAGGAATAGAAAATTATATCCTATAAATACTGTTAACATAAAAGCATATAATAAATTCTGAATCTCAATTGTATATGAAAACGGAATAATAATTCACTTTCATTCAAGTCCTTATCCTAGATTATCAGTAAAAGTTAATAATATATCGTTAAAATGTTCACGCTGACTAACATTCCTAAATTTCTTTACAGAAATTGGATTGTGAAAATCTTGTATTAATTTAAAGAGATTTATTTAATGCTTTGTAAGCTACTAATATTTTATATAACATTCAATTTAATTTTGTCACTACAAAAGTAATATTACTCATAGTGACTGTATAATGTTGAATACAATTTTTAATATTTGCAAAATCATTTTTGATCAAAATCGCTTTAAATAATATATTACTTCTTAACAATAATATTTACAAAGGTATTAGAATATAGCTTAACATATAATAAGGCAATCTAGATTAACATCACACGGCCCTGCTTAAATTTCTATCCTAGATATCTGTCGTGCGGTTGTTTTATTAAATCCCACAAGAAAATTTTCTATTATAGGAAAATCCATTTTATCCCTGTTACTTCGTATTTTAAATGCGTTATAAATATTGTATTTGCTAATAAGTTATTTTCAAAAATGACATATTTTTGCAGTTATGTACAGATATTTTCAAGAAAAATAACAATAAATTTGAGCGAAACAATGCATATAAAAGCTTTAATTAAAGTGAATTTACTTTTACTACATTAAAATTATTATTATTTTAAATTTTATTAAATTCATTCATTTTAAGTACTACTAAAGAAATTTCGTAATTTCAATATTATGGGTTCAAAATTTTAAATAGATTATTAAAAAATTTTTATTTTTTATTCAAGCACTTTAGTAATATAGTCAAATGAAAAGAAACTAATATAAAATTTATTAGCAAATTGATAATTTTCTTTTTTAAACTTTTGTACGTCTACGATTAAAAACAATTTTATATTATTAGGATAATCTCCGAATATTTTTCAATGCTCTTAACATTTTCAATAAGCTTAATTTAATTTAAAATTATAATAGATTTATATTCTATACTATTCAACATTTTATTACATAGTTTTTGTTTACATAGTTCTTATTTTATTATAATCTATTTAAACTAAAAAATTTTGTTGTATTTTAATAGATTTCTCCACGAACATGTAATATTATTTAAAGCTAAAGTAATTTTAAATACAATAATGATAAAACAAAGTTATTCGGATATAAAATATTATTATAAATATAAATTATATATCATTTTTTTATTAAAGTATTAAATAACAACTAAAAATTATTTATATAGAAAATTATGCATATTAATCGTGAATTTTGTCATTTTTTCATAATTAATAAATTAGAATAATAATCTTTTTTATGAAACTTATCAAAAAAACTTATGAAAAAGTTAAAGATGAAATTTCTCGAAGGTTTAAAGACTATAGGACTATTTATTATATTACACTACGCCCATTGGACTACCTTTGATTTGTCGGAAGTTAGAGCTTTAAAATTACCAAAGCAATAATTATCGATCAAAGCAGCTCCGAAGCGCCAATCTAATCAAAGTTCCGAATTAGCTAATGTACACACGGAGTCCGTCCGATTGAATCGCGTGCACTTAACCAATAAATGCTGTATCTACGTGTTTATCTCGTTTCAGAGTTAGATCTCGACTACTTGGAAAGACGCGGAGGTGACAGCTATGAGCCGGAAGTCACAACCGCAGTTGGATCAGCCAGCAAGGCGGAAGATAGTCCAGCAGACAACCTCGAACGCGTTAAGGTCGTCTTTCTGGGTGCTCCGGGCGTCGGCAAATCCAGCATCATTCGAGTAAGGAGGAATAGCTTTAATTCTCATGCTCCAGTTGACTACTGGCTTTAATGCCTTGGGCAATGACTACGTGTCGATCAATGTCAGAGGGGCGAACACCATTTGGAAAAATGGAAAGATTATGAAATTAATATAATCTGGAAATCGGAAATTTTTAGAAACTGAAACCAGCTTCTTGAAATTTAAAATCACAAATATAAGAAAATAATCAATTTTAGATATCCATCCTTTCAGATTTAATATCTTATCTTTTGATTTTCAATTTATATCTTCGAATTTTATAATATTTTTAAACTTTATTTTTCGAATATTTGTACATACTTTTCTTGACAAATTTTCTTCTTTGATCTTCTATATTTTTTAATTTATCCCTTTTTAATAGTTGTATATCGATAGCTAAATGACACTAAAATTAAATATACGATGAAATTTTTATTTGGTACGATTAAATAAGCTAAATATTTTCATTATTTTGATTTTATTATTTAAAAATAATAATAAAAATCATCTATTTTTATTATTACAAATAATACATGTAAATTTATGAAGCAAATATAGTAAAAAAAATATTAAAACTTATATTTAAGAATTGAAGCTGTTGAAAAAGTAATGATGTTAAGACGTTGATTAAGTTTCTCCAATAAAAAAAATGTACTTTTATAATTTATGGTAAAAAAACAAAAATTTATTTTAAGATTTTATAAAAATTTCTCGAAATTCACGTTCGCAGAATATCATTTCAATTTATGATTTACAGAAATTCGAACGATTTTTAACTTTAAAAAATTTTAAATACATCTAGTTATAATTCCAAATTATTTTGATATATCAATTTATAAAATCTTGAAATATATAAAAAAAATAAATATTCCATATAAAAATGATAAGACTTACCTAAATTATTTTACAGGATATTATTTGAAATAAATCATAATCATTCAAATTTTATATCTCCGGTTATGTGCTAAATACGTTTTTGTTTTTATTTTATCACATTCATTATTGTCAGGAAGCTTAATATCATTTAGAAATTTTTTATATTTCAAACTATTTACAATCAAATTTTAATGCCTGTATTAATTTCTTAAATTTTATCTTATCTATTTAACATGAGTTTATATTATTAATACAATTTAATATACGTCCGCAAATTTGAAACTATTATATTAAATTTAACATGTGGATACGACTTCTTAATTTTATATCTTATATTGATAGGTTATGCTTTTCTTTTTTATATAATTTAAATCATAATGTTTTGTATTATAAGAAAACAAATAGTTTAAAAAATTGAAATTGATAATCCATAGAATAATATTTCTAAATTACCCTACATAAAAAGTGTAATTAAATAAGAAATATTTCAAAGTTATAAATGATACTAACTAAATTCTCAACTTATTTTAATGTTCTGAAAATTATATAAACCAGTATTTAGTTGTTTTAAAAAAAAATTTTAGTATTATAATTGTATTTTTAGCAATTTAATTTAATTAAATTTTACATGTTTCAATTTCTAATAGGTTTAAACATGTCTGAAAAAAATTCAACAATTATAACTTATAAAAATATAAAGATTTTTTATGTATACTAATAAAAAATTAAAGACAATTTATTTTTGAGTCAATAATTAAATAACATCTTGATAATTATATTTATTACTTATTTACAAAACATAAAATTTAAATTGATAATTAACAGATGCTTAAAATGAAGAGAAGTAGTAAATAATTCATTGTAACGCCATAATCATAAAATATCACATCGCCAACATTCGTGAATACTTCTCTTAGTTGGTAAAGTATGTATAGTTTCATTGCAATTAACCTAAATAATATATTTAATGTTAAAATCGAAACTTACTTTTCTCATTACTAAAGCATGTATGGATATAGAGTATATATTTACAAGAAAAGAATATGATCACTAATACTTCATAAAAGTATAAATAAAATATATTTTTATATAATAATTACTTATTTTAAATTCAATATTTATTTTAATTAGTTTATGATAAAATAAAAATATTCACTAAACTGCATATTTCTATCAATTTTAATACTATAAAAGAAAAATGTTAAATTCATTTTCTAATTAAAAATATTCTATTTCTTTTAGTTAACATCCACAACCAATAATTAATTAAATTTCATTGTCTATTGATTCTAAATTTTTATATTAATATCCATTTTGTTCTTATTCAAATAATATTTTAATAAGAAATTTTACTATTATTACTTTTAGAAATATAATATTGTATAGCTAAAATGTCGATGCTTATAATTTTATAAGTTACAATAGACTATGTTAAGTAATAAGTAATATATTTATAAAGATTTGATAACTTCATTAATATAATGATTCAAATTTAAAATAGGTCAACCGGAAAAATACAAATTGATCAATTAATATTTAACATTTACTAATAACATAAATTTTTTATTATGTATATAACAATTAATTTTTATATATGTTTGTATTCGATAAGAATAACTACTCAAATAAATTAATTTAATATATACTTAGTTACAATACTTATTAACTTAATTCTTGCACATTGACTTAGAATAAATTATTAGAAGAAACCATTATTTCTTAACAGAAAATAAAAAACTTAATATATTTACTCTTCAACTTTTTGACTTTTTCCAAATTATACTAAATTATTTTTTAATATATTACATAAAATTAATAAATGCATTAAATTTTTTGAAAAATATGTGATATTGTATAAAATTAAAAAAACAAAAATAAATAGCTCATCATTAAATTACAGAATTCTAAGCTGTGTTTGATATATCAGGTTTAATCATATAAAATAAGATGTTATTAAATTGTTTTAGTTCAATAATAAAATATATTTTATATATAAGATAATATTTATATGACACAACAAACTTTAATTAGTTGATAGTAAATTAAATAAATATATGTATAATAATCCAATTATTTTATGAATGTATATATATATTCATGTATGGCTTAAATCGACTTGATATTAAACATTACTTGTACATAAATTTGATATTTATGAAATGATAATTTTATGAACTATGTTTTAATACAATATTAAAAAAATAGTTAGTGTATTATTGGTTCTTTAAGAGGAAGTAATCCAGACGAATTTCCATCTTTACAAACTCTTTGTCACAGACTTTACTAAATATTACTAGATGGGATTAAATGCTATTATGATAAATTATAATATCATTCAAGTAGTACGAAGTTAAAAAATACATACGAAAATGAGATAAATCGGTTTTTAAAATTGCTTTAAAGATCATACATTACTTTGCAAATTTTAATTTGTTAGTTTTTAAAATAACGAAATTCATTTTGATCCAAGTAAGTATTAAACTTTTAATTAAATTAATTAAGCTTATAGCTACGATATTAGAAATTTATAGAACAATAAATATTTCAAAAAGTCAACAATATGTTTCATTAAAAAATAATAACAAAAATATGGATTTTTTAAAAAATTAAAAATTTGCCAATGATTCATGTAATTAAAATCTATATAGTAGAAACTGGTATCAAAAAATTAATATAAAAATATTTTTAATTTATATATTATATTATATTATTATATCATTAATACATCTATTTTAAATAGTCATATTTAGAAAAAAAATTTATTATTATTTTAAAACAATTTAAAAATATTTTAATGAAATATTTTAATGAAATATTTTAATGAAATAATATTAATGAAAATATTACTAATTAATATTAAACTTTAATATTTATTAAAAAATATTTAAATTGATAATCTAGAATTATAAACAATATATTTTTCAAAATATTTTTTTGATTTAAAGCTATATCTATAATGAAAGCATGTTTTTAAATTATTTGAAAATTGTAAATACACACAATTGAGTATATAGTTTTTGATTTGCTTAATTGATTTAAAAATTCTTGATAAAATTTTAAAAAGATCGAATCAAGAATAACAAAAATAATTTGATAAAATCAAATACTATAATTAAATACAATCTAATTTTAAAAAATAAATTATAAATAAGACATTTTAATTTTTATGATTTTTGAAGTAATTATATAATAATTTTGAACATAATTTTTATAAGTCTGATAAATAATAAGATTTTTCTATTAATTGCTTTTAAATTATACTTTTTCTTATACTTATCTGTTTCTAAAGCCAGTCTAGATAAAAAAGAGCTTAAAACCTAAATTGATGATACAAAACACATTTAAAAAGTTTTTATCTTAATCTTTAATCAATAATATTTCCTTAATTTTTACATCTTCTATTATTTAAATAAATTTATATCATAGAATTCAATTTATAAAAAAAATTTTAAAAATATTTATTTCCAGTTAAAATTAGATAAATATTTTTGACAATTTTGTGTTTTTTTATTTTTATTTCGATTTTATTTTTTTAAATCTACATATATTTTTATAAATATATACTGAGTACATTATAAATATTTTCTTTAGACTAATATAAAATTATAAAAAAATAAATAAAAAATTTGGCATAAAAAAAATAATATCATTAGAAAACTTTTGAAAATATGATTTACTAGAAACTTATCATTGAACAACTAAAAACACTTGGCCATAAAGATAAATAATATCTCATTAAAATGTTTTTATTAATAATTAAAATATTTTTCTTAAATTAATTTATTTTTAACAATATTTATACAATGAATTGTTTTTAAATTTTACACATTTTTTATAAGTCATTTTAGTTCAAACGAATTTACTTAACCATATCCAAACATATTCATCCAAATTATTCATTCTCATTAAAATATTTAAATACAAATTTAGAAATTTAAATTTATAAGTATATTATATTTTAAATATTATAGTATTTATACAGCTTATTTGTATGTGCTTGAAAATAATTGCTTCAAAAAATTTGATAATAATTATCACATATTTACCTGTACTCATATTCGTATTATATTATTCTTTTATTTTCAAAATTTTTTTATTATATTGTATTTTTAGAATTATAATCAATTAATTTATTTTTTCAATGAAGAAGTTTGAGAAAAATTATTTTATACTAACTATTTGTAACAGTTTACTATATTTTAAATAATTACAATAAAATACTACACAATTTTTACTCTTTTCAATGTTAGCAGCTAATATAACATTTTTTATAACATGTGTGTAAAATAACTGTGAAGATTTAAGATATTATTCGAATAAACATAAAATGAAAGTAGGTTACCTCTTTACAATGCTGCTAAATTTAACACAAAACTTTACTCTACAATTTTCATTCTTTTTATTAATAGCAAACTTTATAAATTAGATATTTATTTTCTCTATAACATAAATATATATAATTGTAATTAAAATTTCTTAAGATTTTAGTAAAATAATTATTATATGTCTCTAAAATAGTCTACGCTTTAAAAAGTATATTTTTATAAAAAGAAAAATAAAAAAATTAATATTTAATTTTCTTAAAACCAGATTCCAAATATATATATACGTATCTATTTATATATAAATAGATACTTAGTTACTTATATATATATATACATATGTAACGCTCTTAATATTAGCATTATTAAGTAATAAATTGGTATAATATATTGAAGAGTATTATGATTAATACAATGATACTTAAATATAATGATACTTTACTGCTTGTCTTATACGTGTATGTACTAATGCAAAAGTTTATACGATACTATTAAAAGATTCTTTTATTATATATATATAGAAAATTAATAAGCTAACATTTTAAAAAAATCTGAAATTAATTATACTTGATTTGATATTATGTACATACAAAGAACTTGTTACATTTTATCCATCTATCGTTAATCTTTCTAAAGTAATTAATTTTATATAAAAAACTTTTTATAAAACATTTTAAATATACCTATATTATCATAAACTGTCTTTTTTAACTTTGTTCGAAATGAACTATAAATAGAATAAAATATTTCAATATATTCAAAGTTTACTTCAAAATAGTAATATTAAAAATGTCATAATGAGTTTAAAATTACAATTTTTTACTTAACTTAAGACGTTAAACATTTTTGCCTTTAGAAAATATTAAAAGATTTATTGCGTATTTAAATATTAAATATTGATTATTTAAAAAAGTTTGTAATAAAAAAATTTAATTTCTACAAAAATGCTGTGAAATTCATTTAATAATTAGATAATAGTGACCAGCTTAAGCGGAAAGGGATATAAATAGAAGCAGAAACTTTTAAACGATTGACGAAGAGGTATACTCATTTCTATATTGGCATTTTATTAATACTGATGATCTTTTTTATAATATTTTATCGATTTACTTATTTTATTTTAATATATATATCTATATGAAGGCTTTGTACAGAAAAGTATTAAATGTCGATAATATTGAGTTCATAATATATAAATTTAGAAATATTACTAAGTATTCTTCAGTTTTTATATATAACATATTTTATAATTTATTTTTACATTTTATATTTATAATTTATTTAATGATTTCATATAAGAGCTAATTACTCTACAGTTATATATAGATATATATTAAATATATTATAATAACTATTAAGATATGATAATGAAATTTAACCAAGATATTTCGTAATAAATATCATAATTGAAAATGAAGTTTATAAACTTTTAGTCACATAATATGAATCATGATTTTCTTGTCTAAAAAGTTATATATAATATAAAATATTATTTAAACAGTTTCAAATACTTATTAATATTATTAATATTATTGATAAAAATATGGATATTTTGCTTTTCGATTAATTCATTTAATATCAATTAAAAATGTAGGAATCAAAGCAATGAAGTGTATAATTTATATAATATACGAAATATAAAATCATAAAAAAACTATTAATTTATTAAATAATTGTTTAATGACAAAATAATATATCTGTTTTTAATAATATATAAATAAAAGAAAAAATAATTATGAATGTATGTCTACATAAAACAAATTTTTTAATTTATCAAACAATAATGAATATTTAAATATTAACCATTTTGGAACAGAATACAATTTACTTTAATACAAATATTAAAATAAAACTCATTGTATATATATATATATATTATTTAGTAAAGATAACAGGTTTCTGAATAAAATAATTCTAAATTCTTTGATATTGAAAGGTAATAAAGTCCTTTAAAATATAATGACATTGGATATATTGAAAAACATAATTGATAAATGTCTTAGCATATTATACAGTAGAAAGCGTTTGAGCTCATCAAACTTGTGTTATTAATAATAAAATAAACAATCGATAAACGTTAAAGACACCTGGTTCCTTTACTTTAAAAAGCATATATAGTTTAATAGTTTCACCATTACTTTAATTGCATTATTCTTAAAAAAAATTTCCATTATCAATGTAAAAACGTATCGACAATGAAATAAAATCCAAAACAAAATATAAAACAAAAAATAGTAAAGTATGTGATAAATGTTCTATAAAGAAAGAAAATAATAGCAAAAAATTAAATAATACTATTTTACGTGAAATTTTTGTGCTATATCGAGCTTAAAATGATTTTGTATGAGAAATGCAATGTTACGAATATGAAATGAAATGAAAACGACATATGAAGAGGGACACGTGTTCACGAAGACCAATTATAAGTTTTATTCCTTGTTTGCTTCTCGTTTATATGTTGATAAACATACACATAGATAGATCCAGGTATAAATATAAATAAATGATGCGAGTAAAATCAGTTATACGATGTGCTTATTTGTACTTGCACGTCAGTGCTAATAAATATATTTGTACGTTTTCTATATATATATATAGCAAGAGTAAAATCTATTTCCTGGCATACGAACGATTTCCACTCATTTCCGAAAGTAGTTTCCTACCTGTCTCGACGAACCCATCGTCAGATCGTCCTGCAGGAGACCTCAATTTTATAACTTATTTCACGCAAAGTTAAGATGAAAAAATATTCTATTTTATATTTATTATTATATAATATTTTATTGTAAAAACTCACCATATTTCACATTAGCCCGATTACCGACATTAATTAAATGACCTACGCACGTCGCCCTATCAAATAAATCTGGTGAAAAGGAACGCTAAGTAGTAATGTTTATTAGGGTTAGAAAGCTTTCTTGTGATAATTAATCTATCTTTTCTAATATAAGATTATACTTTTACAGATGTATAATCGTTTTCAATTGTATTCAAAAAAATATTTTTTATAAGCGCTTATAATTTTACCGCATCAGTGAAACTTTTTAAATTACGGTGATACTTATTTTGATTTTAGTATAATAATAAAATAAGAATGTGTTTTGTAATAATTTATTTTATTAAAAATCGCTATTTCTTAATTTAGGAAACGTATTTAATAAGTATAATTATATAAAAAAATTTTTAACTGATTATTATATCAGTTCTTTAATTTCTAAAATAAAATTTTAAAAGTATATTTTTATCCACAATTATATCATAAATTTTCCTTATTTTTATTTTATTTATATTCTCGATAAATAAATATCAATAATCCATTTCCTTTCTCGATATATCTCAAATATATATACTTATAAAATAATTCAGTAAATAAAACTGTAATTTTTTATAATAATTATTTATAAATAGAAAATTTATATACATCAATATTAAATGGTACAATTTATTTAAACAACATATTCCAATTTTTAATATAAATTAGCAATATTTAATAAAATAAACTATATATTTTAGTTATTTTTATATTTTAATATATAAAATTTTTATTTCTTATTAAATAAAAGTTATAATATTATTAAAGTATAAATCTTGAAATTCAATAATTAAATAAATAGTCAATATCTTCA
Source organism: Dolichoris vasculosae (assembly GCA_018907195.1). Classification (NCBI taxonomy): domain Eukaryota; kingdom Metazoa; phylum Arthropoda; class Insecta; order Hymenoptera; family Agaonidae; genus Dolichoris; species Dolichoris vasculosae. Next base: position 25,821 of record JACCHY010000039.1, on the reverse strand, counting down.
TACATTAAAAAATGTAAAATTATTAGAATATTTTGAATGTTGTCTATAGGAAACCAATTGATTTTTCAAATTTCTTACCCAGAAGACTCAACCATTATTTGTTATTATAGAGTTTTCTACATTATTTTTAATAAAAAATTTCTAAATTATACTATAAATATTTATTTTTTAATGAGTTGCTTTACTCATATTAAATATATTCAATAAATATACTAATATATAGTTTCTATTATCCAAGAATTACGAATAAAATATTTTTTATAGCATAATAAATAAAACTTTATAGTTATAAAATATTATTTAAATTTTCATTGAAATTAAATTTTTTATTTTATAAAATCAACAAATTTTATATGTTCAATATTACATACACAAAATTTATTATACGGAAAATGAAAAAAAATAATTCAATAGTATTTAAAACTTTTATAATAAAATGAATAGAACAGTTTAATTAGAATATTTAATATACATAAAAATTTTATTTCAAGTATGTCTATATTTAAAATGTCATAAATTTTTGATAATGCATATCTTTTATAAAGGATGATGAATTTGATATTACATTTACTATAAATAATTAAAATATATTCAATTGTATATTTCGTAATGTTTTAAAAAAAATTTTCAATGTTTAGTCTCAAATAATATTATTAAAACTATTTTAGCTTATCCTTCATTAACATTATTTTATTATAATTTAAATAAATTAAAATATCTTTATCAGATTTTAATGTACATAATTAAAATTTGTTTTAATATTAATTGTATTTTTCATAAAATTATTAAGATACGATTTCTTTTATATCAAATGTCAAATTATAATTTGGTTTCAATTAAAAGTTCATTAAATTTAACAAAAATAACGTAGAAAAATCATAAAGAAAAAAAAGTAAAAAAAGATAGCTTCTCGAATCTTAATTACAGGGAGTAAATTTGTAACATAAGTTAAAAAAAAAGCATCAAAAGAAACAAATGACAAAATAATTTAAAATATAACTTCTAATTCTAGTTTATTCCGTAATATAAATAACGTATTCTACTGAATTATACGAGAGTGGAGGCGTCGTAATTGCAGCTTCATGCCTGCATTACATAGGTAAATCGATTGCAGCAATTCGTCTGGAGTGAATTCTCAGAGGAGTACAAGCCGACGGAGCATCGTGAAACGTATTACCCAAGCGTTGTGCTCGCCGAGAGACTTTACGAACTGAAAATCACAGATCTACCGACAATACCGTACTTTCCGGTCAGTTCGCATCTGGAATGGACCGATTTTCGTTATTATGGTCTACGCAGTGCCACTGCCTACGTCCTCGTCTTCGATCTAAGCAATCAGGACACCTTTCAGGTAATCATTCATGTCAATATTACGCTATTCCAAATACGAAGAGGAAATTTTTAACTTTTTCAATATTTTTAACTACTTCAATATTTTTATCGATTCGGTAAATTCTAGTACAAAATAATAAAATTAGATAGTTAACTTTTATTTAATAGTACTTGATTTAAATATGATATTAAATAACTATAAACAATTACATTATTTAATGCGATTTAATTATTTAACAAACTAATTAGCAAGCATCATTTGGCAAAACCAATAAGTTGTCTATATAATTTAAAACACACGTACAAACGAAGCTTGTTTTTACATTCAAATAAAAACAATCACATTTATTATGTCTATTAAATGAATTAAATGGTTGAATTATTAATTTATATTAGTGATACACTTTATATAATTACAAAGCCAATCTAATTCAATCCCAGATAAAGTTACATACTGTTCTTTACTATAAAAATTGTCATTAAATAAGTAATTAAATATATTTTGTATTATTTTTATTATATGACTTTAAACATTTTACGAAATAAGATCGAAACATATACAAAATTTCTAATAATATTTCACAATTTATTCATGCGTTAAGTGGAAACTGAGTTTTATAATTAACTAGAAATTAAAACAAATTTTACTAAAATTTCTGAAAACTTAAAAAATATAATCTTAAATAACAACGCCTATAATTAAAAATCTCATGATATTGTTTTTGTGTGTTTTGTATTTCTCCATCAACTTTTCATCATTAAACTTTTACTTAAACAGATAAACAACTTTATACTCCCTAAAAATATACATTCCTTAATTACTCGTTCTTAATTCCCATATTACTTTAGTTTACTAATGTATTATATCTCATGTCTTGCATACATATGAATATTTATATTAAAATAAATTTTCATACATTTATTTTTATTTATGCTTATAATATTTATTTTTCTACAATCTATCAATTACAGATGAAAAATTATAACAAACTATACATTTATAATCGATTTATCTTCATACTGTCTTATAAAAATTCGTTCATAAAGTACAAAATAGTAATTGATATGTTCGAAAATAGAATTAATTCATGAACCTAATTATGTTAAAAATCTGTAGTTCTTATTTTAGAATAAATTTTTTTTTAATATTTATTTAAAACATATTTTCTTGTTGACGTATAAGTATATTAACAAGGACTACAGAATATAAGATACAGTAATAAAGTATTTATGTACATACTTTATATCCATGAACTTATTTTATATTTTTTCTAAAGAGATCAATTCAAAGTTATTTCAATATGATATAATAAACTACATTATTATTATAATCGATGAACTATTGTTTAATTACATACACCCGACATTAATGATTGTCTTACATAACGTAATTATAACTGTAGATACTATTATCAATACTCGTTTTGTATGATTTCAAGGATCAATACACATGTACGCATAATTCTAACTGTAATTTACTCATACATAAACTATCGTCAACATTATACAATTATTTTTAGCCTTTAAAGTAATTTCTTACTATTAAATGTATGTGCTGTGAAATGTAATGCGTTGTTGAATTCAACCAATTTAAAGAAATCTATCTTATTTAGTGCTTAATAGATTAACAATTATTTTACTGTTAATTATTTATAATTTTATTTACATAATAATATATTAATTTTTATGATTTTATAGTTTATTATTCTACATATAGCCATAAAAATTATTATAATTGAAAATGTGGTAAAAGTAATGTTCAGCTATATTCGACCAGAAGTAAAAACGGGATCTTTCCTTTTCACAACAAATATTTTATCCAGCACTTTCCAAAGTTAGAACTTAATAACAGAAATATTAAAAATATTTAATAATTTAACATAAATTAAAGAGAAAATTTATTTATTCAAATTCTATAGAATTCCGAGGCTTTTATATTTACAAGAAACTTGATTTGATAAAACGAGTAATTTTTCTTTTCATTGAACTTTTATCATTTTCCTTTTCGTATGAATAGAAAAGACGATTTATATTTTATTCATCATTACGGTAGTGGGTGCATTCAGCTGTGAAAATTTTAACTTAGTGACTGATAGTAGCCTCATAGTTAAATTTGCAAGAATTGACATTTCTTTCAGTAATTTTCTGTATGCGATCTGAGTATAGTTCATAGTGTCGTCAAAAAGAATCTATATCGAAGTTGTACACCATTCATTTGAAAAATATTTAAGTTAACTTTTGAATTTGTGAACACAACTTTCAAATAATTTTAAATACTTTTTAAGGTTATATTATTTAAATTCACTAAAATACAATTCCAATAATTAAAAAATATTAAATTTTAAAAATATTTATAATAATAATTAACACTAAAAGGATAAAAATCTTGGTAATATATTATTAATTTGAAGATACCTAAGATATTATATTTGTATTAACTTATTGAAATACTATTTACATTACTCTACTGAGTCATGAAATCTTGAATTGATTATTTTTAATAAGTTTCTCATGTATATATTTATAACTACATTGCATAGCGTCAGTTTCAAATAAGAAAAATAAAAATTCCATAGCATCTCGGAAAATTAGATTTATCTAAATTTATAAATATAGTATATAATGTATAATCTATAGATTTATAATATAATATGAATTTTGACGTATACGGCTGAAAAGCAAAAGCCTGATAAAGTGGACTAATACTACATTGGCCTTGACGGTTTTCCTAAGTTAAATTATCGAGCCATCTAGTATACGTAATTAAGGAAAGTATGTTCTTGATACATTCAAAGCTTATTATTTAAAATATTCCATCTCGCTAAAATGCAAGCAATCGATCCCTTTTCAAAATGAAAATTACTAAAAACTAATAAATTTTTCCTAAATTCTAACAGCTGTCCTCATAAGACTATTAATTGTGAATTGTAAAATTTATTAACTTAAAAATAGTTTATTATTTAAAGAATTTGTGGAGAATGAGACAAATTTATTTGAAATACTGTATGTTTGTAATAATATTTTTTACATTTATATACGTTTAATGCAGTACCGGAGTGATTTCAGGTATTTATTTACTTTATGAAAATACAGTATATTTTATGATAAGACGTGCCAGACTAAAATGAAAGAAAATTCGTAAAAATGGGATAATATATGAGAAAAGGATAGTAAACAAAAATTTTGTAAACTATTAGACAATTCATTAAATTGTGTAATGTAAAGTGCATTATGTAACCAGATTAAAAATTCAAAAATTTAAATTAAAAGTGAAACAATAAATATGTAAGATATTCTATATCTTATTAATTCTACTCATTCAAAAAGATAAAGATTCATCAATAATCAAAGATGTAATTTTTTAAAACTCTAATATAATTAGATTTAGAAGCAAATAAAAATCCAAAACTCGCGTCTCACAAAAATGATTCAAAATTTAATTTAAAATATTTTAAAAATGAAAAACCAATCCTACAGCCGTTCGAAACATCAAACTCTAATGTACGAACGTTTTCAAAAGCATGTTTCAAAACTATTCCGAAAGCCTGAACAATATAATAAACGCAAATATTCGTAAGTTCCGACAAAAAGTCATAACAGTCATGATAAAGTGAATGTCATGAACGTTAGCTATAAAGTGAAATCATGCTTCTTTTGGACCAAGCAAAATTTACCCTGAGATATGCATAGGTAATCGCTGACTGGGAATGAACCGTACATGCAGAGACGGAGAAATCACTTTGTGATTACGTAACTACTTGAACAATATTACGATGTTTTGTACTTTTCTTCTTGTCAACTTTTGCATCTTGCATTAAGGTTATTGTTGAATGAGAAGATATTAAATAGGAAAGCAACATTGTTCGTTCACTGTCAATTATTTCTACATACATTTTCTTTATTTTTTTCAAAGCCAAGATCTTTTCCTTTATTATGACTTTTATAAAGTTTTGCTGAAGTATATGTAATTATTTTTGCTACAATTCTTTAAAATTGAAGTTTAATTTAATCGAAGAATGAATATAAGCTGATTCTGAAGAATGCAATATTTTTTAATATACTGGCGGTTGATTTCGTAGAAAAAAAAACATTTTCTTTTAATTTAAATTAAAGAATCATATTGATTATATTAACATATACAATATAATAAAATTTATTTTAAAATAAAAAGATTTTTAAAGTTTATAATAAAAATTGATGATTACTTTGATATTCTGCATAATAATAGTTGCACGAAAATTATAAATTAAAAATTAATAAATTGAGTAAAATATACTAGTTATTATATAAAATCTTGTAAAAATAAATTTCCATCGTTATTCTTAGCTTGCATGCATAATATAATAAATAAATAATATAATAAAGAAAAATTTTTAAAAATTTATATTAGAAAAAAGTACCAATAGTCAAATAGAAGCTTTTCATTTTTACGATTAATTCTCTCTTAACACAGGTATTTGTACATATTTCTTTTTCCTTCAAGATATTTATCATATCAAAATCGTATTGTAAAATTTAAATTCGTATTACTTAATAATATTCTACGAAATAATAGTTTTTATTTGCAAATACACTAAAAATTATTAAAAGCTAGACTAATTGGAATTATTACTTAAAAACTAAACTAATTGAAATATATTTACAACTACAAAAATTAAGCATGCAAGCACGTAGGAAGAAATATATATATATAATTATTTTTAACATATTTAACTTAGAAATATACATAGTTTATTTTTTTCTTTTCCATTATGAAGAAATAATCTGTTATTTTTTATTTACATGGTATAATATATAATTGCAAAAAAATAAAAAAAATTATTATAAAAATTTTAAAGAGTTTTTTTTTCCCAAATATCTTTAAACCATCTGAATCCACGTACAATATTTAATATATAACGAGAAGACATTTTAATTTAAGCCATGATATGCAATATATTATCTTGTAGAGATACACATTAGGGTATATGAAACAATGTGAGTGCATATCATCGAAATACGCTATTGACATAAGCGTCTATATATTCATGTAAGATAGAAATAACGAAAAGATAGGTAGAGAGAGAGAGAGAGAGAGAGAGAGAGAGAGAGAGAGAGAGAGAGAGAGAGAGAGAGAGAGAGAGAGAGAGAGAGACAGACAAATACCACGTTTTGCATGTGTTTATTCAGTACATACGGACGCTGCGCGAACAGATTTATGAAGCCCGGGATATGCGAGGTGTACCTCTACTGGTAGTCGGGAATAAACAAGACAAACTTCCATCTGTAGCCTCCTCCAGCTCCCGGCACCGGGATATCGTCAACCTCGTGCGCAAACACTGGAGATGCGGCTACGTTGAATGCAGTGCGAGATTCAATTGTCGAGTAGTGCAGGTTAGTTAGCCTCTTACGTGAAAACTAACTCTACTACCTTCTTTCCATCTTATTCCATTACATTTTATTTTAATTCTTACATCTAGTTTCCGTTATTTAATTACCTTCGTCTTCTACGCAATTTATTTATTTGAAAATAATTATCACCGTATATAAATACAATATATCATTGATACCCAAAGAGTTAAATCTATATCAAAATTCAAATAATAAAAAAAAAAGATTTAAATGAGATAAGCGTAAATATTATGATGTTATACTTTGTTTAAGAAAATTCTTTACTTTATTACATCTATTTTATGTTTAAAATCATATAATAATTATGCAAGTTATTTAATTTACTTTATTTACTAACATTTTTTACTCTAAATTTCGCTATGAATAGTATTATGAATCTAAAAATTTCATGCTTGATGTAAATTTACGAAAATTTTTTAATTAGTGATACTTCTTTCAATTAAAAAAAATTTATAAAATTCTATTTACACGAAAACGAACATCTACATAATAGCAGTATTTCAAATAAAAGATATAATTTTATACATAATTTTTTATCTATTGTTATAAAAAGTTACGTAAATCATTGTATTATATTGTAAATATTATTAAAAGACATTATTAAAATTAAATTACATAACAAAAATTACAATCGAATTAATAAATTTTGATCTATAAAGTATATGAATTTTAACAAGGTAATCACTAGAAAAATGTGTTTTAATTTTTAATTTTGCATACGTTTTTGAGAATGCTTGATTTTTAAGTATTTAAGTTTCTAACTTTAAAACTATGTCAAACTTCAATTAAAAAACTTATAAATATATTCTAAAAGTATATTACTAATAATTAAATTACAAAATTTATTTTGCGGATTTAATAATTTGCTTACCCGTATGAAGAAATAATTAAATTTAAAGAATAAATGTTATATAGATATATAAAACGATAGATATATAAAAAATTTACTCATATTCTATATAATAATATTAATTTATTTTTATTTATTATTTGTATTTTAACAATTGCTTACTTAATTCTTAAATATTTGAACTTTAAAGCTGAATAAATTTAATGAAAATGAATAGGATTTCTAAAGTATAATCAGATTAATTTTTACTGACGTTAAATCGAAAAAATGGAGATAAATTTTTAAAATATATTATAACTTAGACAAGTCTTAATATTATTATTGTATTATAGAATTTAAGAATTCAACTCATTTAAGTAGTAGTATGACACTAAATCTTAAAGATCTAAAAAATGAAATTTATCAAAAAAATTAATTAAAAATTTTTGTAATTAAAATATTATTTTTATCTTCTTTTTCTTAAAATTAAAAATTGATATTATTCATCATTGCATACAAATTTTAAAGTTGCGATAAAAAAAATTAAAGCGTTATTCAAATATATTCAGAAAAATATTTCTTTTGTTTGTCGATGTATAATACTTAATTAAGTAAAGTAAAATTTATAATCAATTTAAATTAAAATCTGTTATGGTACTTTTTTATGATAATTTAATTTTTAGTAATAATCATTTTTTTATTGAAAATATGAAAAAAAATCTTTAAAAAATGCTATATTATATAATATTTGCAATATTTGATAAGCTTTACAATAATAACATGACCAAAAATATTTATACCATAAAAATAATATTTATAAAACCAGAATCCAATAAGTATCTATGTTTTTATATGATTTAATTAAAATTAATAGCCTTTTTTAATTATTTACTTTCACAAGAATCGAATAATATATTTTTAAAAATTGTATAACGCAAATGAAATGTCAAAAGAGAATTTTGCAATAACTTGAAAGTGATAATAAGATTTTAATACACTCAACTTAAAAATTACATAAATTCTCTGTCAAATTATTTTAAGCGGAGCACTTATTTAAAAAAAAGAATTATAAATTATACGGTAATAAATATACTCGTATTTAATAAAAACACAGTTTATAAAACATCGATCGACGCGCTTATACAGTGAAATAAAACCGGAATACTATCCATAAATTATACTAATTGAATCGATTTGATACCGTATATACAGGTTTTCCGAGAGCTTATGAAAAGCATCCAGGCTGTGGAAGGTAAACCGGCTTCACCGACACTGACGAGTTCGCAGCCTCTTCGAACCCACTCACAAGTCGGGGGTGCGAGTGGCCACGACGCTATTGACAAGTGCATTCTTCTTTGACATTAAATGAAAAAATCACCGTTTCGATACTGGAGTGCGAAGAAAACTCCAATGTACGTAGTCAAAAATGAGCAAGGCTCTTTAATCAAGTCAAAAGAATGAGAAAAAAATATATCTTAAATTAACGGATAATCGAAATAGCTTTATTTTAATTATTGTGTAAAATAATGTATTCGAAAACTAAATTACTCACCCGTCAAAACTATTATTATTATTTTATAAGTACTTTAAAAACGTAAGGAGCGTTAAATTATAAAAAATACGAATTTACATTTCATAAGGAATTCTACGTTAGAATTACCGCGTACATACAATTTATAATAAAAAAAATATCTTTTGTTTTTCAAGAGTTTAAAAAAAAAGTATTGAGCAGAAGATAATGTACGATTAAATGTACACGGCCTAACGTAGCAATGTGCCATGAGTGGCTAATAGCGATTCAAGCAATATTATTATTATTATTGAGTGATAATGCATTGTATATTTTACTATTGTAATAATCGTTGAAAGAGTCTTTTCGCGCCGTTCTAGATTTAAAGTCAAAAATAACAAAAAATTATATGAATAATACATAATTATACAAATAAGACGAGATGATTTAATAAATAATAAAAAAATCGCATCGAGTACACACGTTTTTAGTGATAAACATAGGCGAATAAAACAAATAAAAACAAAAAGGATAAAGTATTCGTTGACTAGCGTCCGGAAACGAGACGCGCGATCTGTGTTGCAGTATATTGTTTGTAAAATATATAAAATTTAAAAAAATGAAGATTATATTGTAATTATAGGTAACGATAAAATAAAAAAACATAACTAACTATACTTATACTGTAATGCTGATGTCAATTTGTGTAATTCAGAATAGAACGTTTGTCGATATTTACTGCATTGACTGAAGTATGCAGCGTGAAAATTGCTAAATGCACAATTGCACTTTATATAAACAGTAATAATAACTGAATAAAATAAAGAAGGAAAAAATTTTATAAGAATTTTATCTACAGTTTTAAGTTTAATTGGTCGATTTGTATTTTTGGTATAAATTCGGTTTCTATGATTCTAAAATGAAAAATTATAATGCTGTGACACTTAATGTAATTTATAATACTGGTTGATAAGATAAAGTAAAGTAAAAGAATTATAGATTTACAATTAAATTTTCTAGAAATGAAGAAACCACGCATATAAATATATATCCGAGTGCCAAGTTTATATTCGTTAAAATTCATTTAAAATGATATATAAAAAGTGTCAGGTTATTCGAGATACTCACACCAAATATACAATATTTATTCTAAAGAACGCCACCCTATGTAGACTTTACTCATTGACTCAGAAAACTTTTATTATATCGTTTATGTATTTGTTTTAATTAAGTAAATAATAATGTATGCGTTTGACCTTGAAGAGATTCGTTTTCGTAACTCAGCCGCGCGAATATTGAAACTGTGCCATATTGTATTATTAGCTCCACAATATTCGCATAGTATAATGGTAAATCAGTTTTAACCGACTCTTTTTACCGAGACTTTCTCAAATGTTTTATTCGTTACAAAAGAAAACTGATTATGCAGTTAATAAGTAAAAATACAAGAATGTAAACTGTAACCGTTGTTGCAATTTGAGATTGTGGCGGGAGTAACGACGGCGAGTGAGAAATAAATATAGTAAAACCTTGATTTCAGCTGTATTCAGTACCTAACCTTTCATTCCAAATTCTTAAGTTGTCTTGACCAGCTCGTTTTCAGTGAACGAAATTCGCAGTTGTAATGACATACAAGCTAGTTTTACAGTGGGATTGTTAAATTTACATTTAAGTTTTTAGTGATGAAATAATAAAATAGAATAAAGAAGTTTATAAATGAACAAAATTTTAAAATGTTTCCACTTTGTCGAAATGTGAAAATCAAATACAAATTATTAAAATCGTTAGATGCTATAGTTTTCAAAATTGATAACTCAACATCGTCTAATAATTTTACAAGTAATCGAGAAAACATCGTATTAAAGGTAAAAATCAATAACTAGTTAGGTTATGTTTTGAAGAAATATTCATTTATTTGCTATATACATTTGAGTACGTCAAATAATATTTTTGAAAATTAATATAATTATTATATCTTAATTTCGAACGATAACATATTTGATATTACAAATTATGTCTTAAAATATTTTTCTACTCTTATTCTGTTGAAAATTTATGGATTGTAAACAAATATATATATAATTTTTATATTTAACAACTATGAAAAGTATTTATAAATTTATAAAAATATAAATTATAAGCTTCAAACTATAATTATTTTATACAAAAATTTCAAGCTATTCTTAATTTTAATCAATAATAAAGAAAAAAAAAATTTATAATCTTAAATTATTTAAAAAATGAATAATAAATAAAATATTCATTTTTAATAAAATAATAAAGTATTTAAATTTATTATTTGCATTTTAAAAAGTTTCATGAATACAAGTTAATACATAATTTTATTTTTAGATTTTCTGAATTATAAAACGATCTAATAATATATATTTTAACAGCTATTGCACAAAATCTTGATATATAAAACTTATATAAAAAAATTGTGCATATTAAAACATTACAAATTTAAAAATTTGTAAGTGATTTTAAAAGTTGTAGGTTTCGAATATTCCAATTTCTTTCGTAGAAAAAATTGATAAAATCAGAGTGCTATAAAAAAAATGTGTCAACCATAAATAATAAAAAAACGTTGACTTTAAAATATAATCGTTATTTACGTTGCACATAAACTTTAAAAATTAATAAATTTGAAAAAAAAAACGGTACTGTCTGAAATTTCAACTTTCGAAATTTTAATTTTTGGGGGATTCGAAGCTGACTACGACCAGAGGAACACCGAGCACTAGTACAGATCTCAAGGAAGTTTTATGCGAAAAGATACCAATCCATCATGACCTGCTTCGAAAATTTCAACAACTGCATGGCTTGGACGTAGTTAGTCAGATCACTGTTAATGACATCTATCGCGGACTCGACGGCGTAGACGCATTAATTAGGGAAACGTCCGAAGTCGATTCAAAAAGCGAAGTAAGCGCTATCTGATATGCCTCCACAAAATAAATAAATAATACAGAAAATTGTCTGCCTTATGCTATTTATTAATCAGTAACGAATATATATATATAATTTTTTTATTTCAATTAAAAAATTAGTATTCGTAATATTTATAATTTAAGTATAATTCTTTTATGCTTATGAAAGAAAAAATCTAAATTTTCCTTTTTTAATATATATTTAAAAATATTATAAAATATTTTATAAAAATCTCACTATATAATATTAAACTATGAATTGATAAAAAACTGATATCAAATTTTAGTTGTATTCATTATTTATAATTTATTCATTTACATTAATGTTAGATATAATTTGTTTGAATAATGAATCTGTAATTTTCATGTAATGCATCAAATTTTTGTCTCACTTCCTAAAATTTATCGACATAAATTTCAAAATTTTAGGAAACCTAACTGTTTCATAAATTTCTGTTAGTAATAATATCAAGTAGTAATGATATTCATACATATATAAAGCTTATAACAAAAAATGTAATTGTTTGCATGAATTAAAAAGACAATGAAATCAAATTATATATAAAATAATAACGGAGATTATACCATTTATTTTGTATTATATAATTTTTTTAAATATTTTGAAAAAATTTATTTTTTAATATTAATAAGTTATAAATATCTATTTATTAAAAAGACAATTTATTAGATATATGTTTTTTACTTTTAGAGTCAACATTTTATTTATTTCATAATTATTTAATTCATATATTTTACAAATAAATGATACTTAATAATTATTATTATTTATCCTTTTCAATTAGTGTACAAAAATATATAATAAAATATTAATTAAAATATGATAATCATGAATTATATATACTTGAAAAAAATTGAATTTAAGAAAATGAATGTGTAAGGCTTGTTTTTTTTGTTTGGAAAAATATAAGCGTTTGTACGTAATCTTAAAATTACACTGATTAACATGAAATATCGTTGGAAACTCATGAAATAATATTAACTTCATAATATTAATCCGGTATAAAGAAAAAATTGTACATCCTACATTTCATTAAACCGCGCATCATCTACTTACACTTTATTTTTATTTATTTTCATTTTGATTCTGAAATCACTACGTGAATCTTCTAATCCACACAAGCTCATGCCGAAGATATAAGAAGCACGCGCTGAAAGTAAAAAACCGCAACTTCAGATAAAATACAGAGGACTGTCAATACCTGCGCTGTTTGATCTTCTTCCCCGTCGGGGCAACTCACCCAGTCCCGAGGCCGTGTTTTGGTTGCTGCTCACTGGCGATGTACCCACCAAGGAACAAACAGAGTCGCTTATGGCCGATTGGACCGAGCGACGAGATAAGCGCAAGGACTGGTGGTGGTCCGAGTCGTCTTCGGGTAAGACGGGCGGGATCGTTGGCAACGTCCTCAGGGCTCTTCCTCAAAACGTATCACCTGTTGCCAGGTTAGCCATCGCTCTTACGGCTCTCGATGCCGATAAGAACTATAAAAAGGCGGTGAACACTGGAGCCTTGACCTACACTTACTGGGAGGTAAGTCTTGGCGTCTTACAACTATCGATACTTCATTTGGATGAAAAATTTTAACTCTTGAGCGGCTTATTTAATTCTTAATATTTTCGTGAAATGGAAACGCGCGCTTTTACCATTTTAACCCTATTAAGGCAATTGTAAACATTTTGACTTTTCAAAATATAATAATCCTATACCTAACTTTTATTCCTTACAAATTTGCTACTGAATTATAATAAAATCCATAATTTAAAAATAATATTGTATTATTCATTACTCTAAAGTATATAAAAAAATATTAATTATTAATTATTATGAGTATAGATATTGAGTAATAGATCTGTTAATTAGATATATTTGAATACATAAAATGCATAAATAAATTACATGCAGGATATATTACAAAGTTAATAATTAGACAATCAATAGCGTTAGAACATGGTCACGCATAAGAGTTTTGATTTATTTCACTTACTAGTATTTAAAAATTATTTGTTATATCTTTAATTTTAATATTTAAATATTGTCATTTAGTAGATGTAATAAAAATTTTTTTTTTCGTTATTTACGGACTAATTTATCAATAATCTTATGCGTGTAGTTTTTTCGTTACGCGTTTAATTTAATTTAATATATTCTAATATAAAATAAAATATTCCTAACGTATTTTTTAATTTCTATTTTACTTTATTAGAATATATTATTGATTGTACCAAACATTATTTTTAGTAATAAGAACTTCTTTTATATATTTTTTAGCCTATCGCTTATTAATTATAACACTACCATTCACAGCACATATACGAGGACAGTATGGAACTACTGGCATCGTTGCCCGCTATCGTTGCTCTCGTGAGTCCCAACGAAATACATCCGACTCCCCTTGTAATGCATAAATCCGATTGGGTCGAATTCTTTCTGGATTGCTTACAAAACAATGCGAACAATTTCACCGAGGCCCAGTGCCAGAGTCTTGGGGATTTTTTACGACTCTACATAGCCGTTAACGCGTAAGTCTAAAAAATATTGTTCGTTCTTTTTTCTTAATTCTTATCTCGGATTTAATTTATACCCACTTATAAAGCGATTATTGATATTTTTACAATTTTATTTCAATCATATTTTCTCAAATAAATTGAACATACTTGTAGAAAAGTTCATTATAAAAAATTTGTATAAGAACGTGTGAAATATTTTTGTGCGTCAACAAAAAAATATATGAAGATGAATAGAATTTTATATAAGATCATAGAAGTTACAATACAAAGCTTCTTTTTCGATTTTAACAAATTTTTTTGTTTCACAAACTCTCACGAAAGTTAATCGGTTACTAACGTATATAAAAATCGTGATGGAAGGAGATTAAATATTGTAAAACACGTTTATAAAAGGAAAACAAAAAAATTCGAAATAAAATAAAATTCAAAAAATCAAAGACTAAAATAAATAAGACCGAAGTTTCACTATGTTCCAAACTAAAATTAAAATGCATTATACGAAAACAATAAAAATGCAGCCGTGTTTTAAAAATAAGTTCAAATTTATATTGTACACTTGTTTTTCAATTTATAATATATGCAAAATCTTTTAGCGAGTCTCGAAGAATGCAAACTGATTATTTTAACAATTCTTGACCTTCACTTGGGTGTAATCGATACTTTTAAATTACACTTAATCCAAATGTCACGTTGAATATTTGACTCAAAGCTAATTGTAGTTTCGATCTTCGAATATCAAATCGAGTTTTAATGTCCCAGTGGGAACTCGATCACGTAATCTATTTACATTTGGAATCCTATTCAATCGAATTTAGATCTTCGCTCAAAGAAGTCTAAAAAGTCTCTATTATACTCAAAAGCGTTCTACTAAAAAGTTATAACTGTACTTAGATGTAGACCAATTCCTTCTTGAAATCTTAAAAAAGGATACAATAAGGATTTAAGAATCTGAAAGAGAATTCAAATTACTGCATACGATAACACTTTATTTTATATTCATTTAAGAAAAACGGAATTTAGGTGAAATCTATAAATTTATTTTCATGTCTAAATTTAAATAAATTAAAGTTTTTCACGAAATGAAGATAAATATCTAAAAAAACGCATGCAAAAAGCGTAAAATTAATTTGAAAATAAAATATATAATAAATTTCATTTTTATAAATTAATTGTCACCATATCTTAAATACATTTAAAATTGTTTAAATAATCAATATATTATTTTCATATTCCTTAAAGTTTTCTATCACTGCTCTGTTATGTTAACAAGGATATAAAATATGAGTACTAAATAATTAACATTATAAATCATCATTATTATTAAACATAAGATACGGACTTTTTATGAAGGTTGAGTAATAAATAACAAACAAGTTTGAAATAAAAGTGTGATATATTTTCTTGCCTATAAAATTTAATAAGCTTTATTAGACTTCTTTTGCAATACGAGGAAGCAAAATACAATAATAATTGCGTAAAACTATTTATGATCTATACAAATCTATACAATAATACTTTATTTTCAATTATAAAAAATGACAATGAACTTGGTAAAATTGATAATGATAATCAATGATGAATTATAATCAGTTTATGATTAATAGAGAAAATGTGAAAAAATATAAAGTCATATAAAAATTAGTTGGATTTATCAAAAAAATTTATATACAATAATCTATTGAACCTTGAATTTATTTAAAAATTTTTTTTATGCGTACTAAAGTTCAATACCAAACATTATATATTAATTTTTTCGCCAGAGACGATGACGGAGGAATACCAGGGTCACATGTGGCACAAATCATGGGATCCTGCCAATTTGATGCAAGTCGAGCGTTAGCTGCAGGTGTGCTCGCATATGCTAATGAACCTACAACTGGTACTCTTTTTCAAGTATGTAATACTTATAAAAAAAATCGTAATATATAAAAATACTATTTAAATCGACGTAAATTATTTCCAATTTCAATGAAAGAGATATATACTAGGTATATATAATTTTATATAAAATATATAACTACGAAAAATTATAAGTTATAAAGTAATTTCCTTTAAATATTCGTTTAAGCTGTACAAAAAATATTTTCTGCTATCGTTGATCATAAGATTATATCAATGGATGATATTAGTTTATAAATAAAAATCTTTTACGAATAAAAATAATATAAACTTATTCGTTTATTTAATGTAAAATTATAATCAAATTTATTTTTTAGTATATGGACTTCATGATACAGTTACAAAATGCTGTTGGACGAGAACCAAAATACGACATTTTGCGAAACTTTGTAAATGCCCTTATTGAAAAACGATATCAAATAGCTGGTCATAAGATTTCACAATTTGAAGATACACGTTACAAAGTTTTACAGGATTTTGTAAACAATCATGTAACTAATAGTTCAGAAATAAAGGTAATTGCTATTAATATTTAAAGACGAATTTAAAAAATTCTTAAAACTTTAAATAAAAGGCTTTATTCTAAACGATAATTTTTTTTCTAAGTATTTTTATAATTAGAAGAATATTTAATAATAATAGTTTCAAAACACTTAATAAATATTTTGTATTAGTTATCTCAAGAAATATCCAACATTTACACCAAGCAAGTGAAGAAAGCAAGAAATCACTCGGTAGTCGCTGAACAGAATGCGATTGCAGCTCCTTTATTTCAAGTAAGTTTTTAGAAACACATTGGTTGTACAAATAATTTCAATTTTAGAATAAAATTCAATGAAAAAAGATATTTTTTCCGAATAGTTTTACGGATTGCGAAATATGGATTATAATCAATTACTATTATGTATGTCGCGAGCTCTCGGTATTGTTGCTTCAATGATATGGACAACAGCTCTTAATACTCCAGTTGAGCGACCAAGATCAAAATGCACATACAGTTATTTCAATGACTTTCGGCATGATCAACCTCATCGTCGTGGTAAAACTACCAAGAATTCTAAGAATATTAGAAAATAAAAATGTAATGTAATATTGAAGATCGAAAATTTACGAAATGACTAGTACTATATTGTTATGTACATTAATATTTTATGCTAAGGAAAGTATAACAAGAAATATTATGTAATATAACTAATATTAAATATTTTTTATTGTTATTCTTAAAATTTTGTGAATACTTCTAGGCATTTATTTGGATTTAAATGCAATTTTGTATGATCAGATCAATTCAAATTTTTTATGTCGGTAATAATATCCATGAGTAACTATATCCATTCAAATTATAGTTAGTTTTTAAAATATTTTAATAATTTCGTATTTACAAAACCCTTTTAGTTTTAAATAAATCAACATTTTTCTAAATTATATAAATTTAATTTTTTTAAATTATACTATTAAAATGATTTTTATTTTTAGATATATTATACCTTCTGAATTTTTAATATTTTTTCTTTGAATCCAAAATGGATATATTTGTAAAATTATTACTTTAAAATTAATTAAATATAATTAAAAATTTAAAGTCAAATTTAATGTTTGTATTTATAGTTAATATTCTAATATTTTATCATACAAAAACATCTGAAGTCTTATTTTTGAAATTCTCAATAGCAAAATTTTAGTTTCTATTATTGATTAAATATTAATTGTTAATTACTGTTATATATTCTATAATAAATTATAGACTGTGATTTAATGTTTCTCAAAAAATAAATATTTTTTCATGTTATTTATAAATATATTACCTTGAAATTTAGAATATTTCATAAACAGAATGTTATTCTTTGATATATCATTACTTAAAAAATTATTGTTTATAATTGCATAAGCTATCTATGGAACATATATATTTATCTTATAAATTAATGGATGTATATATCTAGATTATATAATATATAAAGGTTATAAAATTACATTTTGTTATTTTTGCGATGAAAAAATAAATATATATTTATTTATTTTAAATTATAAGGATTATTATTGATATATAGATATATACACAATAATTAATCGTTGATCTTTAAATTATCTATGTAAGTAACGAATGATAAATGAAAATTTATTTTGAAAAAATATATGATTTTTATATTGTATGTAATTATTGTACACCCTAGTCATGAAGAATTAATAAGATACAAGAGCAGTTTTAATGTAATGTTTAACAAATAGAAAAACAAAAAATAAATCACTTATATTACAGAAAAATACATCTTTATTTAATAGAGTTTACAAAATGAAATAATGTGTAGATATATTAAAAGTATACTTTTATTTGCTATCTTCACACTCTATAAATATAATTGGATAAACAAATATTGTCAATATTTTTGATACTTTCTCTCCGAAATATCTCTGAGAATATTACAAATAAATATCCCTTTCTTTACTTCTGAATTACTTCAGAATACATAATGAATCATAAAAAACAATTTCTGAAACCTTAAAAACATTAAATTGATTCAAATTAACAACAATAATCATCTACTTTTATAACGTTAAGGCAAATATATTTAACATCAGGCTTAAATGTAGTATGCAAATTCTTATTCATGTAAATTTTTACTTCACGAATTAATATGATATTTTTATATGAACATGTCCAATACTTAAAAGTTTCTTAATTTTATTTTTATAGATATCTAGAAATTAAAAATATACGTAATAATTTTATAACAAATAATTAACAATCTCTGACAACCTTAAAATTCTTATAGATTTACATACTATATCCCTCCACTAAAGATCAAGAAACTAAATGGTTAAAGTTTAGCAATAACTGCATATTTTAAAACTTAACTAATAATAAGACTTTTAATTTAATACGTTCCTCTCATTCCTTATACTCTTTATATTAAAGAAATGTTAATACATGAAAATTGTTAATAGATTTGAATTCATTCAATCGATAAATTTAAAATTTCGATCAACTTGCCAACACTGAAGCCTATTAGTATGAAAGAATCTAAGACACTGCTTCATAAAAGTTCTATTTGAAAATCGAATTTTTAAGACTTTTTATGAAAATAGATTTATTTTAAAAAAATCTTGTACATTGATGACTTTCAACTGACCCAATCAGACTTTTCAATCGGATTCCTACTGCAACGCAACCGGTTCTAAATGATAGCAACTACTAGCCTTCGGGACCTGAAATTTAAACAAATGAGTTTTTTATTATTCTCTCCCGCTTTAAAACTCGATGAAAAAAATGTATAAGAAACATTTTCGATGACGCAGCGTCACCTTCACTATGAGTAATTTTCAATGTACTTTATTTTTCATTCCTTCGACCTCTACTTTTTGTTCATCTGATTCATATATCAAAAATAAAATTCGATAGAAACCACAAAATGGAATTTTTATATTAAATGTAAAAATTATTAAAATAAACCATAACCAAAAATTAGATCATAATTTTTATCAATCTAAATTTAATAAAAGAAATAATATCCAATTTATTTAATAAAGAACTTTTTGAAAATAATCTATCGTAATGATATCGATACAGTTTTTAAAATAAAAATATTAAAAATAATATTTTTAAAAGAAATCAAATTTTAATCTAATATTAAATTGATAATGTACATATATTTTTATTATATTTGAGTAATGATTAAAATAAAAATTAAAAGAACACTAAACTTAGATGATGAAATAGAATTAATAATTTAATTCCGTTTCTTTTAATTTTCTTAATATCAATGCTATTGTGCAAAACAATTGCTATAGATATTCAAGTTGTATATCCACTCATTCATCTCACAATATCATCTGGAAAAAATGAAGCATCTAAAGATAATAACACAAAAGAATATTAATATAGGTCTGGTATTGTGCTAAACAAAAAACGAGTATCTGTAATTTTTATATATTTTAAGCATCAAATGAATAAATTATCAATTTTGTCGTTTTAAATTTAGCGCTCACTTCATTATATAACTATAGAGTATCGCACAAGTCTCTGGTTTGACACACTCTATGATTTAGACAACTACAACTCAACAACTCTGAATGAACATACCCTTTCTACAATATTATAATCCATGTATAAGACAATGTCAGTGGGTGTCACAAGTCACTTTTGTCTAAAGTGTCATTTAATTTTGTTTTTATAATGAGTTATTTGTTACTTTCTCCAGTACTCTGATGTACAGTTATTCTATGCTTTGAATGAGTTTTATTCAAAATAAACTTGTTTCTAATTACATTAAATAAAAATTTCTATGCTTAAAAAGTTCATTCTCCTAGTAGAGGTGTTAAATCTTTTAGAGGTTAGTAATGCATTAATAACGCTAATAAGAATTTGTTAGGTAAGACGGAAAAATAATGCTAATAAAAAGTACAATAGTTAAAGGAGGTTCAATATTTTGTATCCAAGAATAAATCTGAACGATCAAATATAAAGAAAGTATAATCATTTTAATTTTTTATATTTTACGTACTGTACTTTCAATATCTAAAATTGTTTTAATTTTTATTTCACGTATTTAGAGTTATAGAAAAAATTTCATTGAAGAAAATGGCTGGTCATAACTATCTTAGTGATCCAAAAAATCCATTTTTTTCGTTAGAAGATGATATTGATGATGAAACTTTTTAAGAAGTGCACCACCACGATACAATGGAGTTAACAATTTCACAAATACTGATAATGATATTGAAAGAAAACATCAAGAACTAGTAGAAAGAAAAAAAGCAATAGAAGATAGAACTATTAAATCATCCGAACGTTCTATATCGTTATTAAGAGATACAGAAGAAGTTGGAACAGCCACTGCAGAGGTATCTTGTTACTGTTTAAAAATTTTATATATGCAATGTATAATGCAAATTCTGTATTAAAAATAGTTATAATCAAATATTGAAATCCTAGTTATAAATAACAATGATAAAACCATTATAATATAAATAATTAACATATATAAATTTAATGTATTCGCATAGTATTCATAAATTTAATTAAAAAAAAAGTAATATAATAATAATCTTATATATAACTTCTCGATTATGCAATAAAATACTGATAATAAAATTCAAAATTTTTTTTATCAAAATCAAGGATAAGCTTTGACACATTTAATTATCTTTGAAGACTGTATATGTTTTTTATTTATAATAATATAATAAAAATATTTCAAATATTTCTACATTTTAAATTAGATTTCAGAATATATTATTTTCTTTTGAAAAAAAATTATTCTTAAAAAAATTAATAATGCCAATTTTTATAATACAACCTTAATAATACAAATTAATACAATTTTAAGAAAAATGTTATCTGTTTAAATTTCTAATTACTATATTTATAAAGTATATACAGATTTTTTTAGATTAGAAAATTATATGAATAAAATATTATAAAGTTGTACGCTTTAGTAACTTATTTAACTATAGAAAATTAATAATTCTTCAATTATTTATTGTTAATACAGCAATTGAATGCGAATAATCTATAATTTAACTATATTACTTTAAAAATTTTGTACAAATTTTTAATTTTAACAAAATTAAACATTTTATTAATTTTTAACTACTTTTACAGGAATTAATCAGACAACGAGAACAATTAGAACGAACGGATAAACGTCTTGATGATATAAACAATACATTACGTTTCAGTCAAAAACACATTCAAGGAATAAAAAGTGTTTTTTGGTGGATTAGAAAAATTATTTTAGTGGTAGTAAATCAATGGATTTACACCTGGATCAAGTGCTGCTGGACTAAAACTCCAGAATTTCCCGTATCTCCTACATCTAATAGTTCTCTAGCTGATAAACTTAACATTACCGCTGAAACTGCCAGACGAAATTCCGAACAGCCATCCTTTCGTATTCGTGGCTTATCTGAAGAGAACAAATTTGTCGTCAACACTGTTAAAATATTGCTGCAGTATTAGAAAAAAATTTAGATGAAATGAGTGGTTCTATTTCTAGATTGAAAGGCTTGGCTATTGGCTTGTCAGAAGAAATCGATACGCAGAATGATTTAATCGATAGTATTACAGACAAAGCTGAAAAAGCAGATATCTCATTACAAAGACAAAATAAAGACATTAGACATTTATTAAAAAAGTAATGACATGCTAAATATTTCACATCAAGATATTTATGTTAGTGAAAAATTAATCATAATCATATGCTCGTGAAAAACAATTTTTAAAACATCTGGTTCAGTGAAGTTTATAACTAGATGTAGCTTTAAAAATTTTGTTATATTTTAATAAAATAATAAAAATTATTTTTAATGATAGATAGCTATTCCATTTGTGCAATTAATTTTATTTAAAATAAAAATTGTTTTGAATAAGAAATAATATTTTTACTTATTTTATTACAATTTTATTATAAATAAAAATAGAAACTTTATTAAATCCTCTACGCCCAATTGTCTAATCTCAGGGGGGGGAGAGGGGGGAGGAGGGGGGGGAAAGCGGAAGGGGGAAGAGGGGCCGAGAAACAGGGAAAGAGGAAAGGAGGAAAGCGGGAAAGGGGTGGGGGGGGGCGGGAAGACGGGGGGGGGGGGGAGGGGGCGGGAGGCGGGGAAAAAAAGCATTAACACGACTAGTTTACTATATTTTAACCTTCCTTCCATCTTGACTGCCCCTTTGTCTCCCGTGTCCACTCATGTTTTCTCCCCTATATCCATCTCCCCCATTTCCTCTGCCCCCTTCGAATCACAAAACCAGAGAGCGGCGCTTCACAATGCCGCCATCCCCTTTTGCCGCCAGTCTCTTCTCTCTCACAGACTCCTATATGTTACCTGCCTCCAACTTCGCTCCGCCCCTTTCTCCGTACCCTCCCCTAAACCCGACGTCCACTTCATTTTCTGCTTCCAACGTATCCATGGTTGTTTTTTTACACTCTTACATTTGGTATTCCCCGTTCTCGTTTTTTACCCTTGCCACGCCTATGCCCTGCCTACCTTATCTTCTCCTTGATTATGCCTTCCACTCCATTTGATCTCTCCTTCAACTCGACTCCAGACTCGTTGCACTTCCTTTGCGCCACGGAAGTTGCGTCCAAAAGGCCCCGCGCTGGCTGAGTGCGCGTTCCGCCGCTCTTGCGGCACTGCCGTCTGCTGCGCGTTTGTTTGTCCCACGCTTAGTTGCTGGGCCTTTGTGCCTTCGGGCCCCACTTGCGACCCTACCTCAAAATCAACTTTCGCATTAAGAGTTGCTCTCTGTCATCTGCCAGTTCAGTCCCACTTATTTCTGGTCGTCTTAATCAACAACAAGTTTCGCTGATATGTGCGTTTCGGCCTCGCCCAAGTACCGACTATACCCATGTTTTGTGGTCTATCTTTCGTCGTGCCTGCCTTGTTCTCTCTCCTCTCTACCCAGCCACCTGTCCCCACATCTGCCATCCCTCTTTTTTCTTGTCTCTTTTATTCTTTCGCCTTTTACTTCCTCCCTCTTTCCCCCCCTCTTTTTTTTCCGCTTTCTTTCTGACTCTATCCCCCGCTGTATTCCCCTTTCTCCACCCATTCCGCCCGACCAGTCTCTCCCGCTCGTCTACGTTTCCGGCCTCGTCTCTCGTTGTTGCCTTCCCGCTCATCTCTCCTTCCGCGGACTTTCCTTTTCTTCTCCGTCTCATCCCTCTCTACAACTTCTCTCTCCTGATATTGCCTCAAGCCTCGCCATCTCTGTGCTTCTCTTCGCTCTATTCCCGTAAGTTTTTCTTTTCTTCTTGTTCGCCCACCCTTAATTCAGTTTTTCGAGTAGTTTTTTTTTTTTGTGCCGGGGAGCTGGTACAATCGGTTTCGGCCTCTTATTTGTAATTAGTATCCTACTTACATACTAATGCTTGGTTGTCCTATACTTTTCAATCTTCGTAAACCCAAAGGACCGAAAGAACCCGGACGTGCGAGCTCCCCCCCTCTAAATATTTGGTTTCATCATTCACCCTCCCTCGTCTCACTTCCCCTCTTCCCCTCCCCCATGTTTCGTCCACCCTCCTCAATTTATTATGTTTTTCTTATATATATTAAACATGCTATACATACTTATTAATATAAAATTAAAAATTTTAATCTATAATTATAAATTTCTATAAAACAATTTAAAAAATTAAACAAATAGAAGAACATAATAATTAACATAATAAAAATTTTTTAATAATTATTTCTTTTTGTCATAAAAATAATTATCAAATAATAAAATGTGATGAAATAAAAGCACTTTTTAAAATTTCTAAATTTTTTAAAATTACGTTTTTCGCAAATAAATTTTATATAATCTATTTATTTAAAATTTAACAAAAGTATTATTTATTTTAAATACTATTGTTACATAAAACGAGAATTTCAATTTATTTACCTGAGGTAGTTGAACTGGAGTTCCACGAGCATTCGAAGCTGCGATTTTTTGATAAAGTAAAAGATGTTTTTCTCTTTCACGCTTGACAGCTTCCGAATCTTTCGGTTGTTGTAACACATCATCATAATTTATCAAAGATTGATGAAAACCATTTTCATTCGCAACGTACTCAACAGTTCTAACTTTGAATTTTGGATCAATAAAGGAGTAATACCCTACAAATACATTACATAAAATGAAATTAAAACGTGAAAAAATGAAAGTACTAATCTTTTGTATTTAAATAAAAAATATTACTGAGTCAAAATAAATGATGAATATTTATAAGAAACTGCTTTAAGTTAAAATAAATAAATAAAGATTATTAGTATTATTAACGAATAAGATTTCAAAACAGTTTTTTACACTTTTACATAGGCAATTTACATTACACGTACGATCATGCACACCTATGATTTAATCAATTTGAAAAAGTTTAAGTTGTTATATAAATTATTCTGTAACGAATTATAATATGTTAATTAATTAAAGAAAACAGATCGTTGAAATAGTCATATGCGAGAAGATAATGGCTTGTATTATTCGATAATACAGGACAATAATAAAATTTTGATACCCGACACCCGATATCCAAACACACAAGGTTTACCTTGAACGCGATCAATCCCATCACCAGTTTCACTTTGAACTCTATCAACATGGCCTGGGAAACGTCCTGCACTGTAATGAAAACTGTAAGGGTTTGGAGGTCCCTCTGTTGTGGTTATGATCGGTTCGTGATCTACCTTGCTTGACTGTAAAATATGGGACAGATCTCCACGACTAAGACTCGCTAAGCTCAGCACAACCTGCATCCGAGTATTTAGCTTTCAATTAACTTTGCCAAGAGAAAATTTTCTTATAAAGAGGATGTATTTCTTCAAAATATTATAAAATTTGTTATTCTATGTACTCTTTCTATTATTAAAATCAGACATTTAAAGTAATAGAATATTTTCTTAATTAAAAACTAAAAGATATTAAAAGA